>OV928044.1:12820780-13318280 GCA_931315375.2 Opisthograptis luteolata | reverse complement strand
GAGAGAAATACCAAAAGCGACTTCCAATTGTACTATTCACATCTTGGAACTCCCCGCGCACCATGAGCAGAGAAATACCAAAAGCGACTTCCAATTGTACTATTCAGATCTCGGAACTCCCCACCCAGCATGAGCAGAGAAATACCAAAAGCGACTTCCAATTGTACTATTCACTTCTTGGAACTCCCCACCCAGCATGAGCAGAGAAATACCAAAAGCGACTTCCAATTGGAACACAGCGCAGTAAAATACAGAATACATATTGAAAGGCCCATCATGGAACTCTCCGCCCAATATGAGCAGAGAAGACCAAGACCGTTTTCCAATTGTACTATTTACCTTTTAGAACTCCCCACCCAGCATGAGCAGAGAAATACCAAAGGCGACTTCCAATTGTACTATTCAGATCTCGGAACTCCCAACCCAGCAAGAGCAGAGAAATACCAAAAGCGACTTCCAATTGCACTATTCAGATCTTGGAACTCCCCGCCCACCATGAGGAGAGAAATACCAAAAGCGACTTCCAATTGTACTATTCACATCTTGGAACTCCCCGCGCACCATGAGCAGAGAAATACCAAAAGCGACTTCCAATTGTACTATTCAGATCTCGGAACTCCCCACCCAGCATGAGCAGAGAAATACCAAAAGCGACTTCCAATTGTACTATTCACTTCTTGGAACTCCCCACCCAGCATGAGCAGAGAAATACCAAAAGCGACTTCCAATTGGAACACAGCGCAGTAAAATACAGAATACATATTGAAAGGCCCATCATGGAACTCTCCGCCCAATATGAGCAGAGAAGACCAAGACCGTTTTCCAATTGTACTATTTACCTTTTAGAACTCCCCACCCAGCATGAGCAGAGAAATACCAAAGGCGACTTCCAATTGTACTATTCAGATCTCGGAACTCCCAACCCAGCAAGAGCAGAGAAATACCAAAAGCGACTTCCAATTGTACTATTCAGATCTTGGAACTCCCCGCCCACCATGAGGAGAGAAATACCAAAAGCGACTTCCAATTGTACTATTCACATCTTGGAACTCCCCGCGCACCATGAGCAGAGAAATACCAAAAGCGACTTCCAATTGTACTATTCAGATCTCGGAACTCCCCACCCAGCATGAGCAGAGAAATACCAAAAGCGACTTCCAATTGTACTATTCACTTCTTGGAACTCCCCACCCAGCATGAGCAGAGAAATACCAAAAGCGACTTCCAATTGGAACACAGCGCAGTAAAATACAGAATACATATTGAAAGGCCCATCATGGAACTCTCCGCCCAATATGAGCAGAGAAGACCAAGACCGTTTTCCAATTGTACTATTTACCTTTTAGAACTCCCCACCCAGCATGAGCAGAGAAATACCAAAGGCGACTTCCAATTGTACTATTCAGATCTCGGAACTCCCCACCCAGCATGAGCAGAGAAATACCAAAAGCGACTTCCAATTGTACTATTCACATCTTGGAACTCCCCGCCCACCATGAGGAGAGAAATACCAAAAGCGACTTCCAATTGTACTATTCACATCTTGGAACTCCCCGCGCACCATGAGCAGAGAAATACCAAAAGCGATTGTACTATTCACATCTCGGAACTCCCCGCCCATCATGAACGGAGAAATACCAAAAACAACTTCTTCGTCTTTGATACAAAACTGATGAGCTGCTGCTGCCATTCAGCATATAATGCAGCTTCGTGACACCTCTTTAGTTTGGTGTGCCATCTTCGCTCCGCATTCATAAAGTGGCCTTTTAATGTGGACGCTATTTTTAAATTTAGCAACAGTACTTTTTTTTTTTCTTTTCATAGTCGTCACCATATTCGTTGGACTTCTACACCATTATTTCTATCGTTGTAACCTTTAACCACGTCTGTTGCATTTTACTCATCGTACGCCCCAGATTCAGTCTTATATTTCCATTCAAGATTCCGATGCTTCATTGTCTGATAGCACATACTCACTCGTCCCGGGTGCGAGCGAATACATTCACACAGACAGCAATTGAAACACTTGGAACTCAGCGCAGGAAAATACAAACGAATACACGAGCTACAGATAGAGCTAAACGAACCTACGAGCTACAGATTGCAGTCCAACGCCACTGAATCTACATTTCTTCAACTCATCTTTAGTGTCCCATTTGGACAGCTCCTTTTTGTGTTGTTTTTGCACCAAATCAGCAGCAAAGATGATGAGCTGCGCTTGCATTCAGCAGCTCATGCAGCTTATTGCATTTGCCTATTACGACATGAGGCTCTTAATGTCGTAATAGGCACAAGCAGAGCGGTATACTGTTTGCTTGTACTGCTTGCTGGTGTGTATTATAACACAACTGTTTTGTGCCTTCTTAGGAGATTCTTTTGAACCAGCAATTTTCCCATTTGTGCAGCCCCTTTTGTGTGTTGTTTTTGCATCAAACGAGCATTAAAGCTAATGAGCTGCTGCGTTCATTCAGAAACTCATGCAGCTTATTGCTTGTTGTGCCTATCACGACATGGGGCTTTTAAAGCAAAAAGCAATTTTTTAAAGTACAGGGCGGTGCACTGTTTCCTTATACTGCTTGTCTTTGTGTTTTATATCACAGTTGCTTTTGTGCCTTGTTAGATCTTTCTATATCAACAATGTTCCCATTTGTGTTGTTTTTGCATAGAATCAGCACCAGAATTGCTGCGCCAAGCACACGCATTTTCGTAACATCTCTGCTACTTTAAGCACTGGGTGTACAATCTCTGCTACATTTAGCATTTATTTTTTACATTTAAGATACTTGAGCTGCATTGCTTGATAGCATAAATACTACACACAGACAACAAGTATTTGAAACACAGCGCATAAAAATGCAGATAGGCTAACTGCCTTGGTTAACTGTATTGCTGTACTGTATACGTACTGAGCATTAGTTATTTATTTATTAGTTAGTCACATATATTTCCAACTATGATACTGATGCTTCATTGCCTGATAGCACATACTCACTCGTCCCGGGAGCGAGCGAATACATTCACACAGACAACATGTGAAGCACTTGGAACACAGCGCAGGAAAATACAAGTGCTAACTGCCACTTCATAACATTGAAACTAATCAAATCTCATTTGTTATTTATTAAATTAGATTTTGTTTTTACACCTTTTTACAGGGTAGCGTTTGATTATGTACTTAGTCGCAGCCCAGCAGACATCAAATACGATGCTTAGACGTTAGCCAGAACGCGACACCAGCACTAATCATCGTTCGCAGCATCAACCATATAGACTGACGCCACAAACCCAACTTCCTGTGATGTACAATTCTATAACATATACCGGTTGGCAGGCGCCTACATATGGTAAACCACGTATGAGCTCCCACCCCCGTTTCCGCCGATCCGTCACGGATCCATCTTCTTTGCGTGAAGGCGAAAGGCAGCTGCAAAAGGGTAAATTAGGAGAAAAACCCATCGCTACCGCCTAACGACCTCCGCTCTCCCGAGGCCTCAACTCTGCCTCCTACGCTCGCAGGACACAAGAGGAGTCTCCACTCGGTGTTATATACTCGTACAATTTTATAATATATACCGGGCGGCAGGAGCATACATATGGAAAACCACGTATGAGCTCCCACCACCCCCACCGATCCATCACGAATTCTTTCTCTCCTTGTGAAGGCGAAAGGCAGCTGCAAAAGGGTACATTGGGAGAAATAAACCCTCTCGCTACCACCTAACGCCATATTTCTCCTGGAATCTGCGTCCTTCGCTCGCAGGACACACGACCAAGTCACATACTGTAATTCCCCGCTCTTCATGAGCAGAGAAGTACCAAAAGCAACTTCCAATTGTACAAGTCACATCTCGGAACTCCCCGCTCACCATGAGCAGAGGAATACCAAATGTGGGAACTGGCTCTCAAGTGTGGCTGCCAGAACTCAGATATAGGTGCTTGGTGACAGCCTCTTCATTTGAGATGGTTGCCTAGCAGCACTACCAAGTGTTCTTTCAGCAAGCTATGGTTTCATCAGGAAGTTTTCCTTCACTGAAAGCTCAAGCTCATTGTAGTTTTCGATCCCACGGGCTACGGATTGCAGACCGACGGCTCTATCACTCTGAGTCATCATCTCTTTACACACAATGTAGTAAAATTTCACACGCATATGCGTTTCCTTTCACTCATCATATTTCTTCGTTTTTTATATTTCAATCCAAGATAGTGACGCTTTATTGCCTGATAGCACTTACTCACTCGTCCCGGGTGCGAGTGAATACATTCACACAGACAGCAAGTTCACTTGAAACACAGCGCAAGAAAATAAATGCTAATTGTTACTTCGAAACATAAAACTAAATTGTATTACATTGGTTATCGCCAAAAGGCAATGACCACTATAATGTAATTGTGGCTTTCCCACACCATAATAACTTAACTCACTATGGTATGGTACTGAGTATTATATTTTCGAAGTAAAGACATACGAGTAGTATGTCGGTCGGTCGTATATAATAAGGCACGTGCTCGCTACGCGAAGCTGCAACGCACTCGGCGGCCCCGCGTCCTCGTGCATGCTTCACGAGAGCGAGCCGCCGCGTTCGACCGGTCGGTGCGGTGTCCGCGCCGGTAAACATTAAAACAAAATCAAATTTCTGATTGGTAACAAAGTCATATCAACAATATCATTTCCTTTTCAAAACATGGTGTTGATTTGTTATTTTTATCTTTTTATAGGGTAGCGCTTGACCATGTGGTAACAAGTACCAAAAGGCACGCCTGTAGTAACGCAGACGACGAACGATCTCTATGCTGCGTCTACGTTGGGTGAGAAACCAGAGTAGGTCTTTGACTATAGTCTTTGACTACAATGCTATGTGCTAAGTGACAATGTGTTAGAAGGTGGCGCCACCTACACCTGTATTGGGCACTGAATCTCAAGTGGGACTGTCGGGACGTCGATAGGTGTTTGGCGACAGATGTTAAACTTGAGGGTGGTGGCTAGCCAGGCGAGCACTAGATTATATAATACCCTTCCACCAAGCTAATCGAGTCCACGAGCTACGGCTCACAAGCCGCCGTCACTACCACTGAGGGTAAATTGATTCGGCTCATCTCTATACGGTCTATACCACTCCACCGATCGCTTTACATAGGTATCTCTTATAATATTCCATAAATATTTCGCGCTGTCATTCTCTTTCATGTTCACTTTTCGGAATATGGCGTTATTTACATTTATTTGTCTGATCGCGCAGACCCAAGGCGGATGCTATTATGTTCTTAACATGTCACTATTATATATCAATTAGGCGACCGAAGCCAATTACCTAATTAACAAGTAAAATTTCACAAGTGAGTAATTTAATTCGCACCATAAAAATAATAGTAAATTTTCATGAGATTTTTTATTTTTTATTATTTACTAAGTTTATCATACAAATTTCATCCAAGATAAAGATGCTTCATTGCCTGATAGCACATACTCGCTCGCCCCGGGTGCGAGTGTTTCCGCACACACAGACAACAAGTTCACTTGAAACACAGCGCAAGAAAATACAGATGCTTCTAAACGTAATACTAAATTATATTAAATTGGCTATTGCCGTATGGGCCATGACCGGATATAATATAATTGTGGTATTCCCATGCCATCATCTGCCATATAGCATACTATGGTATAGTACTGAGTATTACGTTTTCGAAGTAATCACCATGAATGCCAACATGCGTGTAGCCGGAGCGCACTCGGCTGCTCCGCATTCTCATGCTGGACGAGGCACCGTCGCTTTCTATGCCCTCGAACGTTGTAAAACCGAGTTTGGGTGTTGTATAGAAAGTAATTTATATGTATATATTTTTAATTTTATTTTATTGTTTTACTGCTTACAGTGTAACTTTTGAGCACAAGTCACCTGATGTTAAGTGACGATGTGGTTGAAGGTGGCGCCACGCTACACCTGTATTGGGCACTGGCTCTCAAGTGGTACTGACGGAACGTACCGATATAGGTGTGGCGTGTGGCGACAGATGTTAAACTTGAGGGTGGTAGCTAGCCAGGCAAGCACTAGAATATGCCCTACCACCATGCTAATTCGAACTCACGAGTTACGCCTCACATGTCAACGTCACTTCCACTGAGCGCAGATCGATTCAACCCATCTCTATGCCAGTCGACCGATATCTCCTAGATCTCGTAAAACCCAGATAACTTTATTTTTATTTTTGCCCCTCTCCTTCCTGTTCACTTTTCAGTATATGGCACTGTTTATATTTATTTGTCTGTCCGTGCATGCCCACGGCGGTGGCCAGTACATTTTAAACATGATATTATTATATATGCTTATAATTATTCATCAGTTATACGGTTGAAACCAATTACCACATTAATTAGTAAAATTTATCAATTGAGTTACACATCGTAAAAATAATAATTTTTCATGAAAATTAAAATTATTTATTTTTTATTTATTTATTACATCATACAACTTTCATCCAAGATGAAAATGCTTCATTGCCTGATAGCACATACTCACTCGTCCCGGGTACGAGTTTTTCCGCACACACAGACAACAAGTTCACTTGAAACACAGCGCAAGAAAATACAGATGCTAAATTGTTACTTCGAAACATAAAACTAAATTATATTACATTGGTTATGGACCACAACCAATATAATATAATTGTGGTGTTCCCACATCATAATATGCCATAGCAGACTATGGTACGGTACTGAGTATTACATTTTCGAAATAGATTAGCAGAACCCAAAGGCACGCCGACAACGCGCCACCTCCGTCAAGCAGGAGCGCACTCGGCTGCTCCGCGTTCTCTTGCTTGACGAGGCACCGTGCCTTATTGTGTCCTCGAACGTTCTGTGACGTCCACTCACTATGAACTACTAAGTACTAAACTAATATTATAAATAGTTCTACCGTTTACTGACGAAACCCTGTGTTCATTATATTTGCATTATATTTAGTAATAATATAATAATTATAAAAAAATTTATAAATAAAAACATCTTGAAATCACTAACATAGTATAAAACAAAGACTTCCGCGCCGCGTCTGTCTGTTCGCGATAAACTCAAAAACTACTGCACCGATTTTTTAATTTCGTAATATCTTTCAAATAGAATGTCCGATTTGAACAATTCAAAAAGTGATCTACAGGTATTGGAACAATCTTGAATAAGAAATGATTAATTTGGATAAGGATTAATATGGATAACACGGTCTGATTTTTGTCGGCATTTTTATCAACTTTTAAAATGTGTAAAAGTAGTTTATAGTATGTTATCCTTAAGAGATAGACATATTTTACTGGAAACTTTTTTGTAGACCTCTATAAGATACACAATTCCACCATACATCATTTTGTTATATCTCAAAGGGTTTAGGCAGCGTTTTTGTTGAAAGCTCCCAGACGGCTTGTTTTTTTCCGACCTCTCCAACAAATATCATTATATTTCAGCCAATGTATACAAAAACATGACAAATTATATACGCAAACCTTCCTCGAGAACCACTCTATCTATTGGTGAAAACAGCATGAAAATCGGTGCAGTAGTTTTTGAGTTTATCGCGAACAGATAGACAGACAGATGCGGCGCGGAGGACTTTGTTTTATAATAAGTAGTGATAGTGATAGTGACATACGCTATCACGCCTAAACTACTGAACGGATTTAAATGAAATTTGGTGTATAGAGGGTTTGAACCGTGGGAAAGGACATAGGATATTTTTTATCGCGATAAACTGTGGCCCACGCGGGTGAAACCGCGGGGAACAGCTAGTGTTTAATAAAACAGTAAGTGGACTTATTGTGGCATAGGTAACTATAATAGTTAAACATAATATGTCTCTCGGACTTTTTTTAGATCTTAATAGGACCTACAAACCCGTAATACATTATTTTGTTCCATTGTCAATAGTTTTTGCAGCGTACGCAAAAATAGGTTGTCGATTTTTTTGGAATTAAAATATAGCCTTCCTCGATAAATGGACTATCAAACAAACAAACATAGATTAGTTATACTTACGGTTATAATAGGAACTTTGGTCAGGTTCCGCTGCCAAGTGTGCAGGCCTGTGTGTGCGCGTGCGGTGTGGCACAGGCTATCTATTAGGCGCTGTCTCCACGAGCGAGAGAATCGGGACGAGTCCGCCCTCATATCGTCGGAGAATCTCCACGAACGAGCGATAATTTCGCCGCGTATCGTCGCGAGTCGTAACGGAATCGCAGCGTTTCCGCGGCGACTCGTAACGAAACAAAATATGACACCCGTACTTCAAAGGACAAGGAATTCGGGGTTGCATATTCGAAACTTATTTAAAGATTATTTTAACACAGTGGGCGCGGTTCCTTGGCAAAATGACTACATCGTTTAATGAAAATAAAGTAAAGGAATAGAAAAAAAGTAAAAGCATAAAAAAAAGGAAAAGTGAAAAAAAAAAAAAAAGTAAAGTGAAGTGTAAGTGAGTGTGTGTGTGTGTGTGTGGGTAAAGTGAAGGCATTGTAAAGGAGTTCTTAGTTCTTACTTTACTGTGCTATTAGCGATGTCGAATAACAAGTGGAAAGATAAACAAATTTAGCAGCTGAGACAAGTTTATTAGGGAAATAGGCAAACTACAGCGCGGCGTGCAGGCGCGTGCGGCGCGCCTCCAGCACACTAGGCGGCGGGCGACAGCGCGGCGTGCAGGCGCGTGCGGCGCGCCTCCAGCGCACTAGGCGGCGGGCGACAGCGCGGCGTGCAGGCGCGTGCGGCGCGCCTCCAGCGCACTAGGCGGCGGGCGACAGCGCGGCGTGCAGGCGCGTGCGGCGCGCCTCCAGCGCACTAGGCGGCGGGCGACAGCGCGGCGTGCAGGCGCGTGCGGCGCGCCTCCAGCGCACTAGGCGGCGGGCGACAGCGCGGCGTGCAGGCGCGTGCGGCGCGCCTCCAGCGCACTAGGCGGCGGGCGACAGCGCGGCGTGCAGGCGCGTGCGGCGCGCCTCCAGCGCACTAGGCGGCGGGCGACAGCGCGGCGTGCAGGCGCGTGCGGCGCGCCTCCAGCGCACTAGGCGGCGGGCGACAGCGCGGCGTGCAGGCGCGTGCGGCGCGCCTCCAGCGCACTAGGCGGCGGGCGACAGCGCGGCGTGCAGGCGCGTGCGGCGCGCCTCCAGCACACTAGGCGGCGGGCGACAGCGCGGCGTGCAGGCGCGTGCGGCGCGCCTCCAGCGCACTAGGCGGCGGGCGACAGCGCGGCGTGCAGGCGCGTGCGGCGCGCCTCCAGCACACTAGGCGGCGGGCGACAGCGCGGCGTGCAGGCGCGTGCGGCGCGCCTCCAGCACACTAGGCGGCGGGCGACAGCGCGGCGTGCAGGCGCGTGCGGCGCGCGGCGTGCAGCGCGCGCAGGTCCGCCGCGCACGCGCCGCTCAGCACGCGCAGCGCGCTGCACCACGCGCGCGCGCGCTCCTCCAGCACGCAGCCCTCCGCCGCCGGGGACACCTCCCACTCGATCTCCAGCTCGTCTGCAAAGCGACGCGGCTCCGTCACGGTCCGCGGCCGGCCGGCGAGGCGCCGCGCTCGTCGGGGCTCGTACCGCAGATGAGCGGCCACGGCAGCAGCGGCGGCGGCGCGCAGGCGGCGCGGCGCACGCGCACGAGGTGGTGCGCGGCGCGGGCGGCGCGCTCGCGCGGCGGCGGCGCGGCGACCGCGTGCACGTGCGCCTCGCCCTCGCAGCGCGCGCCGCAGTCGAAGGACACGCGGTAGCGCCACGCGGAGCGGTTGCGGTGCTCCTCGTCCACTCGCCAGGCGCCCCTGCGGGTGAGCGAGCGCGTGAGCGGGCGCGGCGCGCGGGAACTGCGCGGGCGGTACACTCACAGGTGCGGGCGCGGCGGGTGCGCGGCGTAGTCGGCGAGCAGGTGCGCGAGGTCGGCGGGGTGCGCGCGGAAGGTGTCCCGGGAGCGCAGCGCGGCGGGCGCGGCGCGGCGCGGTACACTCACAGGTGCGGGCGCGGCGGGTGCGCGGCGTAGTCGGCGAGCAGGTGCGCGAGGTCGGCGGGGTGCGCGCGGAAGGTGTCCCGGGAGCGCAGCGCGGCGGGCGCGCGCACGGCGGCCGCGAGGAGCGCGGCGGCCGCCAGCGCCAGCCCCGCCCTCCCCGCGCGCCCCCTCCACCCCCGCGGGCCCATGCTGCCACACGACAGAACGAGTCTCGGATGTATACTAATACGAAGACCAAGTTGAAACCTGAAAAAACAACTTAAGTACAGCAGCAGCTTAGTATTGAAGCTATTATTATAGAGATTAGGTACCTGTACCTTCCTATGTCGCAGATGAAATCGGTTGTGCGGTGGCAATGCCTTGCCGGTGCGTCGTATTTACGAAACGGCGAACAAACGTATGGCTGTCTGCAGTAGATGCGAGCACAACCTATACTTATCGTCTTGATGCGAGTGCTAAAATCTGTGCTCTCTGCCGCGCCCGCTACATGCTCCAATGAGAAGTTACTACATGTAACGTTTCAATGGACTAACACTACACCAAACTACTGTTAAGCTGCACACGAAAACGCGTTCCTAAGTTATGCGTAGTCTGGATACGTGGCCCACGCGTACAGTCGTACATCTCTCTCTCGTGAGTGAAGGTACGCGTAGATCTAAGTACTTATGTCGCGTTCAGACACACGCGTTATCGACTACGCATCTATACTAATATCTATATAATATTATAAATATTATTAATATTATAAAGCTGCAGAGTTTGTTTGTTTGTTTGTTTGTTTGTTTGTTTGTTTGTTTGTTTGAACGCGCTAATCTCAGGAACTACTGGTCCGATTTGAAAAATTCTTTCAGTGTTGGATAGTCCATTTATCGAGGAAGGCTATAGGCTATATTTAATTTCCAAAAAAATTAGGGATCCGTAAGAAAATTGCTATTTTGCAACCCAAGGCGTGAAATCGAAAATCTATTTTTGCGTGCGCTGCGAAAACTATGGACACTAGAACAAAACAATGTATTACGGTTTTGTAGGTCTCATTAAAATCTACAAAAAAGTCCGGGAGAGCATAGGTCTAACTATTATAGTTATGCCGCAATAAGTGATCTTTTATTTAAAAATTTAATTTTTAATGCCGCCGCTAGAAAAGGCTCTTTATTTGTATCTTGGTATTAATCCTTATCAAAATAAATTACTTCTTATTCAAAACTGCTTCAATGCCTTTATACAACTTTTTGAATCATTCAATTTGGACATTCTATTCAAAAGATATTACGAGTTTAAAAATGTAAGTAGTAGTAGAAAAATAAACTCGCCGCACCGCAGCACAGCGGGAAACGCGGTGAGGTGAGGGAGAATCTATGAAACAGGTAAAGTGCGGTCGCGGACGAGGAAGATCTTTAACTGCGCGGTTCAAACGTGCGGTCCAAGAAAAATTTACTTAAAATTAAAATAGGATAGTGGGTACCTACAGCAGGTAACGCGGTGACCCCCTCACCGAAGTGTGGGAATAATTTTGGAGTATACGGAATATATATGCTTTCGCGCCTAAACTACTGGACCGATTTAAATGAAATTTGGTATAGAGATAATTTGAGCCCCGGGGAAGGACATAGGATACTTTTTATCGCCATAAACTGTAGCCCACGCGGGTGAAACCACGAGGAACAGCTAGTACCCAATATACGTGCTGTCCGCAAGTACGCGGAGTACTCTATCTCTCTCTCTCCGGGCGAGCGCCGGATACTGATCGCGATACCGACATCCGGCGCGCGGGCGTGGGCGGTGGACTAGGCGCGCAGAACTCTTGGTATTCCATTATTTCAAGGACAGATAAACTGACATTTAAAACGCTTATATCTTCGTATAGCAGATATAAGCGTTTTAAACCAACATTATAATTAGAATTAGGTTATTATAACGGGATAATTACCATGTGTTTGTCTGCCCGTTATAACATCAACAATCCTACCCGCAGAAACTTTTAGTATTCTCGTGATCATAGCGCTTGTAACAGTGGCGAAATATCGAGAACTCAAACGAAAACAAATACATGTAATTATCCCGTTATTTTATTTTATTTTTTATTTTACTCTTAGGGAAAACAAACAGCCTTAATTAAGAAAGTTAGAATACTAAAGTGAGTACAGTTGGCCTTTAACAGTTTTCACATATAGGATATAAAACCTAATTCTAATGTTATTGACCATGGTAGTTTAAAACATTATAATAGCGACCAACATTATCAAACTGTTTCTGTATTTACATTAGTGACTTCAACTGTAAACTTATTTTTTAGAATACGTATTATTTATCATTTACCATTTATAATTATATTGATTTTTTTGTGATTTTTCTTACATAATATGTATCTATTGTAAAAAATTGTGAGCTAGCTTATATTCGAATGCATGTTGTGTTTGTATGGAGTAAATCAGACAGCCGCCATGTTATTGATATTTATGTATATAAGTACTAATACAATATGCATGCAATAAAGTATTGAGACACTTTTAGAATCGTTTATGCATTGCACGCACGGTAGTTGTTCGTCGTCAAATAGAGGATGTTGATCCTCCTGTTGTTCCGTTGAGAACTATAATGTGACTTATTGTATAAGCCCCCCTCGCCCTATCCGACTTAATGAGGTCACTAAAGCAATTAAAAAATGATATTTGACCTGCCGATTTTAAAGCGTGAGGTCGCGGGTTCCAATCCCGCAACACGACAAATATTATAGTGCATTGAATAATAGTACAAATATTAAAGTACCCTTACCTGTTTAATAAAGTTCCGAGTCCGGGTGTTGTGGAGCCGCTGCACGACTCCTAGTCGGGGGCTGCAGTACGCGTGCGACTGCTTGTAATGTCAGGACGCGACTGCAGCGCCGCAGCGCCTTACACTGACTGCGCGCCATTTATACGTTGTTGGTACTTGCCACATCAAAATTCGGAGAATACACACGGTTTTTATATATAGTGGAAAAACTGCAGTGTAATTTACAGAACAATTAAATAGTTTAACTACCTATTTGAAAGAAAGCAATCTCCTTACCAGATCAATGACCTCTTTGGTAGTAATGTCAACTATGGTAGGTACCTCCCCTCGGTTTCTTATTTAAAAAAGGCAAGGAATATTTATACTAATATTATAAAGCTGCAGAGTTTGTTTGTTTGAACGCGCTAATCTCAGGAACTACTGATCCGATTTGAAAAATTCTTTCAGTGTTAGATAGCCCATTTATCGAGGAAGGCTATAGGCTATATTTTATTTCCAAAAAAATTAGGGATTCGTAAGAAAATTGCTATTTTGCAACCCAAGGTGTGAAATCGAAAACCTATTTTTGCGTGCGCTGCAAAAACTTTTGACACTAGAACAAAATGATGTATTACGGGTTTGTAGGTCTCATTAAGATCTACAAAAAAGTCCGCGAGAGCATATGTCTAACTATTATACTTATGCCGCAATAAGTGATAATTTATTTAAAAAATTTAATTTTTAATGCCGCCTCTAGAAAAGGCTCTTTATTTGTCTCTTGGTATTAATCCTTATCAAAATAAATTACTTTTAATTCAAAACTGCTTCAATACCTTTATAAAACTTTTTGAATCATTCAATTCGGACATTCCATTCGAAAGATATCACGAGTTTAAAAATGTAAGTAGTAGTAGAAAAATAAACCCGCCACACCCCAGCGCAGCGGGAAACGCGGCGAGGCGAGGGAGAATCTATGAAATAGGTAAAGTGCGGTCGCGGACCAGGAAGACCTTTAACAGCACGATTCAAACGCGTGGTCCGAAAAAAAATTTATTTTATTTTATTTTATTTTTACTTTTCAGGAAAACAAACAGCCTTAATTAACAAAGTTAGAATACTTGAATTGAATACAATTGGCCTTTAACAGTTTTCACAAATAGAATATATGTATTTATGCTCATGTCCAAAGACAAGAAAACTTATACAAATGAAGTAGGTAACAATACAATACAATAAATAATACAGCCTAGAAATAGAGATAATGCAACAGAAAAAAATAAAAAATAAAAATATTTAATAAATTAAAATAGATATTTACCTAGAATTAAAATAGGATAATGGATAATTGGATACCTACTTAAAATAGGATAATGGGTACCTACAGCAGGTAACGCGGTGACGGGGTGTCAGGTCCAGCAACCTCCACGTGGTGCACCCTGGGCAACGCCGTCCCGCAACCTCTCCGTTACCGGAGAGATTGCGGCACGGCGGCTAATGGCTGGACACTTGGGGCCTCACCGCGCGCGCCATGATTCAGCATGGTGCGCAGCGTGTTTTGGGGCCCGAGGTGGTTTTGGCGTTCGGGCCAAGTCTTCGGCCTTCGGGCCAGAGGTGGGCGCGGCAGGGTTGGTCAACCCGGCCTCCCTGTCGGGCGTTTGGTGTTGGGCGGCCGCGTTCATCGCGGCTGCAGCGGACCTTCGGGTCGGGGGATGGCGGGCCTTCAAGGCCCGCGGTTGGTGGTCCAGCCGGCGCCCCGGGTAGCCTGGGAAGCGGCGGCTGGAGTCTTTTTTGTGTTTATTTATGTGTTTTATTTGTGTGTCTTTATATATATTGTATTTTATTTGTGTAATTTGTATTTTATTTGTGTATGTTGTATTCTGTGTGGGGGGGGGGTCCCAGTGTCAGGTTCGGCTCTCGCCTGGCATTGGTCGAATGCGTGAGGGCCAAGGGGGGATCCCACCCCTCTTCAAACAAAAAAGACTTAAGATGGACAGAAACGCAAAGGAAAATATTCTCCGGGCGGGTCCCAGCCAAAAGGCTGGGGAATCCCGTGGCGTCACGACGTCGAGCTCCATGTATACGGAGGGAGCAACTTTTGCGCGGACGGACCTAGAGAGGAAGGGAGCAGAGGAGGAGAAGAAAAAGGTGGCAGGCGGGCGATTAGCTGGAGCCGTCTCCACGCTTTCATCCGATTCGGATGGAAGCATGGTGACGGTGGCGTCGTCGACGCGGTCTGGGACCAGAAAGATAGGGAGATCGACGACGCGATCACCTGCGTCGTCGAGGGCTTCAAGCCGAGAATTTCGCTCGGTGGAAGAGTCAGAGGAGGAGGAAAGTCCCCATCGTGCGGACGCCTCGGAGGAGAAGATGCCGGCGGCGGGACCTAGCTCCCGAACCGGCAAAGTGGCACGGCGCAAGCGAAGGGTGCCAGAGGAGGCGGCCAGGCATGGCGACGACGAGTCCAAGTCGTCGCCGGCAAAGGTGGCCACGAGCCAGCGCGGCGGACGTCAGCCCGGTACTGGGCGGGGCGTTGATCCGGCGAAGGCTTCGGAGAAGGCCAACAGGCCTGAACGAGGGGAGGTCTGCCTCGATGCGGACCAGATCGAGCAGATCGAGGATTATGGGACGATGCAGAAGAGGGTCGACGAGACCTTGGTTGCCGTCCTCAATCTGGCCGTATCTGGCAAAGGAGGAAGACGCGATGTCGTCGAAGCACTGAGAGCGGCGATCGTGGCATACAGACTCGCCTCTCAGGTAGTCGGGGCATGGAATGTCCGGGATCAGGAGGAGCTGGCTGCGATAAGAGCCGAGCAGGCGGAGGCCAATAAGCTTAATCGCGAGTTGGCCTCTCGATTGGCGCAGACCCAGGCCCAGGCCCAAGCCCAGGCTGAGGCTCTGGTCCAGGCCCAGGCCGCGGTTGCTACTGCGGTCGCCGCCATCGCCATGGAGGAAGTGGAGAGGCGCATCACAGAGCGTGTGAGCGCCATCGTGGGTGCCCGAATACAGGGCTTGGAGGTGAGCGGGAGACTGCTTCCGGAGAAGAGTTTCAGACCTTCTCTGGAAGCAGACCGCAGAAAGGAGACGGCAGCGGCGGCAGGCACCACTGTGCCGTCGCCCCCCGAGGAGATTCCACCTCCGCCCCGCGCCCCTAGGAGAGCGCAGGCAGGAGAAGTAGAGGAGATGGAGTGGAGCACGGTGGTGAGGAAGGGGAGAAAAGGGAAAGGGAAGAGGACCCCTGCCCCTGCCCCTCCCACAGCCAAACCGGTTCCAACTCCACGTGCCCCCGCGGCACCGGCGCCACGTCCACAAGCCCCACAAGCGAGGCAGTGGTCGGAGGTGGTTAAGCGGGGGCCCAAGAAGGCGACACCGCTGCCTAATAAGGAGAAGGCAGCGATGCTCCGCCCGCCGCGAACCGCAGCCGTCGTCATCACGCTGCGGCCTGCGGCGGAGGAGAGGGGTATGACGTACTCCAAGGCCATCAGTGAGGCTATGAGTAAGATTAGCCTCACGGACATTGGAGTCCCTCCCGTCACCATCAGGGAGGCTGCGACGGGCGCCAGGGTCATCGAGATCCCCGGCGAAGAGCGAGGAGAAAAGGCGGACGTCCTGGCCAGTAGGCTGCGGGAGCTGTTCGCAGGCGAAGAAGGCGTCGATGTCTCCAGGCCAGAGATCACCACAGATCTCCGTGTAACTGGCCTGGATGACTCGGTAGACCGCACGAGGCTGACCGCAGCGCTGGCCAGCGCCGGGGGTTGTTCGGCGTCGACCATCAGCGTCGGCGACATCAGGAAGGGGCCGGCCGGAATGGGCACTGCATTTGTGCGGTGCCCAGTGACGGCCGCCAAGAAGGTAGTGGCCGCTGGTGGCGGCCGCTTGCTAATGGGGTGGACGGCGGCGCAGGTTCGGGTGTTGGACCGAAGACCGCGCCGCTGTTTCCGGTGCCTACAATCGGGCCACGCAAGGGCCCAATGCACGTCGGAGGTGGACCGCAGCGAGGAGTGTTACCGCTGCGGTCAAAACGGCCACAAGGCCATTGAGTGCTCCGCTGCCCCACGCTGCTCGCTTTGTGCAGCGGTCGGGAAGCCGGCGGATCACTTGTCGGGGGGAAAGGCTTGCGCCAGCCCCCCGACTAAAAAGCGGACTCGGGGACGCCGCCCACGGCGAGACCCGTCTCCAATGGGACCCTAATAACATCTTGGGTCCCCGAGAAGAAACGCGACGCCCCTGATGCACCGGGGCGTCGCCGCTCGAGAGGAGTATCCGGCGACGGATGAACGGCTGACGGGGTAGTGTGGTATACGAATAGTGGTACCACAACCCCGTCCAAAGGCCAAGTCGGTAGGTGCATCCCGGGGTTTTAGTGTTAGGTTAGAGTCCCACATAACCTCCCCCCACCCCGCAGGGGGTGGACCAGGGGAGGTACCATGAAGGTTTCCCCGGGTAAAAAAAAAAAAAAAAAAAGGTAACGCGGTGACCCCCCTCACCGAAGTGCGGGAATAATTTTGGAGTATACGGAATATATACGCTTTCGCGCTTAAACTACTGAACCGATTTAAATGAAATTTGGTATTGAGATAATTTGAGCCCCGGGGAAGGACATAGGATACTTTTTATCGCGATAAACTGTAGCCCACGCGGGTGAAACCGCAGGGAACAGCTAGTAGTTAAATAAAACCAAACGTTTATCAAAGGTATTAGAAGGAGTTTATTCGTCAGTTTCATTAGCTTACGGATTCTTCTTACACAAGTACATGGTATCTTAGTGGCTAGTCGCTTACGAGCTACGTGCTGCGGGGAGGCTGCACCTACAGCGCGCGTGAGGCCGGCCCGGGCGCCACACCTCACACGAAATAACATTTATTAACGTTGTTTAATTTAGTTATTATGACACTATTATAAGTACCTATGATAATTAATTATAAATGCACTTGAATGTCGGGATGACTTGAGCTGAGCATGCACACACATCATTATCTAACATTTCCTAAAGTTTAATGAATAATTAGGTAAAGGCCCCCCCCCCCCCCCCCCCCCCCCCCCCCCGCTCTGCCCCTGGCGAACAAGCGAGCCGCACATAAATAATATTTACAAATGATACACGTGTGTGTGATGTCCACTGCCGCTCGCTCTTGCATTACCGAGTTACTATTACACTACACTATGCACAACACTCCCGTTGTAAATATTATAGAAAAACTTATCAATGTAAGTAAATAAATACTACATACTACTAACTCGGAGGTGGACATTTTAAAATATAGATGGAGAGAAGTTACAATCAACATCTGCATAAGTCTATTTCACTAGGTGACCAAATCCAAATAAAATATAATAAAATAAAATCCCGCTCGTAGAAAATGCTCTTTTAAATTAATTTTTAATGAACTGTTCTATAAAATAAACAATATATTTCAGCGTCCGAGTACTAAAATCACAACCATCACCGACAGCGAGGGCGGGGGGAGCCGCCGGACGACACGCGTACCATTTCGCGACCGTCCTCGCGCTTTTACACCGCGGCACACTTCGGATCAAGTTTGAACGGCTCTCTCCGCTCGACTCGCACAAGGTGCGCGACAAAGTTCTCGAGCTGCATCGGAATAGGGCGCGAACGGCGGCGGAGGCGGGCGCGCCCCTAGTCGGCGTCGGCGCCGCACTCTCGCTACCGGCGCCGGCGCCGCCCCTTGCGGTACCCCTTGCCGAACCAGCCGCCGCCGTCGTCGTCGGCGGGCGCGGGCGGCGCGGGCGCGGCGCCGCAGCAGGCGCACAGGTAGCCCAGCCGCCAGGCGCGCGCGGCGGGCGGCGTGAGGCGCGGCGGCCCGTACCACAGGCAGCGCCGCGCGCGGAAGTGCCGCGCGCACCACGCGCACTCGGCGCGCGGCGCCGGCGCCAGGATCGTGTGCAGCCCCGGGTACAGCTGCGCGCGGCACACCAGCACCGCGCGCGCGATGATGGCGGCCGCCAGCGAGCCCGCCTCGTCGCCGCTCGACGTCGCCTCCGGCTTCGGCTCCGGCGCGCCCGCCGCCTCCGGCGACCCCGGCGGCGACTCGGGCGCGTGCTCCGGCCGCAGCAGGATCATCGCGTCGCCGGCGTGCATCGCGACGCGGAAGGCGCGCGGGCGGTCCGCGCGGCGCAGGCGGTCCGCGAGGCGGCGCAGCGGCAGCTCCTCGTCCGAGTCGGAGGCGGAGGGCTCGGCGGCGGGCGGCGGCGGCGGCGCGCGGCGCGCCGTGTGCGCCTCGGGCGGCGCCAGCGGCTCGGCGTGCGCGAGCAGCGGGTCCCGCGCGGGCCGGTAGCGCGGCACGCGCAGGCGCAGGCGGCGGCACACGGCGCGCATCACGTCGTCGCAGCGCGCGTTGATCTTGAGCGCCGCCGCCGAGTCCTTGGGCGTCCACTGCAGGTTCACGATGTAGAGGCGCGGGCGCGCGGCGGGCGGGCTCTGCATGCGCCACAGGCGCGGGTAGCGGCGCAGCACCTTGAGGCTGGAGCCGAGGCACAGCACGACGTCGGCGCGCGCCGCGTGGCGCAGCGCGCCGGCCCAGTTGAGCGGCCAGGCGGCGCGGCCGCGCTCGCCGAAGTGCACGATGGAGTCGGCGAGCTCGGCGCCGCAGGCGGGCGCGTGGCACAGGCGGCGCGTGCCGTGGTGGTGGCGCGCCGTGCGCTCCGTGGTGTCGAAGGCGCGCAGGTAGACGCGGCGGCAGGCGGCGCAGCGCTCCGCGAACATGTCGCCGTGCAGCTCGGCGAGCGCGCGGCGCGGCGTGCCGGCGCGCACGTGCAGCCCGTCGCAGTTCTGCGACACGAGGAACTTGAGCGTGCCGCGCGCCCACAGCGCCGCCAGCGCCATGTGCGTGTAGGTGGGCCGCGCGCGCGCCAGCTCCACGCGGCCCACGCGCTCGCCGCGCCGCAGCCGCGTCCACACGCCGCGCGGCCCGCGGTAGTCGGGGATGTCGGCCGCCGTGCTCACCCCCGCGCCCGTGTACACCTGCCGGGACGGACGGACGGCCTTTGAATCAATTTAACAAGATTTTATTTCTGAGACGTTTGTGCTTCATCTGAATTTAAATCAATTTTTCGATCGCGATCGACCAGAAAATAATTCACGGAGGTTGCAACCCTCAGCAACGAGGAAACGAAATGAGGAGAAGGAGGAACCCAATTAAAATTTGTGAGCTTTCAACGTGGTCATTAGGGGTGTATTTGATGTTCGCACACCGAGCAGATTGGAGCATCCAACTGCATGTGGTATTCAACCGAATCACATAAATCTATTTTCAACTCGCTCCAAAATACAACTTTGCGGTCTTGCATAACAAATAACTATTCTTTCTTTGCAAGATAAATCTAATTCATCATGAATATGCACATGTTCTGGTTAAAATGTAATACGGGAGCTCTGTCGGTCTGCGCACACGTGTAGTTGAGCCAGTATAATCCACAACATCCATCATGCAAGGAGAGCATGAAATGTTTCAGAGGAAACAATATGCAGATAATACGCACATCTAAATCAAACACTACGTACAACTTCTTGGAATTTAGAGTGGTGCAACTGGAACAGATTACCAGAAAACGTTGTGTCAGCACTAGGGATCGCAATATCGATACCATTTTTCAATACCGGTATTTTCGATATCGCCATTTTTTCAATTCCGGAATCCCGGGATTTTCGATATTTTCGATATTTTTACAAAAATTTTGTCTTGCTTGACATAAATCAGTTTAAACGTAAAACAAGTGTCAAGCATAAATGTTTACGATAGTTTTCGACATGAATGTCATATGAATATTAACCCTCGGTGTTAAGAAGTTAAAAGTAATTCAAAATAGTAATGAAAACGACAGGAAAGTGTGAAAAAGTTAAAATAACCTAAATCTGTATTCTTCACATTGTTTATTAATTTGAATTAACATCAACCTCTGCTATCAAACTAAATAAATTATACAGGGTGATCAATCCAAATGGCTGACCCATAGGGAGAAGTCAGAAACTATGAGAGATAGCGAAATCCGTTCTTAAGAACCATGGCTTCGATTTTGGATTTAATAATAATGGCATTCAAACTTTTTTTAATCTCTCATACAAAACCTTGAATCGAACCTGTCAATATTCCTTATGTAATCGCGTGCAGTAATTGTTTGTCTAATTGATCCTAAAAGTATAAGGACCAAATTTTGCTATGAAATCTTATGTTAACATTAGACTGAAATGCCGACAGATGAAATAATTTGCAAAATTTCGTCATTAATATGATTCCAGTCATCATTATAAATCACTTTATCTGAATAAACCACTTATGCATATCTTATCTGCAACGATACTAAGAATTACAAATTGCTATTATTTGAAATTAGAACGCATTCGTTCAGCGGGCGTGCCAACTAATTTAAAATTTGATAATGGAACTTTCCTTTTCTTGGAATGAATGTTGTGTTTTGAATCAATCCTTTTCAAAACCGCTTTGTGTTAATTTTAGATAACTTAAAATAACAGCGTCAAGTCACGCAAAAGAAATTACTTCAACATTTAACGTCAGTTTTCTGTGAGACGGTTCTATGGTGGCTAAAAATCCCGGTTCGCGACTGTACCATCAACAATAACAACGAAAAATCTTTCAGATTTACACCTAACATTGTTTACAAGACTTCAACCAGTTTCGATTCCCGGTTATGTATGAGAGATTTAAAAAAAGTTTGAATGCCATTATTATTAAATTTAAAATCGAAGCCATAGTTCCTAGGAACGGATTTCGCTATCTATCATAGTTTCTGACATCCCCCTACTGACCCATTCGGATTGATCACCCTGTATAATCAACAATTAAAACGAAAACAGACCTTCTAATAATTATATATTATAGAACAATCCAAAATAGGTTTATAAATTTAAATAGTGACTCAAAATAGGACTCCATAACACACCAATGGATTTGAAGGTCAAAAAATATATCTCATAGTCCTTAAATGCCATACACAGGTGCTGGTTATACTCTTAGGCTCTGTATAATCTGAAGTAATATGTGAATTGGGTGTATGGTACCATATATATCTTCCTCGAATCGAGGTTTGCTTCGATGGTTAGTATTCGTCAAACCTACGGACGAGAAGAGTTTACAGCAGGAGAATAGGATAAGTCAATAGTTTGCAAAAGATTAATCTTCTCTATTGAAAAACAAAACGACCCACACTTTACGAGATCTCACAGAAAAGAGAACATTAAAGAATTAATTAAGGTAAATTCAGCATCCACTTCAAAATAGATAGCTAGATAGATAACGCTTACTTTTATACTCATTTTATAAGAATGAACAAATTTGCCCTAGACAAAAAATATTCAATAATATTATTATATAATATTTATGTGAACTTTGGTCAATGCTTTACTGCCGTGTTGTTAATACAGCAGTTGCTGACGTTGCTGTTCTTCCTTGCACCTTATTTTTATACACTCCTTACCAAAAGGTACTGGATTACTGAATAAAATTACGTCGACCCGGCTAGTCCAGCATCTCGTATTGAAGTTGGAAGCTAGAACGCTGTCCACATACCTGTATTTTATGCAGTTTTGGACTGACTGGCCTTCTTTTAATGTTTGTTTATCGTTAAATTAGGAAACGATTAGATCAAGTTTTTAAATTATGCAATATCGAAAATATCGAAAATCTCGATATCGCTAAATTCAATCCCGGTATTTCAGATCGACCAAAATCGTCCGATATTCCGGTAATTTCGATATTCGATATTCCGGTTTGCGAACCCTAGTCAGCACCTTCAGTGAATTCTTTTAAGAACAGACTGGACAAGCGGTTGCTAACGAACAATGCTTCCTTGCTACAGAATTGACTTTTCTTTGTACTTTTGGACATTGCTACGATTCAACACAGTGTGATATAGGCACATCAGATAATATATATGCGGGATAAAGGACCGGTCCCGCACGGCGCGGGAGGGCGAGACTCACGACGAGATGCTTGGCGTCCCGCAGCGCGCGCGCCAGCCGGCGGCACTTGTCGCGCAGCACGCGCGGCGCGTCCTCCACCTCGCGCGCGCGGTCGGCGGCCCGCGCGCGCCGCTCGGCCGCGGCCGCGCGCCGCGCCGGGCTGCCCGCGCCCGCCGCCGCCGCGCCCGCCGCCGCCGCGCCGCCGCCGCGCCGCGCGCTGGAGCGCAGCCCGCGCCGCGCCGCGCCGCCGCCCGCATCCCGCGCGCCGGACCCCGCGATTGTGCCGGCTCCAAGTCCCCGGGCCGCCGCCGATGCTGGCCTTGTCGACCGCCGCTGATCGCGCTCTCGCTGGCCGCTCCGCTCGCAGTGAACGATCAATGCATGCTATATATTTATCGTATTGTACTCGAACACTGTTCTGGACGATCGTACGTGCTATTTATTTGAGCTAAGTACTGCTAAGAATAAATTGTTAGTGTGCTCGTACGAATGCGAGTTTAATAGCAAGTTATCGACAATAGCGACTGGCAAGCTAACTGTCACGACAAATTGTCAAAGTCAAAGAGTAAACTGTCAGTCTGTCATTCAAGAGGGATCGCGATCTGGGATTAATTTATCGAAGAATCGATTGGTCAATAAAATCGATTTCTAGGCTCTATTCAAAAAAAAAAAATTAAACCTTTTTTTTTTTCTTTTTAACATCGTAGTAATATGACACAATCAACCCTGACATTGAGTAAACTCTTAATTTAAGGTGAAACAAAAGCAATTAGGTAATGTAATTACACAATGTAATTGCTTTTGTTTGATTCAAAAGAAAAATTGATGTATGAAAAACCAATCTTCTAGGCTTCAATGTTTTTTCTGAATCGATTCCAATCCAAGCTTCCTAATTTAACGTCAACTTTTTTTTTGTAGCCGAACCAAACCTTCTTTCATCATTGACCAAGTCAGAACCTCAAGTACTTGAAGAAGGAACTCAAATCAAAGATCACTTCACTATCACTATCACTTCCCTCTACGATTGTAGTGGAAGAAATATACAATAAATATTAAAAACCTTGCCAGTTAAATTAAAACTACGAATTGTTTTGTTTTGCTATAGTAAAAATTCATCATGAATTCATCATTTTCTGTTATTCATGGAATACTACTAGATAGCATTTTTAATCAATTAAATTCTACTCACCGTCATCCATTTCTGACCGGCAAAACACTAAAAATGTCCTAGAAATTCCGATAGATGGAGTTATTATAGCATCGCACATTTAGCAAGGAAGGAAAATAAAAAAATAAAATTTCTTTGTGATCTCATTTTTTTAGTCTGCGCGCTGTAAAAAAAAATCATCATTTTTCTTCTTTATTCATAAGGCCATACACGTTCAAATAATTTGATCAAACAGGCTGGATCAAACAGTTTGATCAATTAATTCATATTTATTCAAACCATTTCATTCTACAAAGATAAAATGTCACCACTGGTTGCCATGAAAGACTAAAAAATCCTCGTAAACAAAACTGGTTGCAAAACACAGTTACGATGGCGATGGCGGCCGGAAAGAATTTTGTCACACACATTCATGCCAATTTGATCAAACTGTTTGAACCAGCTTGTTTGATCAAATTTTGAACGTGTATGGTGGCCATTAGTCCGTCTGCGTCTGTCTGCACGATTGAATTGAACTAGATTCTATTGACTTCTATTATAGGTCTACCAAGAACAAGGTCGACTGAGATGCAGGAGGAAAGGTTTATCATAAATGCTGCGTCTTCCTCGTTTTTCTCTACCGTTGAAGACTTTTTTATAGATGTGCAGTATTTGGAACCATTTTCAAATTCTGATAGCCTTTAATTAATAAATAAACTCATGGACAGAGTAATTGGAGTTTTCATCTAAATTTCGAACCCCACATTCGCCACAGTAAGATTTTCAAAAATTATCTTTGATCATTGGATAAATTTTTATATTTGCATGTAATGCATGTATCACACACAGAATCAGCCACTATAGGGAAAAAAGTATCAAAACGTTTTACTCCATTTTCCCCTAGTATTGCTAGCGTCAATTTATTTTTTCCATTTTTGCCATACCTATACTTGTGTTGAGATATTTATATTTTTGAATTATTTTTTCTATTTCTATTAACACATTGATGATTGACGTTTAACTTTTGTCACATTTGTCTTTGTCACTTTGTCAGTTGACAGCTGACAGTTTGCCTTTTACGAAGTTCGTCAGGTACGATAGCAGGGTTGTTTTTGAAATTGAAGTAAAAATCGCTATAAATCTCTGAATATACGTGATCTTTTTAAGATTCGTGGAGCCTAAATTATTAGAAGAAAGTGTTCTTATGTTTTGCATTCGTATTTTTGTGTAATAAGTTACTTTTATTCATTTCAGTGCGAGACATCTATCGTATTGTCATCGCCATGGTAAGAATTCTCTGCATTATTTTTTATTTTCGTAAAATACTTGTTGTTTCAATTGTAGCTAAAATTGCAATAGGTAACTATGTACCTCGTTTATGTACTGAATGTTAAAATTGAGTTACGAGTGGAGTGACTATTTGATGTTTACAGTTTGTTTTTATTGGTTCCAGCCGCGTGAAATTAAAGATATCAAAGACTTCTTGCTGAAGGCGCGTAGGAAAGACGCCAAGTGTAAGTATATTCGGTCTTGTATTGAGTATTTAATGAATGCTTTGAAGTAATCTCATTGTCCATATTCATGTACTTACATGTACATCTAGTACAGTCACGCGTCACTTTGTAAAATATATGCCCCTTGAGCTGTCCCCTTGATGATGTAAGTTGTGGAAATAGTTATGTTATGTACACACTTGCTGTCTGAAGATTTCTTAAGATGTGCCTGCTGTCCCATTTTAGACTAGCTTATGTCTCAATATCACATTATTGGGTTAGTTTTGTCAAAGATTTGTGAGCAATATGTGTAGTGTATATATAAGAGCTTGGAGACCTCGGTGAGAAGTGTTTATTGTGTAGTGTGATTGATCAAGTTTTTGATTTCAGCTGTCAAGATAAAGAAGAACCCCGAGAATGTGAAGTTCAAGGTGCGCTGCTCACGCTTCCTGTACACGCTGGTGATCACAGACAAGGAGAAGGCAGAGAAACTAAAACAGAGCTTACCACCAGGTACATATATTATCATTTATTCTCATTACCATCCATTACTGTGAAGTGAACAACGGCTTCAAGATATACCACCAGCTGCTCCTATGTTGAACAACTAACTTGGCTAACTTGAGAAGCAAGGTATTGTTTGTGAAGCATTTATTACCATATAATTAAGCTAAATACAAGATAAAATGTATACAGTAGAATAAATATAGGGAATCCTAGTTGAAAACAAACATAATATTAATGACACTCATAAAACTATTCCCATGTATGCAACACTCTTAGGCGCAGTACAGTTGAGAGGGTGGCACACTTGCACACTATTTATTTATTTATTTATTTTATTTATTTACTTTTAGGAAGACCAACAGCTTATACATATTTGAAAAATAACTATTAGGAGACACTAGTGAATGAGTCACATACTTGCTGTAAACTAGTGCAAATGTAATATTATTTTAATTTATTATGTGATAGGCAAGCATCTTGTGGTTGATGATGCTGTTTTGAAGTTTAGCAATGTCCAAAAATTCATTGAATAATAATTTTTGTGGCATTGTGTGTGATTTTGAATATTAATTTCAGTAAATCAACAAAATACATAAACTAAATGCATGAATCAGTACAGTTTATATAGCGTGTGCAAATGGTGATCTCCAGTTGATAAGGTGATGTGATGATTTATAGGTCTACCAGGATCTGATGGCAAAAAAAAAGTTTAATAAATAGCGATTTTCATATGGCAACGAAAAAAATGTCATCTGACAACTGAAATTTCGAGGAATTGTTTATGGTTTGGCTTCAAATTAGTAGGAATAACAAGTTTTGATACTTTGGTTTATAGCATCTTTCATGTGAACTGAAGAAGCTTTCTCTCGAATAGGGATCGATGAATGGCGAAAATCTTGTGAATATGTAATAAAAATTGAAAATCAGTTCATAGAACAAGATCGATTGAAATGCAGGAGGAAAAGTTTATCATAAATACTGCGTCTTCCTCTTCCATTGAAGACTTTTTTATGGATGTGCAGTATTTGGAACCATTTTCAAGTTCTAATAGCCTTTAATTAATTAATAAACTCATGGACAGAGTAATTGGAGTTTTCATCTAAATTTCCAACTGCCACATTCGCCACAGTGAGATTTTTAAAAATTATCCTTGATCATTGGATAAATTTTTATATTTGCATGTATCACACACAGAATCAGCCACTATAGGGAAAAAAAAGTATCAAAACGTTTTACTCCAATTTCCCCCAGAATTGCTAGCGTCAATTTCTTTTTTCCCTTTTTGCCATCAGATTCTGGTAGACCTATAGGAGCAACAGTTATTATAAAAAATTGATGTGCAGTTGTAGGTATGAAACCCCTTGTACTGCACAAGCAACCAAATTCACCATGTAGGACTAGGTGCACACACTAAAACACGATGCAGAACAAAATGACATCTGCAGACAAGTTTCACTCGACCCCCCTATAAATACTAGTTGTATTATGTACATACACCTGACTGATGCATTTCATTTTTGTTTCAGGTCTGCAGGTGAAAGAAGTGAAGTGATGTGACTTAGGGTAAAATAAAAAATATTTAAAACCACATCTTTCTTGTGTCTTTCAATAATTACTCTATCCACACCACTCCACAAATTAATATATTCATCATAGCGCAAGGCTCTGCCTTGAGCTAAATATTACCAACTATTTATCCTGTAATACCTGCATACGTACACACATATCCTGCAAACAAGTGTAGGACCATAGACTGGTAGGACACCCTGCGACAAGGTGGAGCGACGACTTGCACTGTGAGGCTGTCAGTAGTTGGTAAAAACCGAAGACTGCTCAGTAGTGTACCTTGGGAGATGCTTATGTTCAGCTGTGGATCGATACAGGCTGATGATGACATCCTGCATAAATATTATCATGTTTATAACATAACTAGTGGACCGCCCCGGCTTCGCGCGAGTATTAAAAAGAAATTTCAAAATTAAAAATTGGAATACACACAAATCACACATAAATCCTTCCTCCCGTACTCCAGTGACGCCTACATTGCCGAGCAGAGTGAGCGGCTACCACGCAACTTTTTTTCTAATATCGTGATATCTTTCGAATGGAATGTCCAAATTGAATAATTCAAAAAGTTATCTGAAGGTATTGAAGTAGTCTTGAATATAAAGTAATTTATTTTGATAAGGATTAATACCAAGATACAAATAATGAATCTTTTTGAGAAGCCGCATATAAATTAAATTTTTAAAATATAAACATTATGGCATAACTATAATAGTTAGACATATGCTCTCGCGGACTTTTTAATAGATCTTAATGGGACCTACAAACTCGTAATAGATTGTTGTTGTGTATTGTTGTGTTTTTGCAGCGCGCGCAAAAATACGTTTTCGATTTCACACCTTAAGTTACAAAATAGCTATTTTCTTTCGGGTCCCAATTTTTTTTTGGAAATATAATGTCCGTCACAGATCGTGTAGCTTATTTTTTTCCGACCCTTCCAACAAATATCGTTATATTTTAGCCAATGTATACAAAAACATGACAAATTATATTCTAAAACCTTCCTCGAGAACCACTCTATCTATTGGTGAAAACGGCATGAAAATCGGTGCAGTAGTTTTTGAGTTTATCGCGAACAGACAGACAGGCAGACGCGGCGCGGAGGACTTTGTTTTATAATAAGTAGTGATGCTAATAGAAGAGTAGGTACCTATACTGACTACTACCACATAAAGTCGCCCGTGTGCTTACATAATATAAGGGTGGGTGGGCGTCGTGGGCAGCTCTTCAGCAACGCCCTGGATGTTGCAGGTGTCCACAAGCGAAGGTGACCGCTTACCATCAGGAAAACCAGCTCGTTGGAGTCGCTATTTAATTCAAAATAAGACAAGCTTCGTGCGTGTGCTGACGACGACTACGTAGTATACAGTCTACTTAATCTATGACGACGACTGCTGAAGAAGGCGCTAGGGTTGTTATTTCCGTGCTGTAAAGATGTCCCGCGCTCCCGCCGCGTGTCTGCTGACAAACTGCTCGTTTTTTACCTCTAGTTAATGAGGTCTCTACTGCCGCACTCACTGTTTAACGTGTGTTTGTGTGGGCCGAGACTTCCTTCTTTTCCGTAGTACCTTAGGTAAATTAGAATATAAGTCTGATTCTTCTTGTTGCCAGTTGCCTAGTGAAGTATCGGATACTTCCGCCAGAGGTGCTGTTCGGGTTTCAATTCATGCAATAGACATTAGAGTTTAGAATAAAATAAACAAACAAGAAAGTAACATCTATACATATAATAAATCTGTAACTCATCGCTGTCTGTACATTGAAGATAATTGAGAAAAACTTTTATTGGGGGCCTTTATCAACGCAATAGAACCCAAAACAATGATTTTTAGAATTTTTGTCTGTTTGTCTGTTTGTCTGTTTGTTTGTGCGCGCTAATCTCAGAAACGGCTTAACCGATTTGGATGCGGTTTTCATTATTATATTGCGGTTTTCTCCACTTAACATTTAGTGTTTGTTTTATTTCAATCGGTTCATAAATAAAAAAGTTATATCAATTTAAAGCATCACGTCCGAAAATTGGGCGGGTCGATTATATTATTATAGCCCGGATAGCATATAGGTTCCTTTTTAACCCGGAAAAAGATTCTTGCGGGATAGTAGGGAAAACCAAGGGTGTAAACGTGAACCGCAGCTACCCCTATCGCCATCCCCATCCCCACATTTATGTAAATGCGAAAGTGTATTTTTCTGTTGGTTTGTTCGGCTTTCACGGCGTAACAAAACAACGAATCAGTGTAATTTCTTGCAGAAAGATAGTTTATGCGCCGGAGAGTAACATAGGCTACTTTTATCCCGGAATAATGCATGGGTTCCGTAGGAAAAACTAAAACACCAAATTTTTCGAAATCTTTTACATGGTTGCTAGGCAACATTCTGTTGAATTGTTTACATGTCAGGAAGAATATTATTGGCATGATGATGATTATTGATGTATACACACGTAACAATTTATAGTAGCGATGTAGCGATTTATAGTATCTGTTCTAATTGCTAACCGATCTCCGGTTATATCGAAAGTGTGTCTGAAAAATCGTTGCAGTATTTCTGGTTTACGCAGATGAGCGACGGCAGTAACATTTTCTGTTCGATAAATCATTGTTGATCGACTTGACCGTATTTGCATAATTTTGATAGTAGCGTGTGTTTTGCTGCAATAAAACTGACGACGGACACGGGCAAACAAACAGGACCTCTTTGTAAGACGCGTTCGCGCGAAAGTTGAAAAATATTAGAAGATTTTATACAAAGCTACAAAAACGAAAATCAAAAGATGATTTGTGATGTTTGAAATCAAAAATCAACACACTGTTATAAAAAATATAGAGCCTAATATAGAGTCTACTTAATCCTAAGTTAGTGATTATACTATACGCTCTAATTAAACGTTTAAATATGTAACGATATATTGTTACGTGTGTAGCAGACATGATCTTATTATACCTTATAATTTACTTAGAACTACTTGGTATTGACGTTGATGTTGCGGGCTACAATAAGGGTAAGCGTATGTTGAGACGCAGGCGACGAAATTACACAGATACACTGTAATAAAGTACAAAAAACTGGTATCAAGAACAGTATTCAAGTTGACGAGTAAACTGGGTTTAATATTAAACTTATACAACATTTAATCACTTTAAAACGTCAAACTAATAACTAGCTACGTCTGTTCTAACTTCCTTGCACCAGCAAAAGAAAAGGCAAGCAACGACCGGCAGGTACTTTTCTGGGCGCGATAACGTTTACTATTTCGGAGGAGGTTCTTTACCATCCTAAAGTTTTTTATTCAGTATTAGTGTCAGATTATAAAATTAATGAGTTATTGTTAGTTACAGTTTGTAATAGCGTTGCTTCTATGTTTTCATGCTTTTTTTTAAAATACGTGTTATGTATGAACATGTGATATAAATACTATCCTACTTATGATTAATAGGCACTAACTTAATTTAGCAAAGTAGTCATTGTTGCCGCAAAAAGAAAAGAGAAAAAAGAAACATCGTACGCTGATCTTTGCTTATGCAAATATTATATTTAAAAAAATCAGCGCTGCCCCGCACTGCATCGATTGCGTCTCAATATACGCTTAGCCTAAAGATTTGGACACGTGGGAACTTGGAAAGCAAAGAGTTTGCATAGATTTGTTTTATTTTTTTTGAAATAGTTTCGATAAGTAGTAGAAAAAAGTATTAATGGTGTGGATATATAGACCCAGAGCCCACGACAGCCAGACCTTCGTTTTTTAATGTAAACTAGCTGTTCCCCGCGGTTTCACCCGCGTGGGCTACAGTTTATCGCGATAAAAAGTATCCTATGTCCTTCCCCAGGGCTCAAACTACCTCTTTACCAAATTTCATTTAAATCGGTTCAGTAGTTTAGACGCGAAAGCGTATATATAATCCGTATACTCCAATATTATTCCCGCACTTCGGTGCCCTCTCACCGCGTTACCTGCTGTATCCATTATCTATTATCTTAATTCGAAGCTTTTTTTTTCGGACTGCGCGTTTGAACCACGCAGCTAAAGGTCTTACTGGTCCGCGACCGCACTTTACCTATTTCATAGATTCTCCCGCCCCCCTCACCTCACCGCGTTTCCCGCTGCGCTGCGGTGCGGCGCGCGGCGGGTTTATTTTTCGATTAGTTTGACATTTTTTAATTTCGTAATATCTTTCGAATAGAATGTCCGATTTGAACAATTCAAAAAGTAACCTACAACTATTGGAACAATCTTGAATACGAAACGAAATTTATTTTGATAAGGATTAATATAAAAGTATTGAAAATACGGTCCGATTTTAGTCGGCCTTTTATCAACTTTTAAAATGTAATAAAGTAGTTATAGTATGTTATCCTTAAGAGATAGACATATGCCATTGGGGACTTTTTTGTAGACCTGTATAAGATACACAACTCCACAGTATATCATTTTGTTATATATAAAAGGGTTTAGGCAGCGTTTTCGTTGAAAGCTCCCAGACGGCTTATTTTTTTCCGACCTCTCCAACAGATATCATTATATTTTAGCCAATGTATACAAAAACTTAACAAATTATATCTTAAACCCTTCCTCGAGAACCACTCTATCTATTGGTGAAAACAGCATGAAAATCGGTGCAGTATTTTTTGAGTTTATCGCGGACAGACAGACAGACAGACAGACAGACGCGGCGCGAAGGACTTTGTTTTATAATAAGTAGTGATAGTGCTGAAGTAGTGATGCTGAAAGTTGTTCTGTGCATGCACTGAAAAAGAATCTGACTTTCCTTCTGAGTCTTTACCTTCCAAGACCGATTCTTTCCTTATTTTTATCTTAGTTTTCCTGTTAAATAACAATTCCTTCCCTTTGGACTTAGAAGGAAAACGGTATTTCGGAAGGTCTTTTTTCTCCGTGTGCCCCTTATGTACAGGTAAGAACATCCTGCGAATATAGAGTTTGGGTTGTGGTTACTTGGGCAGATAACAGGAAGTTCAGGTCTATAAATTAGTACCCTAAATTCGTTAAAGTATAAAGCTCAATTTTTTTATATCTTCTTCGGGATAACTTCAGAAATTCATCTGGCTGAAATTTGGTACAGGAATAGATTATAGGACGGAATAATACATAGGCTACTTTTTATTCCTGGAATAGGTTCCCATGGATTGCGGGAACGGGATCAAAATTTCTTGATTACTTTTGGTCACGATAACCAACATCCACGCGGGCGAAGCTGCGGGCACCAGCTAGTTATTTAGTAACCATGGAATACTGATGTTGAGGGCGGTAGTGATGTCATCATCTAAACCGATTGCTGTCACCGCGAATAGGCTCTGTTATCTGGACGATGTGCACTTACATGGCTTATGTATCGTATTTAGGGCCGTAGTAGCTAGTCAGGGAAGGACTAGTGAAATCTGGATATTTCCCTACCACCAAGCTATAATTGTTTCTTCGCAACCATTTTCTTGACCGTAATCGGATTCGAACCCACTACGGATCGCAAGCTGACTAGCCCATACCGCCGCCTATCGTCTCCTGCAGGTTCTTACGGCAAATACATTGAGCAGATTGAGCTTCCAATAATGAATATTATTGTTATTATAGGTGGCATGTGTAACGAGAGTAGTTAAGTCGGTATGTCAAAATCAATTCCGTGACTATTGTATACTTTTAGCTGTTTCCAATGTTTCCATTTGTCCATCCACGCCCAATTGAAAATATCACCCATTATAAACCAATAACCAATTAATAATTATGTAGCCACCCACCCAGAGCCATCGCGCATCAGAGGAACTTGAACGGCAACCGACATCACCGTGGCAAGAAACGGGTTTATTTGACAATCGGATGCTAACTGCATCGTAATGTCAACTACAGCTATAATGTTGATTACTGTTACCCTGGTGGTCGGTTAATCCCTTTACCTTTCAAAAAATGAAAAACAATTACGTTAGATGAAATATGTGAAACTAGCCTCGTCGGATCTTCAAAGAGCAAATCGCTCTGATTCTGAAGCATCTAGTAAGGTCATAAAAGTGCACTCGGGCGGCGCACCGCATCGATGTCCGGCGGGGAGCGGCGTGCGGCGCGGCGGCGGCGGCGGCGCGGCGGCGGCGCGGAGCGGCGCGGCGGCGGCGGCAGTGTGCGCGCGGCCGGCCGGCGGCACAGCGGCGCGGCTCCTCTGCGCCCGACGAGCGGCCTCACGCGCGCGAACTAACTTATCCGCCGTTTAACTTTGTCGCTGACGGGCTCATAACATCGCAATTAAATTACGTACACTTGAAGTATCCCAACGGAGATATTCTTTCGCGCCAAAAAATACTACCGAATATAATTTTCGCTCCGCGATCATCGTTTGCAAGTAAGTAAGTAAGAATGCCACATAAGTTCTACATTACGAGGTTTGTGCATTTAGGGATTGCAAGAGGAGCTACCTAAGTGAAAAAAAAAATCGTGGCTCGTTTAGCGGCGGCGGCGGCACTCGGCCTGGGCACCCCTGATGCTGAGAGGCGCGCCGGCCGCTGCAGCAGCAGGCGGGCGCTCGCAGCACCTGTTGCTCGTGACGCAGGAGCTGCGGCTGCTGGTCGGTGGGGCTCGCGGTCGCACTCTCGCGGGCTCGCGGCGGAATCCAACGATGGATGCCGAGTTCGTTAATCTGCACTCCACTTGCGCACTGATACAATGCTCACAACGAATGTCGGCCGCCGTGGAGTCGGCTGCACTCGCCGTTTAAATTGTAATTCGTACCAAGTGATGTCGCTGCAGATTCACTATCTCGGCAAAAGTTACAACATGAATATGCAATTAGCTACTACAATAAAAATTATTCCCTACAATAGTTGTCTATACTAATATTATAAAGAGGAAAGATTTGATTGTTTGTTTGTTTGTTTGCATCGAATAGGCTCCGAAACTACAGAACCGATTTGAAAAATTCTTTCACTGTTGGAAAGCTACACTATCTGTAACGGACATGGGCTATATTATATTTCCAAAAAAACTAGGGATCCGTAAGAAAATTGCTATTTTGTAACCCAAGGTGTGAAATCGAAAACCTATTTTTGCGTTCGCTGCATAAACTATTGACAATAGAACAAATGTGTGTATTATAATTTTAGACTTTCAAGTTTTTGTCAAATACCCGTGCGAAGCCACTATCTTATCTCCACTATCTTATATATAAAAATGAATTCCTATTTCCGTCGGTCACGGCATCACGCGTGAACGGCTACACCGAATTCACAATTTGTTTTTTGTTGTCTTTGTTATTGTCTGGAGAAGGTTGTCATGAAAGAAAAAATAGTTTTATTGCGATAAACTGTAGACACCGCGGGGCGCAGCTACTTTATAATAAAGCTATCACTGACTGACTGTAAGAGTTGTTCTCCCAGAAAGAGATGACGTTGAGTTTACTATAGATGTGTGTTTACTTAGATAGAGAAAGCCCCAGCAAGTATCTCTATCTACCTACCAGAAAAATCTAAAAACAGCTAAAAGTGGAAATCGAATGGGAATTCCCTTAAGGATCTCGGAAACGGTAAATCGAGTGAGGATGACGCTCCAACTTAATACTTATTATATGTAGGTAGGTATGTGTAGCTACGTAATGAAATTGTATTTCTTTTTAACATTTTTCAATATGGCTGCTGTAAAAAATCATTTGCACGAAGTGTACGCTTAATTTGCACCGGTTATCCGTTAAATACTGAATAATTCATGTCACGCGGCGGGTACCTGCTCTGTACGCACACAAGCGCGCTCACGATGTAAGTGCACGCACACGCGCTCACACACGAACGTAACAATATGTACGTCGAGTTTTGGCGAATACGTTAATCGCGCTCCTCGTACGTCTCCAGCCCCACAATGCTATGCTATATTATGCCCTACAAACTTGTACCGTTGCTTGTGTAGTAGTCGGTATGGCCAAGAATAAGTAACTAGCATTGCAGGCTGAACCTAAAAAGGTTTGTAGAACGTAGCGTCGGCCAAACAGTCGAGGTATCACGTTCCGCTGCACTGCAGCCGAGGGCCAGCCTCAAGCTAGCTCGGTGCCTACGCGACGTGACTACACATATATTATTATACTGAATTCAGCACTGCCGTAGCAACTCTACGCTCAAATACGTCAACTACAAATAAGTACGTATAATGTTTTGTAGCTCAGAAGAACACTGCTGCAATCAGAGAGAGAGATAAGGGTTGTAGAATGTATCATACCTACCTTTGTGGATCGTTCGGAGCAGCGGAGCATGGTTATCGGTAGGTAGGTAGCGCAGTAAAAACATTTAATTTTAGAATGTGGCCGCTTTGGCCTTGGGAAATATGAAATGAAAAGATGGCACGTTAAGACTTAAGACGCGTTTCTGTGAAAATTGGCGAAGCCTACGTGACGGGAGGTGAGGGCCGACTTAGAGGAGATATCTATTATAACATTTGAAGCTTGTATAGTACCGACGTATCTACTGAAAGAGGCTTAACATTTCAGGGGCTTGTTTATTTTGTTTTCTAATGTTATTTTGGGACTTTTACCTCACCACCGTTCACCGCGTTTTACGTATTTGACATGCCAGGCCCATTGTCCCATCTTAAACAGGCAATTTACTAATGAACTATAATGAAATATTAATTGCAGTAAAGCTGGTTACTTTTGTTAAAAAGTTAATGCAATTTGAATACATTTTATCATGGTTGTTTTAATTATACCTATGTTTGCATTAGTGATTCTTTCTGCTCTGTGGCTGATACAATCCCATTTCAACCGTTTTGTAGGTACTCTCTGCATTCATTCCATCAACAAGTGATATGTTTCGCCGTTGCAATGCATTCGTAGTCGTACTGCCATATTCTATCATTATGACGTGGATATTAAAATACCCAATCCAAATTAGATGTGTTATAGTAAATAAAGTGGAGGCCAGCTCGCGAGTTTGCGGATAGTTAGGCAGGGCCGGAGCGGCGCGGCGCAGGGGGCACGAAGTTAATGGGCCCGCCGCAGTAACAATGGAAAGGTTAATGAGAGCCACTCGCACTTAATTTGTTTATGTGTCCGCGCGACCCGCGGCCCCCGGGGCTTCCTACTTTTACTCAACAAGGAAGCAATTTTGGCATGTTTCGAAAAGTGATGCCGGTCTCCTGTGCCGGTGCGCCTAGTTACGAGCCGAGCTTTAAAAGTCGCCCTGAAATATATAGATAGTAGATAGATAGATTAACTCTTACACATACATACACATAGTATACATACACTAGTAGTACTTATTTATTTAAAGGAAGACCAACAGCTAATACATGTTTGGAAATTAACTACTAAGACAGATAGCCAGTTATAGATCCTCACGGATAGTAACACACTAATGTTCGGCAATTTGTTAACCATCCGAGGATCGTGTCGAGCCGGCCGCGGAGACTGCCGCCAGGAGTGACGCCGCCAATCTATCAATTACGTTAATTAAATTGCTTGCTTTTAATTTGCGATCACTATACATTCGCTACTACAGATTCATTGCATGTTATTAAATTATACTTCATTTAGTTTCACGGCTGTGTAAAACCTTACATTCCCGTGTTCTTTTCTTTTAACCGGTGTGTACTGTAGCAAAATGTATCTACTCCATTACCTATGTGTAAAGTAATCGTGAATTGTGTTTTTTTTTACCATTTAAGACTCGTTTCCACAAACGTTTACTGATTTAAGCTAATTCATTAGCTAATAAATTATGAATCGAATCACGTCAGTAGCCGTTCCTATATATAGCACTACGAGGAGCTACAAGCCGGAGGTGAGGCTGAGTCGAGGGAGCTCCTCGTCACTCCCTCGCGCGAGGGCTTATTTAAAAGCCTCTGTAAAGGCATACGTTTATAGACAAATAAAAAAGAAACAAGAATAATACAAAGATAAAATATGTAGCACACACAAGGTCGCAACGATAAACTTAGATGAGATGCCTTAATGTTGTACTAGCCCGCACAAAGAGATACTTAGCTCGGAGCGTTATTTTATCAATATTATTATTATAAGGGAAAAATTTAATGTAAGTGTAAGTAAGTGTATTGAATTATTATTATTGTGATAATGAATCTTGTTTCAAACACTTTCCGTATTGATGAGTTCGGCGGGGTGCGTCATTTAGCACTCATTTCCGGATGTAAATTAGGCCATTTTTGATTCATTTCGTTGGAAGGCGGGTTTTATTGCGCTGAGTGACTTTGCGCGACGCCTCCTGTGATTTTATACTTTTTGTACGAAGCTACGTCCCTACGTTACGCGCGTAACGAGGGGCCGTAAAGCTGACGATTTCTCTAATGAATTTTTAGGCAGCAGGAGGATGTTAAATGTTTATTGAAAAACATCCGAGAAATGGCAGCATGACATTATTTACCCGCTTTACACTCACACGTGTATAGAATAACTGCGGCTGATGCTGACAAAATATATTAATAAAAAAATAATTAGAAAAGAAACTAGACAAAAGTGATTTACATAAATCTTTATATAAACGAACAGAACACAAACAAAAAATACAAGGGACGAATTTTCTGCTGACCGAAGCGACTCACGTTAAAATGTATGTCTTGTTTTTATAAAACCAAACACACAGAGGCATCCATTAGAAGCGCACGGTTACATCTGGGCGCACATTCTGTATCCATCACCGTGTCGTGTTGCGGCAGGCTCGGCGCGCGGCATGCGGCGCGGCTGGTGCGGGGCGCGCGCGCTGCAGGTGGCCGCGGCGCTGCTGCTGGGCGCCGCCGCCGCGCCGCCCGCGCCGCCCGCGCCCTGCCCCGCGCTCTGCACCTGCCGCGGCGACCACGTGGCGTGCGACGCCGTGCCCTTCCACCGGTTCCCGGCGACTGGCGCGGGCGTGCGGCACGTGTCGGTGTCGGCGGCGCGGCTCGGCGCGCTCGGCGAGGCGGCGCTGGACGCGCGCGCGCTGCGCACGCTCGTGCTGGCCGGCTCGCGGCTGCACCACATCGAGCCCGCCGCGCTCGCGTACGTACGGCACCGACGGCGCTCGCACGCCCCCGCGCCGCCCTCCCATCTGACGTCTGTTGCAGGTCCATGACGTCCACGTTGGCCTCGTTAGATTTGGGCTACAACGAATTTACCGAGGTGCCCCTGGAAGCTCTGCGCGACCTGAAAGCGCTGAACTGGCTCAACCTGCAAAAGTGAGTCGCGGCCGCGGTTCGCCGTCCGAGTCGGCGGGGGAAGTTTCGTCCGGGCCGGCCTCGAGCGGCGTCCTTCTGTTTCAGCAACTTCATCGGCGAGCTGGACGCCGCCGCGGACTGGGGCTCGCTGGCGGACTCGCTGAGCAGCCTGTCGCTCGCCAGCAACCAGCTGGTGGCGCTGCGCGACGGCGACCTGGCGGCGCTGCGGCAGCTGGCGCAGCTCGACCTCGAGGGCAACCGGCTGCACGCGCTGGCGCCGGCCGCGCTGCCGCCCTCGCTGGCGCTGCTGCGCCTCTCCGACAACCTGCTGGCGGCGCTGCCGTGCGCCGCGCTGGCGCGCCTGCCGCGCCTGCGCCACCTGCACCTGCGCAGCAACCTGTTGCGCCCCGCGCCCAACGCCACCTGCCGCGCCGAGCGCTCGCGCCTCGACTCGCTCGACCTCAGCCAGAACGAGCTCGACGACCTGTTCGCGCCGGACTTCCGGCGGCGCCTGCAGCTGAAGCAGCTGATCCTGGACCTGAACGACTTCACGTCGATCCCCTCGTTCGTGCTGGACAGCGGGCGGCTCGAGAAGCTCTCGATATCGCACAACAAGCTCGACCGCGTGTCGGACGCGACGCTGGACGCGCTGAAGCGCGACCTCGAGCGGCTCGAGCTGGAGCACAACGAGCTGACGGCGCTGGGCGCGGGCGCGCGGTCGCTGGCGCGGCTGCGGCACCTGTCGCTCGCGTACAACCGGCTGCGCGAGGCGGAGCACCTGCCGCCGCGGCTGCGCTCGCTGGCGCTGGCCGGCAACCAGCTGGCGCGGCTGCCGGCGGGGCTGCGCGGGCTGCGCGCCGCCTCGCTGCTGCACCTCGACGTCGGCTACAACCGCATCGCCGCCGTGAGCGCCGCGGAGTTCGGCCCGTGGGCGGCCGCGCTGGCCACGCTCAGCCTGAAGGGCAACCGCATCGCGGCGCTGCGCGCGGACGCGTTCCCCGCGGCGCTGCCGCTGCGCGAGCTGGCGCTCAGCTTCAACGAGCTGTACCTGGTGGAGCCGCGCGCGCTGGCCGCCCTGCCGCGCCTGCGCGTGCTGGACCTCTCCACGGCGCTGGCCGGGGACCCGCCCGCCGCCGGCTTCGGGAACCTCTCGTGGCTGAGCCTGGACAACGGCAACATCCACCGGATCTCCGCTGACGATCTGAGGAACTTCGCTTCGCTGGAGTATCTCAACCTTGACTTTAATAAAATCGTCGAGTTCCCGAGCGCCGATATCGCGGCGAGCGGGATCGAGTTTAGACTGAGAGAATTAAGGCTGTCGTATAATTACATAAACGAGGTGAACGGTGACTTTTTAGCGAACCTAGTTGAACTTCAGAGCGTGGACTTGGCGTATAATCGAGTGAACAAAGTAATGCTACTTGCCCAAAATCCCCAAGGATGTCCCAAATTAAACTAGCGTAAATGTTTACTACTAATTTATTAGTTGGACAAGGTTCCAACGAATTGTCTTGACCTAAACCCGATCGGTACCCGAAGTTAACCGATTCACGGTAAATATCGTTTGCGCGATTCAGAAAACTTCGGCTCGTTTACTAGCGCCATCTAGTTTCAAATGACGGAACTACATGGCGCAAAGGTTTGCTTACATTCATGATAAATTACCTTAACATATTCCGCCCACCAAGACCAAAGTGAACCTTTGGACTTACGTACATGACCACATACAATGACATGACGTCTTTGATTTTACATTAGAATTACATTAATAACACAATATGGAGTACCATTAAAACTATAGCAAAGTTGTATTTTAGATGCTTACAATGTTATAATTAGCTTACAAAAATATTCCTATATATAGATCGATTATTGTGCTACTGGTAATAAACGTATTTTTGAGCATGGTCTTTTTATAGTACCATTTTTTACTTTAAGAGTGACGACTCGTGCAACTCCATCCGCACCCGGGTGCGTTTCAATCACTCTGCCGTAAAGCCATCGAGATGGTGGCAAACCATCTTCCTTTACGACCACCACGTCACCAATGTTTGGCTGAGGGATCACCGACGACCATCGATACCTGTTGTAAAATTTGCTTAAATAATCGCGGGACCACCTATTCCAAAAATCTTGGAGCATTCTTTGAGTATATTGCCAACGTCGTAAGGAGCTTACATTAGATGATTCATAGTTATGATCAGGTGCGGTGATTAATGCTTCGCCGATTAAAAAATGTCCTGGAGTGAGCACACAGATGTTGTTGGGATCATCATTTAACACCGACTGAGGCCTGGAGTTCAAACAACTCTCTATTTGGGCCAAAACCGTAGCCATTTCTTCGTATGTGAGTGTTGAATCTCCCACCACACGTTTGAGGTGAAATTTAACGGCTTTCACTCCAGATTCCCATAGCCCACCAAAATTAGGCGAATGGGGAGGTATGAAATGCCATTTACACTGACTTGTGGCCAATGATTCGGCTATTTCCCTTTGAATTCCTTTTTGTTCCGCTTTAAGTTGTCTACTCAATTCGGTAGAGGCTCCAACAAAATTTGTTCCATTGTCGCTCCAGAGGTGCGAGCAGCGACCACGTCTAGCTACAAACCTCTTATACGCCTGTAAAAACCCATCAGAAGTGAGATCGCTTACGACCTCCAAGTGTATGGCCTTTGTGGCCATGCAGACGAATAAGCAGATGTAGCCCTTATAAGATTTATGTCCTCGCCCCTTAGTTGTCCTTATTTGAATTGGGCCTGCATAATCCACTACATTCGAACGCACGAGTGGGGGTGACCCTTGCTGCGGGTGCCTGTCCCATGAGCTGAGTTTTTGTGACTGCGTTGATTTTTACGCATGTCACACATTTGCGGTAATGGGCCTTGACCAATTGAGTACCACCCAAAATCCAATACTTAGAGCGAAGATAAGTCAACATCAGCTGAGGTCCGCCATGTAGTGTCTGCTTGTGAGCGTCCGAGATTAAAAGCTGTGTTAGTTGAGCCTGTTTTGGCATGACGATGGGATGTCTTCGATCTCTATTCAGTTGAGAATGCTCCAATCTGCCACCAACTCTCAAAATGTTGGCCTCGTCCAGAAACGGATTCAACGAGCGGAGCTTGCTGTTAGCCGGTAAGTTGTTGTTTTTCTTTACTTTGTCTATCTCTTCATTGAAGTGTTCTGCTTGACATTGCGTAATGCATATCATCAGAACGTCGTTTAGTTCCTTGGTGGTAAGGTATCCCTCAGATCGATTGCCTGACAACTTCCTTGCGTTATTGGCAAAACGTCTGCAATAAGCAAGTACCCTTACCATTCTCGTTAATGAAGAAAATCTCTCCGTTAGTGAAGTCTGCATTCTAGCACCATGAGTTTTCACTGTACTATTTTCTTCCAAATTAGTTGATAGTGTTTTTGGCTTCGCGTAGGTAATCTCTGGTTTACTCAAAAACTCTGGACCTTTGAACCACAACTCATTGTTTAATAAGTCAGAAGGGTGCAACCCACGAGAAGCGCAATCTGCAGGGTTTTGTTTTGATCCAACATGTGACCAGTGATGCGTATCTAGTGTTTCAAGTATCTCTGAGACACGATTGGCCACAAACACCTTCCAACGATTTGGATGTCCGTTAAGCCATGAAAGAACGACTGTTGAGTCTGACCACGCATGTAGGTAAGTATGTTCAATTTTCATGACCTTGGCTACCTCTCTAAGCAATCTTGTCACCAGTACCGCTCCGCACAGTTCCAGACGCGGAATTGAAACTTGCTTAACAGGCGCTACCTTTGTTTTCGCAGCAACTAAGGCAACCTGAACCCTTCCGTTCGAGTCGACTACACGGATGTATACTACTGCCGCAAACGCCACCTTGGAAGCGTCACAGAAGCCGTGCAGTTCAACTTGTTTATCATTTGCCTTAGTTCCTACCCATCTCGGTATGTGTATCTCCGAAAGAAGTGAGAGTTCTTGGCGGTAAGTTTTCCATTCTAAAAGTAAATGATCAGGCACTTCCTCGTCCCAATCTATACCTGCAAGCCATAACTTCTGTATCATGATTTTTGAAATAATTGTACTAGGCCCTGCCCAGCCAAGTGGGTCATAAAATCGTGATACGTCCGATATAATTTTTCTTTTTGTTACAGGTTGTTCCAGTTCTGGCAGCTTCACCGAGTAGCGAAACGTGTCTTCTCTCCGGTTCCAGGTAAGTCCTACCACTTTAGTTACGTTATCTGTTTTTATTTTTACTTCTTCCTTCCCTTCGCTTCCTTCCCTTCCTATCATTTCTTCTAACAAATCGTTATCGTTGGTGGTCCACTTTTGCAATTCAAACCCTGCTTTGCTTAAAAGTTCATTCATTTCCTTGTATATCACAATTCCTTCTTCTTTATCTTGACAACCGGTTAAAAGATCGTCCATGTAAAAATCTGTAATTACTTTTTCAGAAGCCGTTGGATACTCTGCCTCGTAGTCAAGAGCAACCTGCTGTAAGGCCTTGACAGCAAGGTATGGCGCGCTAGCAGTCCCGAAAGTCACGCGTAGTAACCTGTAATCTTTGATTTCAGATGCAGTATCCTCTCTCCAAAGAATCCGCTGCAGATCAGTATCCTGTTTGTCAACTACCACTTGCCTGTACATCTTTACAATGTCGGCTGACAAACAGATAGGTGTTGATCTCCAGCGCATGACGATGTGCCTCAGCTCAGACTGCAAAGTGGGTCCTACTATAAGGTAATCATTTAATGATTTTTTGTTTTGTCCTTTGCAGGAGGCGTCAAACACGACTCTGACTTTGGAAGTAGTCTTGTCTTCTCGGATTACTGCGTGGTGAGGTAAGTATACAGCCCCTTTATTTTTCAATTCCTTGACCGGAATTAGCTCCATATGACCCAATGCCATGTATTCATTTATTACCTTCTGATATTCTGTTTTCAATGTTTCATCCTTGTTTAGTCTTTTTTCTAAAGCCTTTAGTCTTCCTTCAGCTATCTCTCGAGAGCCTGCTACTTCTGGGTTCTCAGAATTCAGCGGTAGTCGTACCTCATAACGACCTTCCAAATCCCTTTTAGTAGTGGCAGAAAAATATTCCTCGCATCTCTTTTCTTCTTCAGACAAGATTCTTTCCTTAACTTCATCTGTTTCTATTTCCCAAAATCTTTTAAGGAAATCTATGTCTTCACATTTACAATGAAGTACATTTATGTTTTCAGATTGCGGCGTGGTTGTATTTGTTGTTTCACCGGATACAACCCAACCCAATGCAGTGGACTGTGCAGCCAGTGTACCAGACCTATTTTTCTTAACACCCGATTGCAGAATTTTGCTGTAAAATCCTGCTCCTAATAATAAATCTATTCGATTTGGGATGTGGAACTCCGGATCCGCTAGTGGCAGTTCCACAAAGTCCGTCCGTTCCATTTCATTTATGTTTGTTGATGGCAGGAGTCCAGTAATGGTTTTCAAGACATATGCCTTTACTGTGATGGTGAATTTAGGATCGATTTTCGAACCTACCTCAAGATCCACGACCGCCTTGGATATGAAATCTTGCTCATCACCTACCCTTGATATGAGCCCTCTCACCGGTGACCTTTTCAACCGTAAGTATTGGACCGCTGCTTCAGTGATGAAGGATGTTTGTGATCCTTGATCCAATAAAGCCCGGATCGTGTGAGTCCTACCCCCTTTCGACGAAGCCGTAACCAACGCTGTTGGTATTACGCCCTGATTATATACCGTTCCTGTCGAAAAGCATGATATTGAAGCCGCGGAACTCTCGTTGTTCCTGTTTGCATCCTTCGACGTGGCAACATCCTCGTTGGATGCTTCCCGTTGACTATTAATTACGTTAGAACCTTCTCCAGTAGCTTCACCCTTGGGGTGCAACAAAGTATGATGCTTACGCTTACAGATACGGCACATTACCGTATTCCTACACTCCTTGGCAGAGTGATTTTCACCTATGCAATTATAGCATAAATTATGATCGCGGACAAATTTGCGCCGAGCATCAACCGATTCCAGCACAAATTTTTTACACTGCACTAACCTATGTTGTTCCGAACAGAAAATACATTGCTTTTGCACAACATGAAGAGATTTAACCTTATTTACCGGAAGACTCTGATTAGAATTACTCCCTTGAGTCTTATTACTATTATTTACTCCCTTGTTCCCTAAATGACTCTGCTTAGTATCAAGAAACTCAATAGCTCGGTATCGATTAGTTATAAATTCTTGAAACTGACTATAAGTAGGTAACTCATCTGAACCATTGTTAGTGCTAACAGTGAACTCCCATTGCCTTTTGGTTTCAGCATCTAGTTTGAGTGTGAGGATGTGAATAACCAACATGTCCCAATTTGTTATGTCGATCCCGATGCTCGAAAGTGTTGCCAAACAATCATTAGTTGTGTCTATCAATTCTTTCAAACCACTTGCAGATTCAGAGTTTAAGTTTCTTTGACTGAAAAATCTTTTTAATACCTGATGGCTGATATATTTTTTATTGTCAAAGCGTTCCTTCAATAATTTCCAACACCTTTCATAGTTTGAGTCCATGATTGGTATGTGCCTAATTACCTGTTCGGCTTCCCCTGACAAGTAACCCTTTAAATAGTGCATTTTCTGAACGTTACCAATGCCATCGTTTTGGTGAATTAACGACACAAACAAATCACGAAATGTAGACCATTCAGAATAACTCCCAGAAAAGGTGGGTATATTTATTTTAGGAAGTGCGATTTGAGACCTAGCTTTGCATTCAGATATTGAAGATTGGCTAAATAGACCAGGTTGAGAACTTTGAAATGCCGACAGACTATCCTTTAAATAACCTTTATATTCAATGTAAATTTCTTCAGTTTTATCATAATAATCGATCTTTACATAATCCGAACTTCTTAACTGCTTAGGATCACCTTCACACATTATTTTCTTATGGCCTATCATGAATTCACACCATAGTTGCTCTAGTGATTCGAGCCGACCTTCCAAATATCCTTTGGTTTTCCTATCTTTGGACGCCTTTTTTACATTTGTATACGCCTTTACAATACGCGCATTGATATCCTCTTGGAAAAATAACAAAGCCTCCATTATTACAACAATAATTTCTTTTTAAACGAAATATGCTACCAAGCCACAAAACGAAATTATTCTAAGTTGATAATAAATCTCTAAAATTCTCTAAGTGTTTGAAATTTGGAACTTTGGCCAAATTTGGGCATAGGTTCCCCGTATTCTCGTTTTTTTTAAAATTATACTAAGTCTAAACACGCATGCACATATAATATTACAAGTCGATGTAATTATTCACCAAATTATTTAAAGTCCAAAATTAATTCTTAACTTTTCAATTTAAAAGTAAAATTTCACAAGTGTCAAACTCACTGTCACTTTATGTCACTGTCAAATCACTATATTTTTCAATCTCCAACCATAGATAATTAAAAGTACTCACAGTTGATTGCACTTCACTTATTCCAGTATGTTTCCGTTTCACTCTTGGTAGCCTTCACGCAGTATCGCCGAATTCTCCCGGCACCGTCACTGCGTGATACGCCGTCGCTGGGTCCCGGCGGCGGCGTCGTTGATACCAGTCAGCGTCTCTCCCGGCGCCGACAGTAGCCTTGTAGCGTCTTCCCTGACAGAGTCTTCACCGAAGAAACTGTCGGAGCTTCGCCAACTGCTAACTTGCACGGTACTTGCACGGTGGCACAATACCGCACTGATCAGCGTCAGCTGTGACTCCCTTGCCTGCGTTTGCAACGGCGATCCACCGTCCGCAAGCACTACAGACCTACCACCAGTCTACTCGTCGTCGTAGCACTGCAAATTCTATGCAGGTCTCCTGGACACTCCTGGTTTTTGTCAACCACTATCGGTTGACAGATCCGACCTCGAAGGACCATGAACAAAGTAATGCTACTTGCCCAAAATCCCCAAGGATGTCCCAAATTAAACTAGCGTAAATGTTTACTACTAATTTATTAGTTGGACAAGGTTCCAACGAATTGTCTTGACCTAAACCCGATCGGTACCCGAAGTTAACCGATTCACGGTAAATATCGTTTGCGCGATTCAGAAAACTTCGGCTCGTTTACTAGCGCCATCTAGTTTCAAATGACGGAACTACATGGCGCAAAGGTTTGCTTACATTCATGATAAATTACCTTAACATCGAGTGCGCAACATCAGCGAGTGCGGTTTCTCGAATTTATCCAATTTGGTGTACCTGAGCCTCGCGGGGAACCTCGTGGAGCGCGTGTCTCCGCGCGCCTTCCTGCGCCTGCCGCGGCTGCAGGCGCTCGACCTCCACGACAACCGGCTGGCGCACTTCTCCACGCTCTACTTCGAGGACGTATCTAGCGAGGACGATCAACTATCTGTCAACGTCAGTTACAATCGCATCACTTCGCTAGCTGGAGGAGACGCGCCCGCATTCATTAACGTCCTAGACTTGTCGCATAATCTTCTGGAGAGCCTGCCCAGAGCTTTTTTCGAGACTCTGGGACCGCACGTACGACAGCTGATGCTGTCGCACAACAGACTCACGGTCATCGACAACGCGAGCTTCGGCTCGCTGCCAAACTTGTTGATTTTGAACTTGAACGACAACCGACTCGGCGTCCTGAAGAGAAGGGTGTTCGCCGAGATGCTGTCGCTGCAGATCTTGGATCTATCGCGCAACAGAATCCACCAGCTGTCCGTCGAGCAGTTCCACGGCCTGCGTCAGCTGCGCCACCTGCGCCTCGAGGCCAACGAGCTGCGCGCGCTGCCGCGGGACTGCTTCAAGAACACGGTGCTGGAGCACCTCGACCTCAGCGACAACCAGCTCGCCATCTTCCCGAGCAGCGCGCTGGCGCAGGTCGGCTTCACGCTGCGGCGGCTCGAGCTGGCGCGCAACCGGCTCGAGTACCTGGACGCCGCCATGTTCCACGCCACCGCCTTCCTGCACGAGCTGAGCCTCGCGCGCAACGCGCTCACGGCGCTGGCCGACAACACGCTGGCGGGGCTCGCGCGCCTGCGCCGCCTCGACCTCTCGGGGAACGCGATCAAGGCCAACTTCAAGGAGCTGCTCCGCGGCGTGCCGCGCCTGCGCCGGCTCGCGCTCGCCGACGCCGGCCTGCGCGCCGTGCCGCCGCTGCCGCTCGCGAACCTCACCGAGCTCGACCTCGCCGGCAACGGCATCGCGGCCTACCGCGAGCCCGACGTGCGCCACCTCGCCGAGCTGCGCGCGCTCGACCTCTCGCGGAACCGGTTCACCTCGCTGCAGCCGGCGATGTGGGCCGCGCTGCCGCGGCTCGCGGAGCTCGACCTCTCCGCCAACCCCGTCGTGCGCGTGGCGCGCGGCTCCTTCGAGGGCCTCGGCCGGCTGCTGCGGCTGCGGCTGGAGCGCCTGCGCCACCTGGAGGCGGTCGAGCCGCGCGCCTTCCGGCCGCTGGGCGCGCTGCGCTCGCTGAGCGTGGAGGTGCCGCTGGCGCCGGCGGGGCCGCGCGGGCAGGCGGCGCTGGCCGACGTCGCGGCCGAGACGCGCGCGCTGGAGGCGCTGACGGTGACGGTGCGCGCGGACACGCTGGACGCGCAGCTGGCGCGCGTGGCGGCGCCGCGGCTGCGCGCGCTGGAGGTGCGCGGCGCGGCGCTGCGGCGCGTGGCGGCGCACGCGTTCGCGGCCTTCGGGCGGCAGCGCGCGCTGGCGCTGCGCCTGCGCGGCACCGCGGTGGCGGCGCTGCCGGCGGGGCTGGCGCGCCCGCTCGCGCGCGTGCCGCACCTCGCGCTCGACTTCAGCGACAACCGGCTGGTCTCGTTCTCCGCCGCCGCGCTCTACCCGAACCTCACCGACTGGAATCGCCTGGCCACCAAACTCCTTCCCGGTGAGTGCGCCTCCTCGACCGTCCCCCGGGCGCTCCTCGTCGTCCGGCGACTGAGCGCGCGTTCTGTCCGCAGGCGGGCTGGTGGTGTCGGGCAGCGAGCTGCGGTGCGGGTGCTCCGTGTCGTGGGTGGGCGCGTGGCTGCGGCGCTGGACGGCGGAGGTGGGCGGGTGGTCGCGCGGCGCGCGGGCGGCGGCTCGCGCGAGCTGGTGCGGCGCGGCGGGCGGCGGGGGCGGGGGCGGGGGCGCGGGGGCGGCGGTGCCGCTGGTGGCGCTGGACGCGGACGAGGCGGAGTGCCACGCGAGCGCGCTGTCCTCGCGAGCCCCCGCCCCCGCCCCCGCCCTTTCCCCGCTCGCCCTGCGCGCCTTCGTCTGGCTGGTGTTGCTCTACTCTCTCAGCTAGTGACGGATTGCTCTCACGTGTTTGTGATTCCGTGAAGTACCTTCAAGCCTTCAACAATTGATTACTCGTGTAGTGCTATCTCTGAAGCGCTAGTACCGAGTCATCTCGTGTTGACGCGGGGCGCCGGACCCGGTGACTCGTGGTTTACTTGAGCTTTGCGAAGCTGACTTTTATTACAAAAACACAAAGTGTCTGTGTGTGTGTGTGTACCAAAAAAAGTTAAAACTAACGAATTTCTAATTTGACTTTGGATTGTATAAAAGGTAGTTCAAAATTGCCTTTATAGTAGGTACCGCTCCAAGAGTCGGCGGTTCCTGCGCTGCGCCCGACTGTTCCTCACCGGTACAAATAAATGTTTTTTTTATATTTGTTGTTTCGTGTCGACGCTTGAGATGTCCGCGACAACTCTGGTGGTCGGCACCAATCTCCAAGGTCGGCGACTGATATCAGCGGAATCTCTGGCTCTTGGAGTTTTTCAAACATGATTGTAAATAAGTAGCTTGTAAGTATCAATTGAACAACGAAGCTGTTTAACGCTAACTCCATTTCACCACTTTCCAGAACTGTTATTTGATCGTAAATAGGTTTAGAAATTGAATTACGCGATATGGTAATTTAAATGATTATCATGTGAATGGATCAAATGTTCGACGTGATATGAGACGCGAAGACCGCGGCCGCCGCGGGCGCGCCTCCACTCCGACTTCATCCAAACGAGTAGGTAGGTGCAAGCGACCAAGCTATTGTAAATATACACGTTTCTGACGAACACCACTTTTGTAAATAGCCGAGTATGATTAAATACGACAGATAATAAATATTTTTTATATAAAAACATTTACCATTTTTGTTTTATTACGAAAACGAACCCTAAAGGCACGTGAGAAAGTACGGGACAGAATGTAGATAGGCATAAATATACGTGAAACATCATGTGCACTCAAATTGGTAATTTTATATGAGAATAGCCAGGTCGGGTGATCTAGTTATTACATAGTAATTATATTACGTTTATATGCCGTTAGACTTCCTATCGATAACGTAAAAATAATGTGATACATAAATGAGAGCGTTTAGAGGTAATGTGTCTGCAGACGCGGCGGAGGGTGCGACACGCGCCGCACTCGTAGGAGGATAGTGGCGGAGAGAGGCTGCGGGGGAGACTGCCGGCTGGAGCACGAGCGGGCTGGAGGCAAACAGTGTGGTGGGCACGCGATATCGGAGCCGGCGCGCAAACAAAACCGGTTAAATATCATTGTTTGCTCAGATTAATGGTTTACCGGACAATGAGCCTTTGTGGCACGCGTGTCGTTATGCGACGTCGCGCGTCGCCATTAAACGTGCTTTATTTACCGCCATTAAACCCGTAACAAAGGGATCATATTTCGGAAACGCAACTAACGTGACCTTTAAATAAAACACATTTATGTTGATTTTTCATTTATTGATAAATAATTAATTTACGTTTCTACTGTTTACTGAGCCCACTGGCAGCTCTAAGAACGTGGACACCTACTGACTACTGCATGACTAGTCGCGGCCGCGGAGCTCGCTCGCGTCACACGCACTAAATACATACCTACTACTCTCTGACTCTCTGACACAGAACGGTTTAGTTTACAAATTGCTAGTACTTTAGAAGTGGTTATTCGGTTTTTTTTAATCCTAAACTAAGTGCCTCTGAGAGGCTACTGAATGTTACTTATAGAAAGTCATAGTTTGATAACGGAATTGTAAAGTTACGTAGCTCTCACCCACACCGCGCTCTTTTAATAAGGCGAATGCGAGAGCCATAAACTATTCAGTAAGTTCCCTCGCCAGCGATATAACTAGAGGGAGGCTTCCTTTATGAATGTGAGGCCTTACTGAAGGATCGCACACAATGTAGCTAAGGTGTATAATTTATGAGGTAAAATAACGATATAGGTTTTTCTGGCACACTGTTGCTCGTTGAGCCGGGAGCCGGGGCCGTCCTTGGGAGCGCGAGCGCCCTAATCGAATTATATTTGAATATTGTTCTATACTGACCATTTTGATAAGAAGATTTGTTATTATTATTATTACTATTTTTATATTAACTAAGATTTTATTTTTATTGCATTGATATGATTCGTATTTAGTTTGCTTTATTAATGATGAATTAATGTAATTGGCTTAGCCGTATTAATTGAATTGAATAAATAAATAAATAAATAAATAAATTAAGTTGGTAGAGAAAATGTCGTGTTATTCTCTGTCCGATTTTATTGTACATTTTATTGTCTGCCCTCTGTGTAGTTAGCAGCTTCAGGGATGACGCCAGAATAATCTCGCGCGGCGTGTGGTGGGCCGCTCGAGGCGGCGACCCGTACCTGCCTGCGTCACGCGCCTGCAGCCTCATTTTTGAATGCGTGAAGCGATATGTGTATGTTTGTATCCTCCCGCTCGAAAACAATTCGCCGCTAGTGACTCACCCCGCGCCCCCCGCCACCGCGCCCCCCGCTGGCCCTCATATCAGGTGCTATTTGCCCCGCGGCTTATCACCCGCTGCGTCCGCGCCATCAATACACGCGTCCATGTTGGTTACATATCTCGGAGAAGGGTGAGGGTAGGGGCAGCGCTTATCCTCATCCTATCTATCCACTTGTTATCCGCGCCGGAGGAGACTAATACTTCAAGTTTTTATGAAAATTTCTCACTGAATGCTACTCGTAATATTAGGAAAATCATACTCTTAATTCATATTTTTTATTTCATTAATTTACTGGCAACCCGCCAAAAGTTTTGACTGCCTGAAGTTTTCTCAAAAGTATCAAAAACAATTAATCAAATGTGCACGTCTGCTTGCAGACTAGATACAGTGCATTCGTTGTTCTAGAGAATATAAAATTGAAAAAAGTTGTTTATGAAAATGTTTATTGTCAACTAATTGAATCATAAAATAAATGTTAAAGGAAAGCACGCGGTACCGTCTATCCAGCATGACGAGCCGTAGCCTCCGCTACAACGTAGAGCTACGCCGGCGCGCGGCGCAGTACTGAGGCGCAGCTACACGTGAAAACATTCTGATTTCCCTTACTATAAAATGTTATTCATTATTATTTTAAATACATATAATTAATAAGAACTTTATTGCCATTAAATAGTACTTATCAAAACGCTCTACGAATTTTTACAAATCAGTAGTTCACTCCGTAATTAGAAACACTATCCATCCGACAACCAGGCCGGCCCCACGGCCGTCCGGCCATATCCGATTGTTTTAATTACTGCACTAAACATTAGCCATCAGTCGAACGAGCTCAACATTAGTAACAGTCGTGTTTTCATTAAAAGATAATTGAATGGCGTAAGTTAATTATACAACTATTGTAAGGAGTATGATAGCCTTTGTTCCGGCGTGGCCGCCACCGCGCCCTGCTCTCTGAGATTCCTAATACATGTTAATTTTGGGCACACAGCAGGAGAGCATGTTAATTAGTGCTGCTCTCCCGTCGAGAGCTTGTAGCGTAATCTACTCGAACGGAGCGCTCGGTGCTTTGCTTTGCTGCTGCACTTAGATCTAATCTCAGTGTTGATGCTGTAAGCTCCCCGAATACACAGCGCTGCTTCACATTTTAGGAAACTAGGAAGTCAAAATACTCCGCATGCTTTCATTTCATTATTATTCTGATGTCTCAAACGTGCTACTTGTAACGGCACCACTCGGACACAACCGAAGCGAACGCGGGAGCGGGCGCGAGTGATATACTTAAATCTTTTACATTGATCGAGTGGCGCGATTAATAAACCAAGCACGTACGTGTCGAAAATAATACCATGTTCTTACAAGTAGCAGCTCGTTGATCTTATATTTGGGTGTTTATCCCGAGTGAGGAGTACCTGCACATGGCAGCCGGCCGGGGATGATCCTGCCTTGATACCCACTGTGCACTGCAAGTTGCTGGCGGAGACATGTGTCACAGGACACGAGCTCACTCTATGTAGGTGCAGTGTGACGACAGTGCCGCCGCACCGCACCGCTGGAATCGAGCCGCGCGACACGTGCTCTGAATATTACATGAGCTCACATTACACCAGTTATTGACAAAACCAGCGGCGATTTGTAATGACGTGATTTGTAGCAGTAACGTACGTACGGAGTGGGGCGCGTCACGCACGTACATTAATATTAATATTAATTAATATTCATACACAGAATGTGTGCCTTCTCCTTTTTGAAGTTGTAAAAGTAATTCTTAAGCCGATTCATTAGTCGGGAGACATTAAGATCCAACTCAGAATGTACACTTCCACCAGACACTTCTGTTAGGAAAAGCGTCTGAGTGAGTTACAATGATGTATTAATAATGGTTTCTGTCTTTCAAATACGTACATGACGGCCGGAGCCCTAGTTTACTAACTCACTACAAAACTGTTTTTAGAGTGTTGAAAGCATCTGGTTCCTATTCCGAAAGTGGAGCAAAGATCGAGCACGCAATGTTTAAAACTTTCCACTTCCAGTGCTATCATGTGCCGCCTGCGGCTGTCGCGCGGCACCGCACGGCACTGCGCGGCCGCTGCTCTCCGCGCGGGATTCTTATCTCTCGCGACACGTTACACGCTTTCGCTATTTCTTTACACTAAAACGAATTTTAAATATTTCCTCGTTCCGTACCTACTGATGAACCCGGGCTCGTGGTCGCGTTACTGCGATCTCTCGCTTCCCGGAATCATGTACGTATAACGATGGCCTTACGGGATTGTCTCACCTCACTCAAATATGCGGCATGTTGTTGGCGCAACACGATAACATGTAGGTAATGCCGGTTATTGCACTATAGATCTCCACTTCCAAATAATGCACTTATATAAAATCTTCTCTATTTTATTGAAAGCACAGCTGCATAGCAAAGACTGGAAACTGAATGATTCACATAGTGTCAATTATATTTTGAATGCGTATATTACAAGATTATAGTGGAACGACAAATCACGCCAGCCGTGCCGCCTCCGCCACCGCCGCCACGGCGCGCACTCCTGACAGCGCTGGGACCGTCTTCAGAGAGAGCTCCCGAGAGATGTCGACTCTTGTATGTCTTGATAGCAGCAGCTAAGTGCATTCATTATTCATGCGAGTGGGAGCGGGGCGAGGGAGTCTGATGCACTTGTAGAGGCAAGGACGAAGGCGTACTTATATTAATCAGCGGTGGATCTTTATCTGATCCTACTAACGCACCGGACGTTACACAAGTGGTCGGGTGCGACTCGCCGTCCTTGCTGACGGTGCTGATTTGTATAACGCACATACGTCAAAATGATAGCGCTCAAGTACAAGGTGTAGTGCGCTAGCATTTGCTGCACGGTATAGCATGCCGCTGATTGGTGGCCTCTCAGGTCACAAATCAGCGGCGGTGGCGGTGGCGGCAGCTGAGGCGGCGCGGCCGGTCGCAGCCGCGGGCGGCCGGCGGCGCACTTAGCGGGGAGCATGTTCCTCGGAATATATTGCCGATAATGTGGCTGAGTTATTGGCATTAACCGCTGAAATACTGAACCTACCGGAACCCACGATAAATGGGTACAGAATGTAATATTATAGCTTCTACGTTGAATGACGCCAGCGAGTACCTAAATTTGAGTTTGTAGTTTATAGTTCCGGCTCGCATCGCTCCGCAACTATTCCATCCAAGAGCAAGAGATTTGTTTGGATTGTGGAGCATTTATAGAGTGCGCGAGTGAGCCGAACGCGGCTGCGGTGCGGTTGCGGCGCGGCGCGCTGCGGGGCGAGTGCGGCGCGGCGCGGCGCTCTCTCGTGCTCCGGAAGTTGTGTAAAATAATGAAGCTACAACACACGGAGGCACGGCACACTGTGGATGAGTGCGCGAGGCGCCGCCGACCGGAGCTGGTACTGGCCGACATCCCGCCGAGGCTCACCTTATCAACACTGTTTTGCCTTTAGACTCACTGCAGATATTTTTTTTTAAAGCGATGATGGTTCAGTGATAGTGACGTCGGCTTGCGATCCGTAGGACGTAAATAGTAAAAAATAAAAGATATCCATTGTGTAGTCTGTTTAAGATGTGTACAAATATGATCACAAGTTCAATTTCAGTTCGGGGACGGGGTCTGCCTCTGGTAGCGCGGCCGTGAGAGGGCGCGCGTTCCCGTGCCTATTATAATTTGTTATTTATGTTATGAATATCCGTTGTTACATATGTCTACTCTTTTTGTTATCTATATTTTTCTTGAATAATTATTTTTTACTTATCTACAAAACGTGAATATCCGAAGACCTTATCTGGTTGAGGAGATTATTGAAGTTTGGCAATATTGTATACCAACTGTATTTACTGGGCTTCAGCTGCGCTCGCTCCACTAGTTGTAAGTACAACTTATGTCTGTATGCAGTCATAGTGAACCACAGATAAAGCAATAATCATATAATCGTATGGCTCTATCAGCGAGAAATATCTTCTTCATATTGTGTATAAATCAGCTGTTAGATCTGAAACGAAAACGCCGTTCATTGAGGTATACTTAGCGAATACATGCTTATATAATAAGCAAATTTTTACTTTCACAATATGCTGTAATATTATCAAGTATAGCGATCTAGTATTATCACCATCATATTTTATACATCATAGACCGTTTGCTGGTGAAAAAATAATCTCACCTTATCCCGTAGCTGCTTATACTTAGGTAAAAACATACTATATAATATAGTAGGTAGCATAACTAAACAATGTTGACTGTGCCGACTGTACCGACGACGCGCTGCATAACGAGGTCTAAGAGACACAATCTCAGGAAAAAATTGTTGACAGACATCAAATATCAAGCAGCACTTAAAGCAAAGAGGGTGTACAAAAGATGTGCTTCTCGGTGTACTACATCTGAAAGTAATGTTCTTAGAGAGAATGTACCGCGATCTGAAGAGGAAGCGAACACTTCACAACAAAGGGATCGGATGAGGCGCGCCGGGGGCCTCCCACCAACCAGGAAGCAGCAGAGGGCGGGAGAGGAAGCTTGGTGCTGCTAGTGACGAGGGTACCGGGCATCAACACAGACCTTACCGCACGCCGTTGTTGCACAGAACTGCACAAGACCCACCCTCATGTAGTCTCCAAACACATAGCCAGTAGTCCTCGAGAGTCACTCCCACTACAGGGGTATCACATTCCTACTATGCTTGACCATAAGGTGAGATGTAGTCAAACACTAGTCTAGTCTAGTTTTTAATAAAACATTACTTACTGCTGGTGTTTGAATAACTTCACATTATTAATATTAAACCCGAGCTCTCAAACAACCGCCGATAGCCGCGCGATAGCCTCCCGCATCCGACGCGACTGTAATGACCTGTTGGGCCGCGTAATTAGCGCTTCATTAACCATTATTTTAATACCGCGCCGCGCCTACCTTAGACTCGGTATGTGAATGTTTTCACAAGAACGCAGGCGCATACAATATCTAATAAATATAGAAGGAGACAAAAAAGAAGGAAAAATCTTTATACATACCTATTGTTGCTTATCCAATTAGTATGTGTACTAGACATTCAAGACCATTTGTGATGTGGATTGAAACAAAGTGGTAGCAAATAATCTTTCCATAAAGCTATCCGCAAACAGTAACCGTGTTTCGTGTTAGAGTCTACTAAAATGCCCTTTTAATGCCGGCGAAGCCTGGGCCAAAGTCTCTACTAAAACTCTGTCAATCGAAAACCGAACGCAATAAAAAGAGATGACTGCGATTGCAGGCGCGTCGCACCACAGATCAGGCGCGTCGCACGCTCCCGAGAACAGATACGTACTTAATATAATAGTTATAGATACGAGTAGCGGTGCTCGCTGCAGCGGCCGCCCGCGCCCGCCCCCGCTAACTTCAATGAACTGCGGTTTAGTTCGCACAATGTGTCAAACTTCGTGACCTAAGTGCAATCGTGCATTGTTTGATATCGGTGGGAATCTATTCGGAGTAAGGAAAGAAAAGGAAGTGGGAAACACTTACTTTTACAACTACGGAATAATAATATTCAGATTAAATGACACAGAAGCAAGAGAGACTTCATAAAACATTAATGTAATGTTACCTGGACAACAATAAGGTTTTGGTCAAGAAAGTGATCGGTCTTCATTACATTGATGTGGGTTACTTATATTGTGTTTTTTTACAAACAGTACCTGCTTTAGATATATTCTTTTAAATATATAAAAATGTTGTCACTGTGTTTGGTATCGAACTCCTCTGAAACGGCTTGATCAATTTTTATGAAATGTTTTGTGTTTATTTGGTACGCCTGAGAATAGTTAGTAGGGTACCCCTGGGTTATTATAAAATCGTTTTATCGCGATAAAGTGTAGTCCACGCGGGTGAAGCCGCAGGGCGCAGCATGTTATTGTTATATTTAAGGGCCCAACATCAACAATAATATTAATAACAGTGTAAAATATGTACTTAGTAAGTAAGTACCGAGGGCTCTCTATAAACAAGCGCGCACTTGTAGACGTTGACGAGAGGACCTCTATCGCCTACTGTACGACTTTCCAAACTGAACGGGAAACTAATAATAAGGATTGAAATTATATAGGTTTCGTCATCCCTGTGCATGGAGAGCTGTGCCTGGGCGGCGCAGCGTGTCGCCTCTCGATTCTACGATGAAACCAAATTCTAAATACCGACAGATTACCTAAAAATGGAAATATTTCGCATTCAGTGCGCGGCGCGAAGGATCGCGCAGCGCGCACCGCTCCCGGAGCCGCGCCGTGCAGTCCGCGTGTGTACGCAGGGATTTAGTTCTGGCAACAATGCAATTAGAGCAAGCTTCGTGCCAAACCAATGTTGGAATTGAGATAACAATTTTTACTACACGTTTGTACCATAATGATTTAAGCTGAATTCGATTAAAATCTCAACAAGCTGCCCTAAAGTTATACGCGCAGTTTACACGTTTTTTCCTGCTGGAATTGTATATTCTCGAGATTAAAGTAAAATTGTTACTCCTAAGTACAATCAACCTCTAACTAACTAACTGAGATGGCGCAACGACCCAAAGTGAGTCTTGGCCTCCGATAACAAAAGACGCCACTTCAGCCTGTCCTGCGCCACCTCCTGCCAGTCCTCCACCTGGAGTGAGCGCAAATCCTTCGTGACTTCGTCAACCCCAACAATCAACCTCAGTACTAATTTATTTTAATATCTGATCAACCTAAATGAGTATCAAATAAACAAAAATATATCCATCCTGAGTTGAGATGTAAGGAATTTCTAAAATCATTTTGTTTTTATCCGCTTTTGCAAGACGTCTACATAATCTTTATGTTATTACATGGCCTCGCAGCCTTCCTCGTAGAGGATCTACGTCGTAACCAATCTCGTAGCGTCAGCTACGAATGGACTTATGAAAAAGAATTGTATTATTTTGACTCAACTAGTTTGGGTCGATATAACTGTCCAAACACTAAATATTTTTCCCGTTTTAACATACTTTACATGGTAGCATTTATCAATAGGAAGCTCTGAAAATAGGAAGTCGATGAGTCAGTCGATCACGGAAATAGCTACTAACATCGTTCGTTGGCGGTAGTTTACTAATTAGTTGAGAGGCGAGGAGCGCGTCCCGCGGGGCGGCTCCCGGCACTCGGCGCGGTGTCTATATCGAGGTATCGAGGTAGGTATCAAGGTTATATGTCGCGCTCCATGTCGGGGACGAGTCACTACTCATACCGTTTGTACAACCGGAGCCTCCACTAGTATCGCGCACAGCTGTCCGTTATCGTGCACCTTTGAACTGCGCCGGTAATCTGTTCGCTGACGACTGTTGTTAACGAGCAATCTAACTTTACGAGATGCTAATAACACCCCCAGTGAGCTGCGACGTAACAACGCACCCCACGGCACCGCGCCGCACCGCACCGTGCGTTCAAATAATTCCTTCCAACACAAACTCAAGTAAATGGTTCCCCGCCCACGCGACAAACCAACCATCAAGGGAGCAAATTGATTTGAGAACAGAGTGTGACGGAAAACATCTAAAACAATTTGCAACCGAATAAAATATTCAAGTGGAGCGACTCGCGCTCTGAAACAATTAAAATTCGTGTGTCTGCTCGAGGGTGAGACGTGGGGGGAGGGGGTTAAGATTGCGCGACTCCGTTTCAAGTTTAGCTAATGAGCCGCGTCCTGTCCCTGGTGTGGTGCGGCGGCGGAGCGGCGCTGACGCCGGACTGTAGTCTCGTTTGACTAAGTGACTGTACGAGGGAACGTGTGACGGTAATTCGTCTTATTTGTCTCAGAATATTGGGTCGACTCATACACAATACAATGGTCTTTTTGTAAATTAGGTACTGTTTACATATTACTGTGGGTACTCGTATCGATAATTACCCATTATAATTATTAATGAGTTTATTTTCATGTAAAGTTGTTCACATAATATATTAATACCATGCAGAAGTGATATATTTTCATTGAGATGCACTATGTATTTTATTTCTTTCGTCTTACGCTTGAAAGCTGCATGAAAGCCATTTCCGTGAATCGATCGCTCGCGGCGAGAAGGCAATGCAGTCACTAAAGTCACCTTCCCAGAATGGGCCGGCGGCGAGGCGAGCTCACCCTCCGTCCACATGTTTGCGTACTACAAACAAGGTGCTGATCCTACTCCTGCAAATGAATTCTCTTACAAAACTCGACAAAGGCATTCACACGAGTAGCAAATATCTAATATTGATATTACCCGCCGCGTTCAGAAGCGGCGCGTACTTTACGCGGCCCTTACAAATATTTGTACTGACAATAAAACGTAAAGAGATCCTCGCGAGCGCCGCCCGGGCCGGACCGGGGCCGGCGCGGCCCGGCGACGCTAGGTTCAAAGTGATGGAATCCGAAGCTAAGATGCCGCCGTTTCCTGCGTTACTTTATGCTTATGAATTGTTGAAATCGTTTCAATTATGCATCTCGCCGCGAGGTTTAGTCGCAGCACCGCACCGCCCTGCGGCGGCCTCCAGTGTCGAGTGAAGCTTGTCGGGCGCCTGTTTCAAGTCACAATGTTTATATCTGAGTAAAGTATGATAAACGTGGCTTATCTTTTTTAATCTTTAACTTTTTGTGACCAGCTGCTTCAATAAATAGCGTGGGAAAGAGGTTTTAAAGTTTACCAATATTTCTATTGCGCACACTTGATCTCACCGACTTATCGCTCCGAACACATTCCACCAGAAGATTAAGAATATTTTCTGTGAATTTTCACGGTATGCTTTATTTTGAAAATAAATGATTAAGGATCATAGAGCACTGCTTCATGAAATCCCCTAGTGAACGAGAACGTAAATAGTTGTTCAAAGATTATCTCGGGCACTGTGAAAAAATCGTCGCAAAAGTAATACCAATGTAATATGAAAATGTTACCTTAACACGGTAGCTAGCTACCTATAGCGAATAATAAATCAGAACTTTGAGCAACGTTAATGCTTTTGGGCAAAATGTTAGAAAGCGACTTTTCTTGTAAATAATATCAGCGAAGGTACCTAAATGTAAATTTAGAATTCAAACGGTAATGTTTGCGGGAGCAGCGCGCTCCGAACAATCTGCGAAGTGTTTCGAAGCGGTTCGCTCCAAACTTGGGAATTCGTTAACGATTTGTTAAGCACGTTCATTTATCAAACTTACCGACTTATGACATTAACATGATTTTATATTTATTCATTATGCCGCGGGCTGTAAAACAAAATTAAATGGATTGTGACTTTATAACACTGTACCGTAGAAACTTGCTTCGTATTGTGAAGGTTCACTTCAGAGAACTTTCGTAATAACGTAAGTAAGCGTAGAGTCGAAACGTGAATTAGGGCAGATAATTATATCTGACTCGGAGCTCACCGCTCGGGCGCGATGTAAACGCGAGCGCCGGTGCAGGACAGAGCGCGCGATGAGGCATGGCCTCACTCACGCTTCGCGCTCCGATTGTGAAGTAGTGGCCGAGCGGCAGCACCAGTGTCCTCTGTGAGCGAGCTCCGAAATAACTTCTACGGCACCGCCCCGTGTAGCGATCGTCTTCGCTTTTTGGAGCTCCACCGAGAGAGCAGCAGCATCCGCCGGGGCGCCCGACACACGCTCGATGGACTGCTTTTGATTCCCAACTACTTCGAAACAACATTAATTAACTACTTATTTTGTGGGTACGAGTAGCAGTTACCGCGCAGGTGCGCTGTCCCTCGGGTTTCTCATACTCGCATCGAGACTAGTTCAATATTTATTTAGCAAGCATCATATTCATAATAAGCTGTACTTATTTTGCGGAAAACAGTTTCCTAAAATTCAAGGAAAGTTTAATGAAAGCTGAGTTTGTACATAAATACAAGCAAATAAAAGCTAGCCGCATGAAATGGAATTCTAAATCAGTGTTGTATGAAACGGGGGTTGTTTCTCAGAATATTCAATTTCCCCAAGTGGCGTCGTTACCAACCAGCAGGCATCACTGGGCCGTGCAGCCACTCTACTCATATTTTCAATATCTCAGCGCATGGTGAAGCGTGTGATGGATTACATCGCCCGTCTTCTTTTGACGCGTCCTGTCTTCCTATTTATTGAGCAAATGTTCGACTCAAATAAACTAGTGTTTAGTTTGTGTTGAATATATCTCGTCGTGAAGCGTCGTGCACGAGAGATATGTGTATTTACTCACAGGAAGTATAACACTATTTTGCTGAAGCGACACCAAAACGCAAACACTCAATTAGGCGTCGTGTGTAATGATGAAACTCGTCAGCAGTAGTTGCAAACGGTCCGCATCTCCAACCCGCGCTGCAGTTAGCCGCCGCCGCCGCCCCCGGCACTTCATTTCCGAATAAATAAATAAGGCGCCTTTGTCTGCCGCTCAACTCATTTGTGTACTTGCTCTTCAGGAGACAAACACTCTCAGCGCGGCGTCGGTGCAATCTTCATTGATTCAAGTTCGTTCAGCGCACTTTGGAGATACGTTGGTATAAATACCGGCTAAACTTATTTAGCCGGTATATGCTTACTTATACTTTAATACTTATATTACAATGTAACCACCTACTGGATTGGATGGATTCACCTGGGACTCACATTCAAGGTCAAAAGCTCGATAAAAAAGTTGACGTTAGGATATATAATATCTTATGAAATCTTATCAACATTATTGTCTTCGTAATTTAGTAGCGCACCAATTATTTTTTTAATTATTGTTTTTATTTAAAATCAGATTATAATCCATTTACATTAGTGTTGTTTTAAAAGTATGTCTCTGAAATTCATGTCATATGAATATGTATAATTCACATAACACATAAACAATGTTATGTCTACTTGCGGCACAGTCGGACTCTCGCAGTAAAATTCCAACTCTTGTGATTTCTAAGCCTATATAATAGTAAGGTGAAGGTATTCCCTCTGTCCTCCACTTAAACCCTTGCCCTCACGTAGATCACTAACCGCGGTTATACGAACATTACAGCGCCATATCAACATACAGAGATATCCGAGCCGCGCGGCGGGCGGCGGCGGGCGGCGGCGGGCGGCGTGCTCATGCGGTATGAATTCATGAGCCATATAAATTCAGTGCGCCTCCCGAGACGCGGCTGAGATTAGCGCGCCCTGAATAACTCACTGCAACGGCTAATCTGATGGATTGCTCCGCGCGCCGGTACGCCGCCGCCGCGTCTTGTGCCTGTTTCGACGATGCAGGGCGCTACTACCCCCTGTGGAGCCAAGCGCTATGCAATACAAATCTCCTACTGTCATATTATCATACTACGGACTACAAATTTCTGTCACGTGCTACAAGATCAATTCACCGCGCCCGCGCCATAAAAGAAATAGTTGAACGCCACGTTGCGCCGACGACGCACGCCGCGTTCAACTTTTTCTTTTATAATAATACAGTTTGCTCACAAAGTACGTAATACACGCAAACAAGCAGAGATTACAAAACAAGTGACAAAATAATGATAGTCTTTCACGTCGCATCTAAGTAATGTATGTAGTAATCAGACGAGTCTCATAAGTGAGCTTGCAGTATAGCGGTTTCACAGTAAATTGATTCCCGGAAGAAATTGAAAGTATAATAGTAGTGGCGGAGTTAACCGGGATATTGTGCCGTTTCCGGGCGGATTACGAGCGGAGGCCGCGGCCGCGGGTTGTTACCGCCACTCGCGGCGACTGTGTGCGGTAAACACTCGCATCACTCATCGCAACCACAAACAACTCTATGAAGGAGGTTGAATGCCGCTTGCGCCTGTCATAATATCATTGTCTAGTATTCATTTCATTTCATTTCATTATTGGAACTAGCGGTGATCCGCTGCTTCACTTGTGTAGATTTTTGGGATAAGAAAACCTATTTGATAATGCAATCAATCAATCAATATTAAAATCTATATCAATGTAATTACTGATATCTCTCTATAATTTTCGTCCAAATCTTTTCTGTCGTTTTAATATTCGTACATATAAAACCAACCTATTTTTAGCGGCAGCTACTTTCAAAACACTGAATCGTTTTTGCGAATTCGGAAACAAAAGCGTGCAAACATCTGGTGATCCGGTTCATGCAAACTTGTGTAAAAGTTTTCCAATACAGCGCGAGAACCTGGTGCAGACTACTCGCGAACTATATTCAAGTTCGCTTGCCGAGTGACTCGGTAGGTAGTAGGAACGGAGTCAGTAATGATATTGTAATGAGGCAATACCCCGGCTCAGTCGCGCGCCTCCCCACTACCCTGGTACAAGCCACCACTACCTCCGGGGAGGACATCGCTCGCGTGTCTACTACTAGTATCATATGTAAGTCTATTAAATTGTGTGCAGCAGTTATAAACAAATTTATATAATATCAAGAAAACTTACCTTCTCTTGTTGAATAAAAGTTCGAAATAGCACTTAGGCCTTAGGTAGATTTTGTACGAGAATGATCCTTATGACATTGGAATAAGGACGTGAAGGTCCGGGGAGCATTTCTCGTCGTGAATCTATACTAATATTATAAAGCTGCAGAGTTTGTTTGTTTGTTTGTTTGTTTGAACGCGCTAATCTCAGGAACTACTGGTCTGATTTGAAAAATTATTTCAGTGTTGGATAGTCCATTTATCGAGGAAGGCTATAAGCTATATTTTATTTCCAAAAAAATTAGGGATCCGTAAGAAAATTGCTATTTTGCAACCCAAGGTGTGAAATCGAAAAACTATTTTTGCGTGCGCTGCAAAAACTATTGACACTAGAACAAAATAATATACTACGGGTTTGTAGGTCTCATTTAGATCTACAAAAAAGTCCGCGAGAGCATACTATTATAGTTATGCCACAACAAGTGATCTTTTATTTTAAAAAAATAATTTTTAATGCCGCCGCTAGAAAAGGCTCTTTATTTGTATCTTGATATTAATCCTTATCAAAATAAATTACTTCTTATTCAAAACTGATTCAATGCCTTTATACTTATAACTTTTTGAATCATTCAATTCGGACATTCCATTCGAAAGATATCACGAGTTTAAAAATGTAAGTAGTAGTAGAAAAATAAAACCGCCGCACCGCAGCGCAGCGGGAAACGCGGTGAGGTGAGCGGGGCACCGGGAGAATCTATGAAATAGGTAAAGAGCGGTCGCGGACCAGGAAGACCTTTAACTGCGCGGTTCAAACGTTAGGTCCAAGAAAAATTAACTTAGAATTGAAATAGGCAGCAGGTAACGCGTTGAGGGGGCACCGAAGTGCGGGAATAATTTTGGAGTATGTATACGGAATATATACGCTATCACGCCTAAACTACTGAACCGATTTAAATGAAATTTGCTATAGAGATAATTTGAGCCCCGGGGAAGGGACATAGGATACTTTTTATCGCGATAAACTGTAGCCCACGCGGATGAAACCGCGAGGAACTGCTAGTGCTACATATTCTGTAAAGTGCAGCGCCGACGCGCTCTTCCGTAGATATAATATCTTCGCTTGACGTAGTACATCTTACCTTGTATGTTTTGCATGCGCTACAATTAAACCTATTTTCAGTCTAGCTATGTTTAAAACAAACAACATTCATTTGTTCATTACCGTCCCGAGACGAAGCCTTGCCATAAACCCTCAAATTGACTACGATAGATGAATTCTATGAATTGGTGGTTAGATGTTTTTATAATGCACAAAATATAACAATTATTCATTTACTTTAATTGGACATAATTTATGTGACTAATGTGAGTCAAAAATTGTATTCTAGCAAGATATCACAAAAGAGTTACAAAAATTCTTTTTGCATATTTGAAAAGGATTCGTGATTTTAGGTATAGCCGCCGCGGGGCCACGAGACCGCTCGCCGATAAAAGTTATTTGAATGCCTCCGGTCGCTGCGATAGTTCTAAACGATAGCTGTTACTGCGCGCGCGAGTTAAAGTTCCGAGCGATTCAAGCAGCTCGAGCGTCCCATTCGATTCCGAACCATTCACGACGCAACTTTGTATCGAGCCATAAAATAAAACGCGAGCCGAGTGTACGCGCTGACCGGCGCGGCTCAGCACAGCGCACGCCAGTAGCGCAACAACAACGGTTCTTAATTACGGGTATAACACGTAGCTAGAGCTGGCGTGACACTCCACTCAAACTGATTGTGATTAATGAACATAGCTCCTCGGTGCACGAATTGTGTGATGATATCCGAGCAGAGCTCAACACCGTAGCGGCGCTCTTGACATACGCAAACAGTGGTGCGCTACCGTACGCCTGCGAGCGAGTAATTGGATTGGGCCATCACCGGGAGCGGGTCGGTGTTGCTAATCGAACACGCCACGAGTGTTCACTCACCCCGAACTGTGAGCTGAGCTACATTATGTGAGTGTACATAGTGGCTCGGGCGAGGTTAGTTACTGCGAGCGCGTGCACTGCGCGCTGTATGCATCAGTTATCGCTGGCCGCGCGCCAGCTCGCGACTCACGATGGACGATGGACATTGCAAATTGAATAAACATCATACGCACTATCGACCTTATCTCAATCGGACAAGACTCAATTTCCCACTGCAGTATACAAAGCATTTAGGGACATCGTTGTTACTCAAATGTCCCTGTTATCCAAAAGGCAAAAGGTGCAAAATGGAGAGTTGCCTGTAGGAATGTAGCGATGTTCCGCGCCGTCACGGATGTTAGAGCGGACATTTGTTTGCCTCAAGTTAGCCGGAAGAATTTGGCATTGTTCATAAATACTTATATTTTGTCATAAAACTAAATAAATAGTTTTATGACTCAATATAGTTTAAGGATTACATTTAAAATGAGAGATACAATTTGAAGCGATGACTGCTCAGCGATAGTGACGTCGATTTGTAGCTCGTAAGTTGTGGGTTCGAACCCTAAACTGAGTATGAGCTTCAGTGAAGGATAAACAAAAGAACATATCAGAGGGTAGGACACTTTCTAGTGCTCGCTAGTTACCTCTATCAAGGTCCACATATCGATGTGCTCCGGCAGCCTCATTTGAGAGACAGTTCCCATTCCACCTCCAACCACACCATCTGGTGAATGTGCTACAATGTAATTGTTTCCATCATGCTAAGATATATTAGAGCAAATATTGTTTTCTATGTACTTACAAAGATATTGAAATATGAGCTGCGAGCGCTCGACAAGTTCGGACGGTAGCGATTCACGTGTGTTAGGTACTCGCGCACACAACTGCTTCTACATATTATAGATCGCTCGGCGACTGTACCCGCTTTGTGTTAAAAAAGATCATTAAATTGTAATCCGTAAATTATTCGAGCCCTCCGAACGGTAATCCGACACTTTTACACATTAAGTGTCGGGGGTTGGATATTAATTTTTAATCACGAGCCGAGATGAAACGAGGCGCCCGCCGTTTAATTTGTTTTAGAAAAATATCAAATGCTTTTATTGCGCTTGTAACGCTTTGACAAAGATAATTTTGGTGTCGACTAGGTATCGCACGCCCTGCTTTTGAATTCGTGTAAGTGATAATCATTATGTGCAGTAGGCTTGTATTTAGGTCTCCTGTAGTGACCGCTCGCAGGAGGCTGCGCTGCACACACGCGGGTGGCGCCAACCAGGTGCCAAGCGTAATAAAGATAAACGTTTAATTACACTGCGACTATGTTGTTGCTTTTGTGCCTTTTACGTATGAACTAATTGTAGAGCTCGTACAAAGCAAATGTTCCTGGATACCTACCTTGTTGAAATTTAAAGTCAAAACCAGGCTTAAACAATTAAGGTTGACTTTTATTTTTGATCACGCACAAAACACCTACTCGTACGGTTATTTATACGCTATAAAGTATACATCATTGCAAACATAGTGAACAGCTGAATTCAACATAACTGAAGAATTTTATCAAAATTAAAAAACCGTCTGTAGAGAGCCGCCACAGGAACAAGCGCCTCGCAGAGCACGAGCAGGAAACTGTTTGTGCGGCTTTACTTTGTGGTTGTACGCCGCCACCAGGTGCAGCACGTTTTCAATTCCAGTTTTATATCCAAACCGCTGATGCAGAAAGGAATCCCGAAAGTTCTGCCTGGAGCGTGCGGCCCGCGTTTGGCAGCTCGGCTAAATCACTAACACAACATACCTATACCTACGAATGACTCCAACAACAAAAATACATTCTCCTATCCTGCGAATACCAAACATCATACATGTCATAAAAATAAATGACACTGTAAAGGCGACACTGCAACAAACCCTCATTGCTGTGGATCATAGCTATAGCGCAAGTGTACGCATGGTCAGATGGGTGACAGAGTTCGTAGATGAGTGCGAGAGCCCGGCTCCAGCAGCAGTGCGCAGCGCTCGCCGGCGGAGGCGCGGCTGCAGGCGTCGCTGCTGTAAGTATATCCCGTCGGCCGCGGCCGGGAGCACGCCTCAGGATTGTACATGAGTGCGAGAGCCCGGCTCCAGCAGCAATGCGCAGCGCTCGCCGGCGGAGGCGCGGCTGCAGGCGTCGCTGCTGTAAGTATATCCCGTCGGCCGCGGCCGGGAGCACGCCTCAGGATTGTACATGAGTGCGAGAGCCCGGCTCCAGCAGCAGTGCGCAGCGCTCGCCGGCGGAGGCGCGGCTGCAGGCGTCGCTGCTGTAAGTATATCCCGTCGGCCGCGGCCGGGAGCACGCCTCAGGATTGTACATGAGTGCGAGAGCCCGGCTCCAGCAGCAATGCGCAGCGCTCGCCGGCGGAGGCGCGGCTGCAGGCGTCGCTGCTGTAAGTATATCCCGTCGGCCGCGGCCGGGAGCACGCCTCAGGATTGTACATGAGTGCGAGAGCCCGGCTCCAGCAGCAATGCGCAGCGCTCGCCGGCGGAGGCGCGGCTGCAGGCGTCGCTGCTGTAAGTATATCCCGTCGGCCGCGGCCGGGAGCACGCCTCAGGATTGTACATGAGTGCGAGAGCCCGGCTCCAGCAGCAATGCGCAGCGCTCGCCGGCGGAGGCGCGGCTGCAGGCGTCGCTGCTGTAAGTATATCCCGTCGGCCGCGGCCGGGAGCACGCCTCAGGATTGTACATGAGTGCGAGAGCCCGGCTCCAGCAGCAATGCGCAGCGCTCGCCGGCGGAGGCGCGGCTGCAGGCGTCGCTGCTGTAAGTATATCCCGTCGGCCGCGGCCGGGAGCACGCCTCAGGATTGTACATGAGTGCGAGAGCCCGGCTCCAGCAGCAATGCGCAGCGCTCGCCGGCGGAGGCGCGGCTGCAGGCGTCGCTGCTGTAAGTATATCCCGTCGGCCGCGGCCGGGAGCACGCCTCAGGATTGTACATGAGTGCGAGAGCCCGGCTCCAGCAGCAATGCGCAGCGCTCGCCGGCGGAGGCGCGGCTGCAGGCGTCGCTGCTGTAAGTATATCCCGTCGGCCGCGGCCGGGAGCACGCCTCAGGATTGTACATGAGTGCGAGAGCCCGGCTCCAGCAGCAATGCGCAGCGCTCGCCGGCGGAGGCGCGGCTGCAGGCGTCGCTGCTGTAAGTATATCCCGTCGGCCGCGGCCGGGAGCACGCCTCAGGATTGTACATGAGTGCGAGAGCCCGGCTCCAGCAGCAATGCGCAGCGCTCGCCGGCGGAGGCGCGGCTGCAGGCGTCGCTGCTGTAAGTATATCCCGTCGGCCGCGGCCGGGAGCACGCCTCAGGATTGTACATGAGTGCGAGAGCCCGGCTCCAGCAGCAATGCGCAGCGCTCGCCGGCGGAGGCGCGGCTGCAGGCGTCGCTGCTGTAAGTATATCCCGTCGGCCGCGGCCGGGAGCACGCCTCAGGATTGTACATGAGTGCGAGAGCCCGGCTCCAGCAGCAATGCGCAGCGCTCGCCGGCGGAGGCGCGGCTGCAGGCGTCGCTGCTGTAAGTATATCCCGTCGGCCGCGGCCGGGAGCACGCCTCAGGATTGTACATGAGTGCGAGAGCCCGGCTCCAGCAGCAATGCGCAGCGCTCGCCGGCGGAGGCGCGGCTGCAGGCGTCGCTGCTGTAAGTATATCCCGTCGGCCGCGGCCGGGAGCACGCCTCAGGATTGTACATGAGTGCGAGAGCCCGGCTCCAGCAGCAATGCGCAGCGCTCGCCGGCGGAGGCGCGGCTGCAGGCGTCGCTGCTGTAAGTATATCCCGTCGGCCGCGGCCGGGAGCACGCCTCAGGATTGTACATGAGTGCGAGAGCCCGGCTCCAGCAGCAATGCGCAGCGCTCGCCGGCGGAGGCGCGGCTGCAGGCGTCGCTGCTGTAAGTATATCCCGTCGGCCGCGGCCGGGAGCACGCCTCAGGATTGTACATGAGTGCGAGAGCCCGGCTCCAGCAGCAATGCGCAGCGCTCGCCGGCGGAGGCGCGGCTGCAGGCGTCGCTGCTGTAAGTATATCCCGTCGGCCGCGGCCGGGAGCACGCCTCAGGATTGTACATGAGTGCGAGAGCCCGGCTCCAGCAGCAATGCGCAGCGCTCGCCGGCGGAGGCGCGGCTGCAGGCGTCGCTGCTGTAAGTATATCCCGTCGGCCGCGGCCGGGAGCACGCCTCAGGATTGTACATGAGTGCGAGAGCCCGGCTCCAGCAGCAATGCGCAGCGCTCGCCGGCGGAGGCGCGGCTGCAGGCGTCGCTGCTGTAAGTATATCCCGTCGGCCGCGGCCGGGAGCACGCCTCAGGATTGTACATGAGTGCGAGAGCCCGGCTCCAGCAGCAATGCGCAGCGCTCGCCGGCGGAGGCGCGGCTGCAGGCGTCGCTGCTGTAAGTATATCCCGTCGGCCGCGGCCGGGAGCACGCCTCAGGATTGTACATGAGTGCGAGAGCCCGGCTCCAGCAGCAATGCGCAGCGCTCGCCGGCGGAGGCGCGGCTGCAGGCGTCGCTGCTGTAAGTATATCCCGTCGGCCGCGGCCGGGAGCACGCCTCAGGATTGTACATGAGTGCGAGAGCCCGGCTCCAGCAGCAATGCGCAGCGCTCGCCGGCGGAGGCGCGGCTGCAGGCGTCGCTGCTGTAAGTATATCCCGTCGGCCGCGGCCGGGAGCACGCCTCAGGATTGTACATGAGTGCGAGAGCCCGGCTCCAGCAGCAATGCGCAGCGCTCGCCGGCGGAGGCGCGGCTGCAGGCGTCGCTGCTGTAAGTATATCCCGTCGGCCGCGGCCGGGAGCACGCCTCAGGATTGTACATGAGTGCGAGAGCCCGGCTCCAGCAGCAATGCGCAGCGCTCGCCGGCGGAGGCGCGGCTGCAGGCGTCGCTGCTGTAAGTATATCCCGTCGGCCGCGGCCGGGAGCACGCCTCAGGATTGTACATGAGTGCGAGAGCCCGGCTCCAGCAGCAATGCGCAGCGCTCGCCGGCGGAGGCGCGGCTGCAGGCGTCGCTGCTGTAAGTATATCCCGTCGGCCGCGGCCGGGAGCACGCCTCAGGATTGTACATGAGTGCGAGAGCCCGGCTCCAGCAGCAATGCGCAGCGCTCGCCGGCGGAGGCGCGGCTGCAGGCGTCGCTGCTGTAAGTATATCCCGTCGGCCGCGGCCGGGAGCACGCCTCAGGATTGTACATGAGTGCGAGAGCCCGGCTCCAGCAGCAATGCGCAGCGCTCGCCGGCGGAGGCGCGGCTGCAGGCGTCGCTGCTGTAAGTATATCCCGTCGGCCGCGGCCGGGAGCACGCCTCAGGATTGTACATGAGTGCGAGAGCCCGGCTCCAGCAGCAATGCGCAGCGCTCGCCGGCGGAGGCGCGGCTGCAGGCGTCGCTGCTGTAAGTATATCCCGTCGGCCGCGGCCGGGAGCACGCCTCAGGATTGTACATGAGTGCGAGAGCCCGGCTCCAGCAGCAATGCGCAGCGCTCGCCGGCGGAGGCGCGGCTGCAGGCGTCGCTGCTGTAAGTATATCCCGTCGGCCGCGGCCGGGAGCACGCCTCAGGATTGTACATGAGTGCGAGAGCCCGGCTCCAGCAGCAGTGCGCAGCGCTCGCCGGCGGAGGCGCGGCTGCAGGCGTCGCTGCTGTAAGTATATCCCGTCGGCCGCGGCCGGGAGCACGCCTCAGGATTGTACATGAGTGCGAGAGCCCGGCTCCAGCAGCAATGCGCAGCGCTCGCCGGCGGAGGCGCGGCTGCAGGCGTCGCTGCTGTAAGTATATCCCGTCGGCCGCGGCCGGGAGCACGCCTCAGGATTGTACATGAGTGCGAGAGCCCGGCTCCAGCAGCAATGCGCAGCGCTCGCCGGCGGAGGCGCGGCTGCAGGCGTCGCTGCTGTAAGTATATCCCGTCGGCCGCGGCCGGGAGCACGCCTCAGGATTGTACATGAGTGCGAGAGCCCGGCTCCAGCAGCAATGCGCAGCGCTCGCCGGCGGAGGCGCGGCTGCAGGCGTCGCTGCTGTAAGTATATCCCGTCGGCCGCGGCCGGGAGCACGCCTCAGGATTGTACATGAGTGCGAGAGCCCGGCTCCAGCAGCAATGCGCAGCGCTCGCCGGCGGAGGCGCGGCTGCAGGCGTCGCTGCTGTAAGTATATCCCGTCGGCCGCGGCCGGGAGCACGCCTCAGGATTGTACATGAGTGCGAGAGCCCGGCTCCAGCAGCAATGCGCAGCGCTCGCCGGCGGAGGCGCGGCTGCAGGCGTCGCTGCTGTAAGTATATCCCGTCGGCCGCGGCCGGGAGCACGCCTCAGGATTGTACATGAGTGCGAGAGCCCGGCTCCAGCAGCAATGCGCAGCGCTCGCCGGCGGAGGCGCGGCTGCAGGCGTCGCTGCTGTAAGTATATCCCGTCGGCCGCGGCCGGGAGCACGCCTCAGGATTGTACATGAGTGCGAGAGCCCGGCTCCAGCAGCAATGCGCAGCGCTCGCCGGCGGAGGCGCGGCTGCAGGCGTCGCTGCTGTAAGTATATCCCGTCGGCCGCGGCCGGGAGCACGCCTCAGGATTACTGACGTTACTCTGCTCCGCACGCGATGCGCGTTCCGCATTATAATTTCTACTAAGATTTGCTCCCACATACTACTCGTATAAATATTGTTTTTCTTTAAATAATACGGTTATGTAAAAAAACTAAAACCCTACTAATAAACACATGCAATAAATAAATTATTGCAGTAATGTGGAAAGAACAATATAAATAAAATTCATTTCATTTCAAAGACTGTAGGTAATTTTAGTTTTGCATAAGTATATAAATGTGTTCGTACTTATTCCTCGTTATTTAAAAGGTATTATGTCATTAAGTTTTATTGTAATGAACCTGCATTTGGTATAATAAACAGAATGGAAACTATAAAATAATATTACGATGCGCTATATAGTAGGAGCAGAATGCACGAATACAAGCCGAGGAGCGCAGCGTTCGCGACCGAGAATGTATGTGTTTAGTGCGTCTGAGTAAATGAGGTTCGGCGAACGTGCGCGCTTGTTCGCGCGCGCGTGCTCGCGGACGCACCGGCGACTAGTGCCAGCCGTCCGGGCGGGCCCTGTTGGTCCCCGCTCATAGTGGCTTGATGATGCTCTATGACAGAGAAGCATATTTGAAATGGTTATAGCAGGCTGCCACTCTCTCTACTATTACTGTACGTACAACTATAAATTTAAAATTTAAAAAGCCCCCGACATCTTGGGCCGATTTTTATCAAACACTAGCTTTCACCCGCGTGGGCTACAGTTTATCGCGATAAAAAGTATTCTATGTCCTTCCCCAGGGTTCAAACTATCTATGTACCAAATTTCATTTCAATCAGTTCAGTAGTTTAGGCGTGAAAGTGTATATATTCTGTATACTTCAAAATTATTCCCGCACTTCGGTGCCCGCCGCGTTACCCGCTGCGCTGCGGCCACTGCATGGCCATGGATGGCGGCGCGGGGCGCGGGCGCGCGGGCGGCCGGTACGGTGGTTTTATTTTCCATTGGATTGACATTTTAATTTCGTAATACATTTGAATGGACTGTCCGATTTCAACGATTCAAAAAGTAATGTACAGTTTTTGAAACAATCTTGCATACGAAATGATTTATTTGGATAAGGATTAATATAAAGGTATGGATAACACGGTCTGATTTTAGTCGGCATTTTTATCAACTTTTAAATGTAAAAAAGTAGTTATAGTTTGTTATCCTTAAGAGATAGACATATCCCATCGCGGACTTTTTTGTAGACCTACATAAGATACACAATTCCACCTTACATCATTTTGTTATATCTCAAAGGGCAGCAGGCAGCGTTTTCGTTGAAAGCTCCCAGACGGATTATTTTTTTCCGACACCTCCAACAAATATCGTTATATTTTAGCCAATGTATCCAAAAACTTGACAAATTATATCCTAAAACCTTCCTCGAGAACCACTCTATCTATTGGTGAAAACAGCATTTAAATCGGTGCAGTAGTTTCTGAGTTTATCGCGAACAGACAGACAGACAGACGCGGCGCGGAGGACTTTGTTTTATAATAAGTAGTGATGAAGTGATAGTGATAACTATAACACGCGCCCGTAACTCACCATTCATACGAAAAAAAAAACTAAATTGAAATCGTTCATCCGTTCGCGAGCTACGGTGCTACAAACAGTACAAACAGACAGACAGACACGTCAAACTTATAACACCCCTCTTTTTGGTTTGGGTGTTAAAAATAGCTAGCACAATGAGCTCAGTTGGGCATCTTGCATCTCGATACATTTCCGACGGAACACACTACAAAATACCATATCTGTAAAATATTTTAAAATGCTAAAATAACGTTAATGATTATGTACAACGAGCAGAGCTCCAAAATTGAATCTTAATTAAAAGACAAAGAGTTTTTTCCTATTATGGCAGCCACGTCAAATTGAGTTTTGTTTCCTCTAAAAATAGGAGAGATGAAGATTTCAGAGGGGATGATTATTAAAAATAAAATAATAATTTTGTGAGATTGACCTCGGCTGGCCGCCGGAGGCGCGGCGCCGCGACCGCCAATAAAATGTGCAGCCGACGGGTCGCGTAAAATATTTACAGCGGAATACAATAAAAGGGAAGTAAAACAGTTTAATGAGCAATATTATTGTTTAAAGCTTTTAATGCAATGCTTGAACATAAAAACCTAAGTGCAGGGGGAGTTTTTGTGAAGTTGTAATAGATTCATGGAAGATATGGTAGGGTTTAGTAGTCATTACATATCGATTTCATGTGGCTAAACAATTACCTTACGTGGTGGCGTGCGAGAGACGGCGCGCGCCCGGCGCGGTGCGGTGCGGAGCGGTCGCGTTGCGGCGCGGCGCCGCACATTAGCTTCCCGCTGAGAATACATGCAATAGGGAATATGCATGTGATTTAGATTTACTTGATTTTTTTTTCCATGATACTTTATGGTCTTGACATTACACCTAAACCATTATTTTCTTATTTAATTGATAATTAATACCTTCAAAATTTAATCAAAAAGTGCAAAATAAGCGTGCTACTTTCAAATTTGCGAATCGCTTCATCATTGGTCGATTCGAAAATGACGTCACATGGCGCAGTCTGGCTTCGATATTCATACTGATATGAAGAAAAATTACTTGAAAATTGATTTCTGTAGTGTTTTCGATTGCCTAGTGCAGTTTTGGTATATAGTGACAGTACTAAACATCAAGAACAATGACTGAAAGTGGTTTTGTCAAAGCACGATCGGGCAATTTGCCAAAAATAGATGCTTTTATGATGACCGCATATTTTGCATAAAATCCAGATTTTTCGTCCGCTGAGTTATATTTTATATGTAACAGTAGGTAACATAGTTTGATTTTAATTTTTAAGGTTTCATTTGTATCTGTATTTTGTTATTCAAGTTTCTTTAATTATTAACTGAATATGCATACCTAAAAATAAAACTGAGGAATAATTATTTCATTTTTTTATTAAAACATCCTGCATATTTGTCAAACCACAGACTAACATTATTACCTACATTATTGAAATAGAGGTACATTTTTCTTTTCAATAGTTAAATTAACATTAACATCTTTACTTTTGTACTTTGATCTAATATTTACTTGCACAGCTTCATCACAATGTACTTTGTCTGTATTACTAGAGGCTTCAATCTGCGTCATCTCGGAGACATCCATGTGAGATATACTGGGCCTTGCTTAATAATCATCACAGCCTTCAATATGAAAAGTACTGTTCCCAGCTTCATAGTAACTTGTTTGTAGAGTAAAGTATTTGTACTTCTGACAGCAAACTCAGTGAGAGCTTTATATAATAACGATATTTTTTGTCTTTTAATCGCACACATTCTCTCTTGTGGTGGTGGCATTTTTTGTTTTTGGCACTGAAACATAATATGAGCTACAACACCTTGTTTTAACCGAAGCATAACTTTTCCCTCTTGTTGTCTCATGATGTTGTATTGTATATTATATAAGATAGGTATCTTCCTCAATCTAAAATAAATCTCCGGAGAAAAGACAGGAATGATAAAGGTCAGGCTGGTATAAAATTGGTGTAAACAGAGTTAGTTTCTTCCACTTGATAATCAAAATATTTATGCCTGCAAAAGTTAACTTTGACCAATTCACACCATGTTAACTATCGAAATACAATACACTAACATTAAAATGATCTTCACAACAATGTAAATACGATGATGGAGACACTTCATCTCTTCCAGTTACGTATTTTCATATCACTTGGAATAGAAAAAAAACACTTTATCCGGTGTACTTATTATAGTGTTTTGGCAGTCTGGTACAAGACAATGTCCATAAAATGTTTTTTTAGCCTTTTCCATTGTCGAAAAAGCGATATAAACTGAAAATTCTTAAATATTAGCTGTCATTACATAGAGAAAACAGTACTGGACGAGTGATGTGACGTCATCAAAAGCGCGCGAAAAATAAGGGCGTTCAAACAGGTCAAATTTAATCGGTACTTTAAATATTATTTTAAAAATTCATTTGAACGATTTTAACAGGATTTATATTTTTTACTATGTTATAACGAAGTAATAAGTGGATTAAACAAATAAAAAAAATCGATGCATATTCCCTATTACGATCGTGTTCTAATTGGGCGGCGGCAGTGAACACGTTCATATTACTGCGCGCTTTATTTATTTCCAAGGAAACTATTAAAAAGCGGATCTGAATACTAGGTTAATACTTTCTTGTGTTATGTTAATACATATCTTGCAACTTGAGTCGTGCAGACTTGGTGTGTGTTGGAGACGCAGGCACTAGTGTCATAATGTTGGTCGCACTTCTTATTTGTACCACGCGTTTGTTGAAAGCTGCCGCGGAGCCGCCGAGTGCGGCGCCGTCTGTCATCCGCGGAGTGTCAGGCGGTGCTCTAGCAACTATTAGTTTGTTTCATTTTGATTTTTTTATATCTATTGTATAATTTGTCAGAAAATAAATGTAATAAGTACAGATTCTAGAAAGCTGTTTTATTATAGTAAATAATATAGAGAAACGCCCTTGAAGTATTTTATTTGATCTTATACAGTTTGAAGAGCATACTTTATTAGGTGTTCACTTAGATAATCCTTTGCGTGTAGTTGACAACGCACAACTCACAACAACCAACAGAAGCTACCTCGGAATTATTTATCATTCGGAAGCCCAAACAGACACCAGCAATATTAACAAGAAAATCTCGCCGGAATATCAACAACATAAAAATATGACGGAACAGATATTCGATACGAAACTAATTTCGATAAATAATAGAAACAATACAGATACAGAGATGCGACGCCGATCGGGCTCGGACCTATTATAGCGGGCTTTGGAGCTCAAACCGGTGCTGCGGTCGGCGGGAGGCGCGGGCCCGAGCTTAGTGGCCGGTCGTCTCGGAGCCGCAGATAACATGTTTCATTTATTATCGGCAGCGTGGTTTCAATTGTGTGGGGTCGACCAACCTTCGGAAAGTACCGCGGGGGAGATGATTTAACCAATACGACTCAATTATAAAGAAAAGTGTCACACAATCTCGTATACAAACAAAAAGAAAACAACTTTAAATATCGCAAGTAACGCAGTAGCTATCCAAAACCACTATGTCTTCTATGGAATGGTAATTAACCTAGAGACCGACACCGATAGTATGTTATTTATTGTTATTATCTGGCCTCGCAACACGAGACCTAGATATAAAGCGTAGGAAGAGACAGACGGGCAGCAATTCAACTAAACGAATGGACATAACACTATATCTTAACAACGTTTGTTTAAACTAATCAAAGGCACCGCAGTATCGTAGAGCTGGTGCGGTAATTGGCATGTAACCGCGCGGCGCGAGCTTCATAATTCTGAGAACAGTTTGTTATTGCGAGGTGGTGTAGGTGGCGCTTTGTACTTTGATACATTTCTCAAGAAACTTGTAGAAACCGCTGGCGCTGCTCTAGTTCCCGCGGCTGCTTACAATATCACATTATTAAGGCTGCGCTGTCACCGGAGAGCGCCGCGCACTCCGAATGAATATGTATCGAGGGTGGTTATATTATATGCGGCACTAGACAGGGATCCCACTACTTCTGCGAGCTGAGGGTCTCGCGATCCATAACGTTGAGTGTTCTACACCGTTTTGGTGTCTTCGTAATATTGTCAGTTATTGCGTACAAACTTTAATATCCCATTTGATGACGAATATTTTCAAAAAATACAGTACTCCTTAGTACACCACATCTTCTACATTTTTTCCTTACATCTTAGTAGTTTTCTAGTGTCTTACTACTTATACGAAATAATTTGTAAACATTTCAAGCTTGGTATTTAATGTCTTGACGTTCGTTGACAAGTCCTCATGGCGGTGACGGCCGTCCCCGCCAGCACCCGAGGGCGCCGGGTCACACCGTGCGAGCCACTCGCCTGCGGATTTGTTTGCCGCCAGTTAATGTCTGCGTGTGGACGCAAATTGAAACTAAGTGGCGCGCGGTAGGAATAAACTAATTAAATTTGAATTTATGTCCGCTACTTAGACACTCGCAATTTTTTGTGAACCTTTCTATAAATATGTTAAATAGTTATTACAGAAAAGCCCATGTATGTAAACATTTTGTGAAACATATTCATTCCTGTGGGTACATACGTTTTTAAATGTTATAAAAAACGGTAAAACACTTTAATTTGCAACAACACGATCATCTAGATTCTAGAACATTTCATCCCCTCGCCGCGCACGGCTGATTTGAATAATGTTTTGTTTTGCCCTTTTTTAGTTCAGGCGTACAAAATAATTACAAGACAATCGCTTGCGTTGTGCAGTTTGTTATTACTACAACTGTATTGTTTCATTTAATTTGAAATCAAAACTGCTCGGTTTGATGTGAAGCAATTTGGAAACTTGCTACTTCCAAATACAAGTACATAATTTGTTTGAACCGAAGTGTTGACAGAGTTCCAAGTAGCCGCGAGCCGCCGTGACCGCCGCCGTGCGCTGCAAGCACCGGCTCTCAATACTTGATATCAGTTGCAAGTTGAGTGTAGTTGTTACTCCATGACACCCAGCCCAGATAATAGTTAGGGGTTAATAAAATAGGTATTCTTATCATCAACATAAATCCTCCAGTATGCAATGGGATTTCAAACTGTGTGCAATTATTATGTTAGAACAAAACTAGGTATAGGAATGTATACATACCATACACACACACCGTTAAAAATATAAACCTTCTGCAGCAGTCGGGTAAAACATCTCATAAGTAGATAGAAACCGTATTCTGTTGTACACACAATAAAGATAAATACAATCCCCGCGGCCGTCTGAAGTCGATCTTGACGTCACCAATTACAAGAAAATACATTATTGTAGCGATGGATAACTTCCATTGTGTTTCAGTAACAGAATCCAGTCGGGAACTAATATTCGAAAATAGAAAAGCAAAAGCGTTTGCGCTCCAAACTAGGCGGAACTTTCCGCGGCGCACGTTATTTACAACTTTAAGCATTAACCATTGTATCGTTTATCAAAATGAAGCATTACACTACACCAAATGGCTCCAGTCGCAGTCGCGGGGGCGCGCTAGCGGGCGGGCACACCGGCGCGGCCGCGGCGCACACACGAATGTTAATGTTTGATTCAAGTCACGCCGCGCGCCGCCCGCGGAGGTGTGCATATACGCGTTTCATTTGACAGGTATCACGCTAGCGGGCACGGTTCGTCATTGAGCAGAGAGCGCGCCACGTACAGAAAACCAAACAGAGCTCGACAAACACGATAAACTCGCATGCAACCGAGAGAGATATCACCTACTGCTCATGGAAGCAAGCGCAAGAAAAACCATTTAAATTGCACACACAGTAGCGCTGACGGCGCCGTAAATCAAAGGGTAAAAAGACGTCCATTACTTTGATTTAAGAGTCCTGTCCGCCGCCGCGCCGCATCGCCGTTCTACATCTAAACATTCGCAAACATCGCGGCGGCGGCGGCGGCGGCTCATTACAAGCAGCTATGATTTGTATATCCTTACTTTGTAAGTGTTGTCACAGGAGAACTGAGAAAAGAAAAATGTTGCTACATTAAAATAAGTTTTAGATGCTCACGTTAGACGTGTGTGTGTGTGGCACTCATTCCGCGACCCCACTCGATGCTCCTGGTGTATGGAGTAACGACGAACAGTTTGTTATTACAAGAAGACAGGACCTGTGATTTTACACTCATTTGTAGGTACTCGGAGTGGCGAGGCCTCTGCCCCGGAGCGGCAGCTTGTTGTTGTTATGTATACGTATGTGTTGACAGTGGCTCGCTGCGAGCGGAGCGCGTGGCGCGGCCCAACTACAAACGTATACTTTACTACGTTTGCGATGTGGTTTTGTTAATATAATATTTATTATCATTATAGAACAGAATCGTTAGTAAATGTCCATTTACACATTGTGTCCGTGGTGAGTGCAAGTAATTAGCACTTAGAAAAAATGTGCCTACAAAGGGGGTGGTGCGGGCGTCGCCTGCTGCGCGCTGTGTTAGGGAAGGGAGGGGTCTCCGCGCAGTTTAAATGCAAATAAAAACCATGAGTTTCGTACTTTTGTTACCACGCTGCACCCGCTCGCACTAAACATCAAGTGTCCCAACGCTTCAACCGTACTTAACGCTTCCACTTCGCACTCTAACTCACTGTCAGAGTGCGCACTTCTTTCAGTAAAGAAGTTAAGATACTGCTTTCTAAGCTTCGTCTTATTTATGAATCCCTTTGTCTTGTTTTCCATAATTTAAAACGTGCGGAGTCGGAGCCGCGCTCAAGTTCACTCAACAAACAAAATACAAAAGAATACAAGAGCGAAACGTATCTACTTGTGTAGAATGCAATACAATAGTTAAATGTTAAAAGTGAACGAGAAAACAAAACCCAGTCGCGACGTTACGGAGTGGGTCGCGCGGGCGGCGCGGGCGGCGCGGTGTGCTTTGTATCCGCGGGAGGGGCGCGCCGCAGCCACTTCCGGCCTCCGTATAAATGAATCTATTGGCGTTACCTTATTTTCTAACCGATTTGTATGCGATACACGCAGACAGGTTACAGGTTACCTGGGAAACTTCAGAACTCACTACATAATTGGCCGCGTGTAACTAACTCCCTTATATCGAAATTTGTAAGAGATTTAGTTCTCAACAAATTTTAATTGAAGCATTGTTGTGCACGCCACAGAAGCTTTGTTTTAAAATATGTCTATGTCACAAAACACTGAATTTATCTACGGAATTTATCTGACATTGTTGTAACGTACTTTAGTTAGTACCAGCTACGTGCTACGTGCGTAGAACAGGCGCACTAGTGCTACGTTTGATTCTACGACAGCGTGCGCGACACGAAGTATAAATGCAGCAGTTGCAGTAATGTGGTGTTGGCGGAATCATTATCCACCGCTTAATTATATTATTGCTGATTATAATCAGCCCTAAATTAACCCCAATTCTATACAGTGCCACAAAACAAGCAATGTTAGTCCCCTGTTTATTAGATAATTACATACGCTGCAATACAATTTGAACATTTGCATCGGAATTATTAACATGATGATGTTTTGTGTTCCAAAACATGTTAATTTATGCGCTGACAAATTATAAAGATAAATGAACCTGAGCTTGTGTCGTAACATCAACCAAGTTGCGCCAAATGTTTAGGCTCTCTACATAGTATCGTGTACTTGTTGAATTATTGACTACCACAATATAAAGCGGCCGCCGGACGGTCCACCCGCGACATTCAGTATTGAATATCCGCGAAGTGTGCTCCGTGTATTACAATGGAAACTCTGCGCGTTACAATAATGAAATTCCAAAAGCTTCATTTTATTTTATGTATCGTTTTACATCCTTTGTAAATGGGAACGTGTGTTTGTCGGTATGTCCGTCTTTCACACTGTGACGTAGGAATGAATTGTTTATAGAGGTTGTTTGCACCACGGCGAGTAATACACGTTACTTCATGTCTGGCTAGCTTGACATATTTGACAGCACAACTGGAACAGGATTTATTGGTGTCATCCCACACCGGAAGCTTAATGCAAGTTAGTACGGAGATTGGAGATAGTTCGAACCCCGGGAAGGAATCACACTAATTACAATTACTATTATAAATGCGAAATGTTATAAATGGGTGTATATGTTACAACTCCTTCAAGCTCAAACGGCTATATAGATACAACTGAGAAAAAGTGTTTTTTCTTTTATCATAAAAAATAGTCCCTGCGGGACAACGGGAAGACAGTAGTTGTAACCGCGGATGCAGGTAGTGTAGAACAGAGGAAGAACTTATTACAGCTGGTATCATAAATAATTTTAAAATAACAGTACGCCAGGTGTTCGAGCAGAGGGGTGTGTTTGCCGTGTGTATGAAGCCTCCCTGCAAGGTGCGAGTTGTATGCAGCGAGGCGCGGGTGGCGCGGAGCGAGCGGCGCGGCGGAACAACTAGCGCCGAGCTTACTTAGTGGCAAGCCTCAAGCGGTCGCTTTGTCTTTACATTTACAGAGCCCTTTCAACATTGTACGTGCATACGAGTAGCGGCACGAGTGGGCGTATTTAAAATGTTTTTATTACTTACTTGCTAATGCAGTTATTTCTTTACAGTAGCGATGTATCAAAGCTTCCTGATGTTAAACAACGTGGTCAAACGCCACGCTGCGCCTGTGCTGGGAACTGGCTCTCAAATGAGGCTGCTGGAGGACACCGATAAATGCTTTGCGACAGATTCTTCACTTGAAGGTGGTAGCTACCCAGGCGGTCATTGGAAGACGCTCTGGTATTAAGCTATGATTTGATCACAATGTTTTCCTTCACCAAGTTATTAAAGAATTTGAACACACAACCTACGGGACGTAAATTGCCGTCACTACAACTAATAAAGTAGCCTACTCACGATGCAATCTGACTACCAAATTGTTGTAACAATGTGTTGTGAGCCAACAATTAGCAGCTAAGCGTGTTGTGGCACAACTCAATTTAATTAGCGTATCATCGCTTCAAAACTTCGAGTAACTAGGTACGTAGGGAAGATATTCAAGAATATTGTACACGACGTATTCAAAATGTAAAATCCGATTAAGTTTTACGTTCTTCACATAGAACTAGAGCTACATAGAGCTACGATATAAAAATAAATCACAACATCGTAGTTCGATCGCACGCGGCAGGCATAACGCCGTCAAAGGAAGCTCGCGCCGCCTCGCATCTTTGCATCAATATAGTCTTTATGTTATTCCTCTTTTACATCAAACCCGTTCACGAGAACTCTTTGAACATCTGATGCTCGCTGTGACTGACTATACATTGGCAAGAAAATGGTTCTAATTTTCCGTTTATTAATGCGACTCTAAAACCCAACAATATTTTTAATAAAATGTGGCGTATAAAAATATAATTAATTCATAAAACGTCTCTGACACTTGATGTTGCGTAAACGAACGCGAAATAACTCGATTTCCGGTAAATAATAACGTAGAAATTAACTTCACCTAGGTACGTTCATTTTCACGAATTCAGTTCAGAGGTTTCAAGTAAAATGAGCTGTCAACGGCACGACGCAGCAGAGGGCGCCCGGGAGGGGGAGAGGGGTTTAACTGCTCATTTCAATAAAAAAAAACGTTACTAAGCGGCTATACAACATTTACTCATCAATATTTACAATTTTTCCTTCAAACGCTTACTACTGGAAAAAGAAATATCAGTCAAGGCAGCCTGGAGTACACAGAAGCACGACTGTACGACGGCCATGAAGCGGCAGTAGTACTAGCGAGGATCGATGAGTAACAAGCAACATACGGCCGTGTGTAGTGGCCGGACTTGTGGTACCACATTCAACACAAGCCGCGCGTCACAGATCCTCCTGGTTATAAAAACATCACTCAGCGCGATCATCACTTGAGCATATTTAGATGAACGTTAACCTTGCGTGAGGGAGCCGTCCCGCCCCGGGTCGCAGCTGCAGCAGTCGGCCGCCTTGCTCTCCAGCGGCAGGGTCACTAGAACACCCGCGCATACTTACTGTTAATGCATACCAGCTGCGCGCCGGCCGCGCCCGCACTAAACTGAACTAATGACCGCTGCTAGGGAGTTACAGTTTGTCAGCGTTGCATACTGGCTCTGTTTATTGTGAGTAGAAATATAAACACGTATGTTGTTGCGTCTGCTTGGCTAGTCGCAGGTCCCGCGCTTTGTCGTGACTTGTACTAGTTATTATTTTATGTGTGTTTTTTACTATAAATGTAAGTATTTATTGCATTCCATTGTATTTCAATAGAAATGTCCTTGAGTTTGTGTTGTGATAACTAAACGTAGTCGTGAATTCAGTATAAATAAATAGGCGCCCATAATCAGTCTGTCATGTCATGTCGGCTACCACCTCTCTTGTTTGATTTTATTCGATCAATAAAATACATTATTATTTACTTATCAATGTCGTACATCGACAACAAACAAGTAATCACGACCACTCATCATGTCAAGGACACAATATAATCATATTACAAGAAATCTATAAAATGAAGTATGTACTACCGAGCCCCGAGCCCGCCTCCACCCAGCGGCGGTATGTACGTGCTCCTAGTTGACTGTGACACACCACACTCACATAAGTCAAATGTTGTATCATAAATGTAACAGCAAATTAAATCATGGTAAACGATTTGAGTACATAAATAATGCATTTTTCAATTACGTCTAAATTTCCTGTTTATTTCCGTGAGTCACGTTCATCCACAAAACAAAACCGTACCTACCCAACAAAAACCCCATGAATATTTCCCATGCGCAGCATCCCGTCACATATAATCACAATCCCACCGAGACAGTTGAAAAATAAAGAAATAATTTGAATAAAATGTCTCACTCCTTGCTCAGTTCTTTTTGTATAAATTCAAGTTTTTATCCAGTTTGTTAGTAGAAGTTTGTGGCGCAAGCCTGCGGCTTTACCCTCGTAACTCGCGCAAGATATGGGCAGTGAGCGCGCGCTGCGACGCAGTACCGGGAGCACACCGACCAGCTGCGAGGGGCTGCCGGGCTGCGCGCCTCTCTACCATCTGAGCTCTGCAGAGTGTGTGCTCACAATGACAGTGAGGATAAAACAAACACGACCTATAGGCAGGACTGAAAAAAATATCGCGACTTGTTACACTGTCGGAGTACCTGTACTGCGTCAGGGCTTGGATATGGTACTTGAGGCTTTGTGAGAATTACGGTTACTGTTATCTGAGAAGATTTTGCGTGTACAGTGCTGACGATAAATATGTAATGAAAACTTTGGGCCAGCATTCGGTAAATGAAATAGCGCAGTTATGTAACGAACTCAGTAAGTATACCTATTATGATGTTGAAAAATATGTTTGGGAACTTTCCGCTGACGGGGGTTTTATAAACCACAAAAGAGATTTCTTTCAAGTACGTTACAGGAAGATATTGACTACGATGAAAGAAAACATTCCGCCCTCATGGAGCTTCACTAATGAAGAAGTAAACAGTGTTTGAGTTTACGACTGCTAGAGCCGGAGTGCTCCGGAGACTACCGCGCCTAATTGGGAATGTGACTAGAGGTCACGCGTCCAAGTAATGACCGGACTGCTTAGCCTGGTTCCGGCGACCGAGCGGAGAATGTTCAAGTGAAAATCAAACAATCCATAAAGAGAGACGCTACTAGAGAAGGTTAAGAAAGTAGATTTATTTATCTCGTTTTCCATCATTTTTTTATTTGGAACAATAAATAGCATATATCACGAGTCACAACACAATTCACAGATAACTAATAACAATAACAAAAAAGGTCGGTGGAGCAAGAAACGAGGCGCCATCCGATGAGCAGCACCGTGATAGTCGGCGGCGGCGAGCCGAGTCAACACCCGCGAACCAAACATAATAAGTACAATGTATTCGGGAGCCGCGCAAACACTATCACGGAAATGGCGGACGACATAAAACCAGTAGGTTGTTTTATACTGTTCACATACGTGTTATAGAGAACCTTTTTAGATGCAAAGAATCATTGTTACAGCCGTGTCCGTGATAGCCGTAGTATACCGTCTCACTCTTGTGGCTTATACGTTATTATTATTAAAGAGTGTATGGTGCACCGTTGACACACCCCCACTACACCGCGCTCACGACATTATTCAGTACCGAGCTCGAACATGAATTATAATGTTGTACGCAGGCAGCAATATCAGCAGAACTCACACGGTACGTAGTATGTGTCGACGCCGGCAATATCATAAAAGCTGAATTTAAAATGAAAGCATAATGATGATGCGGATGCGGTAGAAAACCCAAAGAGGGTGGTCCCTTCTCTGATGCTCAGAGTCAGGATGCGGGGAGAAAAAGAAGTAAAGAGAAGACGCCGTGTTCACACCACTAACGGAAACAGATGAAGGGCAAAAGCACTTACCGTTAAGCCAGCCAAGTCGTCCTCCTAGTGGTATGCACAGCAGCAGCAGGCGGTGATGATAGGTGATGGTGATGGTGAAGGCGGATGAACGTCCAGAAGCGCGGGAATAAGCGAAACACAATATCACTCCGTGACGTTGCCGTGCTGGATGTCAACTACAGTTCTGATGATGAAAAGCGGTGTACGGTGCTCCAAGACAGCGCGTCGGTTGGAGACCAGCGGTGGTTCAAGATTTGACCGGTAACGGTAGATGCGCGGAGGCCAGTACGGACGCTAGATGTCGACTATACTGCGATGCGGTTGGTGCGGCTCGGGCGCCGCTGCATGACGTATGCAACCATTTCGGGTGACAGTTAGGCTAACGTCAAGCGGTTCGTGCTCTGTACCCTAGATGGCGCTTCCGTCAGTTTTAGTGAACAACGGCATAACCACATAAGTAATACCATAGTCCGCAATGATAATGCAATAAAAAATAACATGTCTGCATAAGTTAATTTCGTTGCGAATGAAATTGCTCGTAAATAAATTGCAGCTCAGCAGATGGAAGCGGATTGAATTTTATAAATTGAGCGATTATTGGATCAGCTGCGCCGAGTGCGCGCGCTCTGCAGGTGAGTGGCGGGAGATGTACGCGCGAGAGGAGTGTGGAGGGCTGCGGGCGTGCGGGTCGCGGGAATTATGTCGTCAATTTAACGTGTCCCGAGTACTCGCTGCGCAACATATATGCGTAGAGCGCGTGCTAGCTAACCATCATACACGATCCAAGCCCCCAGTGATTACACTACCTCGACCTAGTGTAGAGCAGCTCTGTAGCCAGCTCCCGCGAGCGCACCCGGAATAATTACTGGATGCGATGTGCAACGCAGCTGCTTCCCGAGACACCGGAAGTGATGGCGGCGCCAGCTAACCGGAAACGGGCGCGCCGGAACTCCGGCAACGTCTCAATATCCGGTGACGCACTCAATTACAGTGCAGCAGCGCGCTCAGAATCTGTCTACAAGTGATCTGTGTTGTGTATAGTTGGCACTTTGTAAAAGACAGTCAACTAAATTAGTTTACGCCAGATCGCGATATTTGAGCGTCTGGTATCAGTAGTGCCTTCTGGTTTTCATGACTTCTTTTTTCATGAACCGATTCACAGCGTTAAGTATAAACATATACGAATTTCTTTTTTGCGACTTAGCACGACTCACGTTGTCAAAAGAAAAACAAATCAACTCAAGCACTTAACCAAAAGGACTTAAAAACTTAACAGCATCGCTGAAGACTCTTTAAACACATTGTTGCGGCTGGAGCTTCATAGGAGCAGGACGGGCGCGGGGCGGGGGAGGGCGCGGGGTGGACATGTCGGGGCGTAGAGATAAAGTTTTTAATTATAAGTGGTTTTGAAAGACACGTTTGTGCGAGCGTTGGCAAGCGACCAAGCGCCGCGCCGGCCGCCAGGCTCGCGCGGCCCGGCGCGGCACGCTAGGTGCTGCTGCCATATAATTATACAATCTAGGTCTTTTAAAAAAGAAATTGTAGAATTTCATTATTTATCTTGCATATTTCTTGTTTGGCAATCGTTTAAGTTGTCGATGAGGTTGTTTCTATTTCTGACCGCCTCATTACGGATCAACTCCATTATTGGTGGTACTATTAGTAACATGCCCTCAGAGCAGACTCGTAGCACTGGTAATCAATTAGTGACCAGTTTAAAAGCACTGAAATAAACATAAACGGCTAGTTCCTGCAAAAAATGCCTTTTGAAGCATAAAGTTAAAATCAGCGCGAGTTAGTCCAACAAACTGAAATACGGCGGAACTCTATTTGAAGCATTGTGAATAGATGCAATAGGCCGCCTCCGCTAGGGTTGCCGCTTTACATAAACGTAATATTCGTGAAGAACACTTATATCCATGAAGACCTTCATAAGTGTTTATGGAATATTGGAAAACTATTCAGCGATTTTATAGTAGATATTACATAATATGAAAGAGTAGGTGATGTAAATGAAAATCATGGTTTTCCACGCCATCCAGATAATACTGAGTTCATAGCAACTAAATGACATGTTACTACAACTGATAGATACGCACAGCACTGTAGCTTAAACTAATACTGCAATGCTACTTAAAACTGTACCGCATTTGGAAAGATATCGTAAAATTGATTTTTTAGTCCTCTTACAAAACCTTAAAACGTTTTGAATATTATTATTATAAAATAAAGCTGGTAGTAGCCCTAGTTGTTGTGCAGTGGAAGACTACGCGAGGTGAAGCGATGCGATCTAAAATATATAATAGCATACATCGCGCGCGCGGCGTCACCGCTGCGGCGCGCTGTCGCACGCGGCACGAGGCGCGGCCGCCGTCTGCAGTGCTCATGGCGAACGTGGCGAACGGGACGGTGCTACATACAGCTTACGAATACGCAAGAGATAACGACCTTTTTAAAACACTTTTATTAGCTTGACTTGTAACTAACTAACTAACTAACAATGTAATCAAATCTTAGAAGTCAATTTTCACCTACTTCTAATTGTCGTATCGACTTGAAACTTTGTATGTGTATGTAATCTCGGTGACAATGCAATAATTTGGTATCATCGACCTGATCTGATGATGCAGCCGGAAGGTGGGTAGGGCATCTCTTCGCTGGCTACTAGTAAACCCCTCGTGTTTGGGCTCATATGAATCGTCTTAATGAGTACAATAGATTGGACTTGGTGACGAGGGTCTGATGATGCAACCGGAAGGTGGGTAGGGGTTCTCTGCAGTGGTTACTAGTAAACCCCTCGTGTTTGGGCTCATGTGAATCGTCTTGATGAGTCCAATAGATTGAACTTGGTGACGAGGGTCTGATGATGCAGCCAGAAGGTGGGTAGGGGATCTCTGCAGTGGCTACTAGTAAACCCCTCGAGTTTGGGCTCATATGATTCCTATTGATGAGTCCGATAGATTGGACTTGGTAACAAAAGACTAAAAAGTCAAAAAATAAAAATATATAGTTTAAAAAACTAAAAAAAACACTTTAAAAACGCACTCAAAAATATAAAATAATTAAATTGACTTGTATTAGTTACGATATAATGGTTAATTCAAAAAGTGTGGAGCGCTTCTTTTACTGGGTAAATAAAAGTACACACAACCAAAAAACGCTCCACACTTTTTGATTTAACCATTATATCGTAACTAATACAAGTCAATTTAATTATTTTATATTTTTGAGTGCGTTTTTAAAGTGTTTTTTTTAGTTTTTTAAACTATATATTTTTTTCAGAGAAAACTTTTAAATTTTTAAGCCTGTTTCACATCTACATCTATTTAATTCTAATCGTTACAATTTAAAAAATAAAATAAATGCTTAAATAATTCAACAGAATGTTACCTAGCAACCATGTAAAAGAGTACGTATTGATCTATCCCACGGGAACCATGCATTTTTCCAGGATAAAAGCAGCAAATGTTCGGTGCATAAACTATCTCTATGCAATAAAATGGTGCAATGGAGCCGCACCACGGACGTGCACGCGATGCACTACATTCATCAGGCTAGGGCAAGGGCGGGGGCGGCCGGGGGAGCCGGGGGCGGGGGTGAAGTACAGCGCGGTACAGATAATGGGCAATGATGGCGCTCGAACCCAATCACGAAGTGCGCGGACATCGGGCCGCAGTTTGCAGTAAACGGTCGGGTTTTATGAAGTCGCATGATGGAGGCTGCGTCTCGTCCCCGATATAGTTTTACCGCATATTGGAAGACGCGGTTTACGGCTCCTTAGCTCTGTCGGTGATCGACTTTTATGTTTGTTCCTAATCCTACATTGTTTATTGTTTATCGTTACATATATTACTTATATGTCGGTCTAGGTGGCCGAGAATGTCTTGGTTCTGACATCTATAGTACGTATTTACTATTACTGATAAATTTAAATAACAATAATAATATGTAACATAAAAATAAAAAATCAAATGTTGATAGGCGACGGTGACCGCTTACTATCAAGCAGGCCGCCTGGTGGTTTTGCAATGCTATTACATTAACAAAAATAAAATAAAGAATACAATGCAACTTTTATCGGGTTAGTTCACAAATCCCCAGTTATTGTCATTCACAAACAATATTTGTCAATTAAAATTCTTGCTTTATCTTTGCTAGTCTACATATATAGGTACAACTTGTTTCAAGCACTACACAACATTAACGTTTTCAAGTATTGGAACAGCACCAGGTCGACTCGCTCTCCACACGTCATCTGTCGTCTCACTAATTATAATTACGTCTCGTACGACCGGACAGAGACCGCCAAGCGTTACGAAGCTAAACAACAGGATGTAGCTTGCATTTAGAAGTAGGTACCTACAGTAACGACGAGTCCGCCGTATACAAACATCGGCATAGTGTACGCAGTGGTGCGCTGTCGGCTGCGCTCCACGCCGCACGAGCCGGCGGCGGCGGCGGGGTTCGTGATTGGACAATTATTTATTGTGGAGCGCGCTCACCGCGCCCTCCGCCGCGCTATATTGCTCTGTCGCCGCTACGGATTGCTTCTACAGTTAATCAATATCGTCAAAATCATTTGTTTATTTAATCAAGGGAACTTCTGACCGTTCTCGTTAAATTACATCAAAGGTTACTTATAATATCGTATCCAATCATTTTTTTTATTTTTTTTTTTATGTAGAAGTAAATAATAGTTCAATTATTATAAAAATACTTACTAATAGGTACGACCTGGTGTACTTTGTTCCATATAGTAATTAACGACTTTTCGGCTGCTCTTTTGGGATTTTCTTACTCCTTATTTTAAACCATCCTTTATCTGTCGAGACGTTTTCGAGATGAATCGTTGTGGTTATATATATATATCACGCCAAGTACCGTGACATAGGTGGGTGCGTCGTGTGCACGGGATCACTCCTGAAGCTCCACGATCTATCTAAAAGCAAGAATGACTTGAAAATACCTTGATATAACTGCGAACACGTAAACTAAACGCTTGCGATAAATATAGTAACAATGTAATGGTATTTCATTCATCAGAAGTAGTAGAGCCACAACGAGATAATAACGCTACGAAACCCGACGCCTCTTCGTGAGCAGTCTTGTTATAAATACTGGAACACTGATATAATTATGTATCAACTCCATAACAGTACTGCATCTATTCTGTGCACTAACTGTCTAACTCGATAACTAATCAACATCAGCTTTTATAAATGAAGATGTAACTTAATATTGCGGGAGCCGGCAGGTCTCGCTGCCAGGCGCCAGCACTCGTCGCCATCGGCTTCGCTTTGACGGCGCTGACAGTTTCCAATTTAGATAGAGACAGCAGAGACATCGCCTTCTGAAGCAATGTTTTTAACATTCTACGTGCAATGAAAATATTTCTACGAGAAATCAAGCAAGAACGGCTGTGTTTTGTGTTTAGTTTTATAAATAACTGGCGACACGGCTACGCACGGGTAGCTTGGTACATAAATGTAAATAAAATTACAACCGAATGTTCTAATTTAGATTCAGACTTTTCAGACACGATACGCAATATAATTATGCTCATATATTTTATTTATTTATTTTGGTAATAGGCGAGCAGCCCAGAGGCTGATGTGCCTATATCATGCTGTGTTGAATTATAGCAATGTCCAAAAGTGCAGAGAAAAGTCAATTCTGTAGCAAGGAAGCATTGTTCCTTCGCAACCACTTGTCCAGTCTGTTTTTAAAGGAATTCACTGAAGGTTGTGACACAACGTCTTCTGGTAGTCATTTCCAGTTGTGCACCACTCTAGAAGCCAGAAAGTGGTACGCAGTGTTTGATTTAGATGGTGCACGTATTATCTGCATATAATTTCCTCTTGAAGATTTCATGCTCTCCTTGCATATGTACAGGTTGGTTGTATTTTATTTTATTTATTTGGTTTTCCAACAGACTTAACACTAACAAACAATATAATATAATCTAGATACGAACCACGACACCGCGACGGTCAAAAGCATTGACAAAATGTGTGAAACTCTCGTAGAATTTCTACTCACAAGTTCGCAACGGGACTTGAGGGCTGCCAAGTAATCTCATTGTAACATTCCGACAACACGACAGGTGAGTCGCGAGTCAAGGCGTCCCTGCGGACGGCCAGTGTCTCGCTAATCGGCGCGGAGACAGCTGCGACGGCGATTTGCGCACAATCTCGCCGCTCCGGTCTATGTAGGTATGCGCCACTGTGCCGTGAACACCAATTTATAATTTTTGTTTTTTTTTTACTTCTTACATGTGACCACAAATCAACGAATGAAATCATCTAGTGACGATGTGGTCTATGGTGGCGTGCCACGCTACACCTGGATTACACTTTTACTAATAGAAAAAAATAGTCGTACTACTGAGAAATAGTTTAAACGAAAACTTGATTTTGAACGCATTTGTACTTTTTGGGTATTGTACCTACATTTTGCGTATTACATATTCTGCGAGTAGGTACCTAGACGGTCACTAGCCAAGTTTCGAGCGAACATTCTGTTCCTATTGCTGCAGTGGAAATACAAAGAAATGTGTTGTGTTTGTGTTCACAGCGTCACGCGCGGCGGTCTCTATCTATATCTCTAGACAAGCGTGACAAGCGTGGCTAGACTACAGCAAACTTAGCTGTCGGCTTTGTGGTCTGCACTTGTCGCCGAGTGGTGCAGGCGGCGACCACGAGAGGCGTGCAGCGTGCATCGTCGGCTGCACAGTACAGTCGGAGGAGCTGGGAGCTGTCCGCTGACTCACGCATGTTGGGGAGTCACGCACCTCGGCTGGTGGACCTACTCACACAATGAAATGTAACTGTGTCAGTGACGATATCTGTAGTGCTATTCTGCGTTGTAACTAATTTGCGTGAAAGCGGAGTGAGCGCTGAACTGTCGAGATGTCAAATTCGTATTCTGACAAAACCGTCAGCGCCACCAGCGCCACCCGAATGATGGCGCAAGGGCAAGGAACTACACACAAGTGATCACGCTCGGTTTGTCGAGCAAATCGGCATTCTGATGATTCTGACAACACAATAGTCGCTTCACGCGGGTGTCATTTCGCTTACGATCTCGATTTGAAATGTCAAAATAAAAGTTAGTATTTTACTGATGAGGCGTAAGTGAGTTATTAAATCAGTCTACAAAACAATTTATTTTATTATATTCCGAGTGTAAAATATTAATTATAGTTAACTTGTTTTATTTCCCTTGTATTTATTATAGTTTTTAACATGTTTATTGTCATAATATTTATTTTATACTAGTTGCGCTCCGCGGTTTCACCCGCGTCTTCTCGTTATCCCGCAGGAACATTTTCCGGGATAAAAAGTGCCTATGTGTTATTCCAGGATATAAGCTATCTCCATTCCAAATTTTGTCAATATCGGTTTAGTAGTTACGGTGATACATGGTAACAAACATTCACACACACACACACACAAACTTTCACATTTATAATATTAGTAGAATAATAGGATTTGACATTTACTGTTGTCTATATTAGGAAGTAATTAAATAGATTACCTAATATTTATGGGATGAAGAAGCAAATAAAACCTCACTTTTTTTATGCAATCTTCTATTGTTCTCTTATTTTACTGTTGATCCCCATATCAAATTATCAGAAATACAAGTACCAGTAAGAAAATAGGTTTAACAGGCAGTCTTATCGTTAAAAAAAGAAATATATATATAATGCCCGCACAATCACATACATAGGCTCTGACCCCTAACTAGGTTTTCCTGTATCTAGGGTATCAGAAACTACGAGGATCGGGGATCCACAACACCCAGACACAGAACAAATACTTGCGCTTTTTTTTTTCAATGCACAAATATTTGTCCTGTAGCGGGAATCGAACCCGCGACCTCACGCTTCACAGTCGGCTATCCGCCCATTGCGCCATATCGGTCGTCGAAAAGGTCGTCGAAATCTTTTACAGAGAGATTTTTTATAATATTAAGTAAAAGTTAAAACTAACATTTTTTATAAGATAGGTACATACAGGTTTCAGGATATACAGTTGTAAATACAAACAGTTATATATTAATTATTTTGCTATCAACTTTAAAATTATATGACCTAGAAAGTCTAAAAATGATAATTAAATCCAATCGTATAACAAAAATGATGATATTATGGTAATTAAAATTCCAATTTAATCATAGATTAAATTTGCATCGCATAAGGCTGTAACACCGTCTCCAAAAGTTTTTAAGGCTTCAGCCATAATTTCATTATGCTCAGCCATCCTATTACCTACATTGGTGAGGGCCTCTAATAATGCATGCTCTCTCTGAGATGAGCATTCTAAAACAGCTTGCATGAGAGATGCCTTGTTTTCCTCTAAATTCATGCGGCGTTCTTCCAGCCTCACTAATCTTTCGGTGGTTCGAGCAAACTGACTCTGTCTCGGTGGTGGCTCTGAGCCCCGAATCCTAGTTCTGCGTCTTCTTGGAGCTGTATAAGAAAAAATAATTTTGATTATTATTATAGCAGTTTCTTTTAATAATTATGTGAAAATAGTTCTACCTTATACCTTGTCAAGTACTAGAATATTATTACTACTGTCCTATCCTAGTTAGGCTACTTATTATGTCGTTTGTAAATCATGAAACTAATGACACTGATACATACTAGCAGTGGCAGTGTCGGTGTCTGCAACAGAAGAGAATGCCTCAATCTATAAAAAATAATATTGCATTAGCCATAAGTTAAAGTGATCAGAATTTTAAATACAATGAGGTATTTTTGGTTTAGTTGGAAAGATGCAAACATAGCCCAGACCACAATTACATTGTGTCCACTTGAACAACCCAGACATATCCCAACTCTTGCCCAGTCTTGTTTACTCAGAGAAAAGAATAAAGGGCAAGTACCTATGTCCTGCTGCCTGCTATGCCTGATAGATAGCTAATTAGGTACATGGTAGTCTGGCTGAAATTAAGATGCAAACTATTGTAAATGCATGTAATAAGTTGTAGTTCATTATTAGCCGTACATGGTACCAAATAGAATTAGAATCAAACTAGAATTAGCTCTATGTAACTAGATACAGTTTCAACTTACCTCATGTTCAACTATAAGAATCGTCTAAACGGCCGACGGCAACGTGCATGCGCACCACCCACGAATTTGGTATAAGTAACACTTGTTACTTCGCGCTACCGAGCCGTTGGTTTCCCGAAGCGTTGCTATCTCGAGAACCCCAGCATGTGGGGTCTTAACATTCCGTCATAACTCGATAGTTTCTGTGGCATTAGGCTTTTGTAGTCTCAAAGTTCAAGTTTAAACCCAAAACACACGGACTTTTTTGGAGCAACTCGAAAAGTCACTTTCACAACTTTATTTCAATTTCCCACACTGGTACACATTAACGAACACATAATGGTTAATAATCCACCAATATTACACATTATCACTCGAAGAAACACAAGTTTTGGAAATAAAAACAAAATCTTCATGTTGACGATTCAATTGCCGCCAAAAAGTCTGTTTTGTTTACGAAACGAAACTTGCTCTTGCTAGTGACATCTTGTCACTGTCAACAAATTATTTTTTCTGATGCGGTCGCCGGCTTTGGCTATAGACGTTCACTTCATTCTGCCCAACAATATTGTAAAATCATTTTCTATATGTTTTGCGCATTTTGTCAGACCAAATTTGTAACGTGTTATTACTTTTTGTCAATGTTATACCATAATTTCAGAGGTCACTTCTAAGTGCATAAACGATGTTCTGTGATTACCTGCCGTGGTCATATTCACTTCGCTGCGATATTCTCAGCACGCGGAATGCCGATTTGCGTGAAAGGGAAATGAACGTCGAAATGAGTGCGGTTCACGTAATCGAATTCGCCTAGTGTAGTGAGATACAATTTGCAGAATCGCATTGCTGAACTTAAATCTGATAAGATAAGTAATAAGGTAAATAATTATCGAGAAAAGTCTAAGTGAATAATCTCAAATTCTCATACAAAAGGTCTTTTCAGCAAGTTGCTAGGAAAAATGTCGGTGTCTAGAATTGTGAAATAGATACTTGACCAACAATTTTCACGAAGCGTTTCTGAAGAGACACTTGAATATTTTAGCTTAAATAACAAAGTTTTGGAACTAGACAAACTTCCACCTGCAAATTGAGACTATCCCACGTGCGGGTGAGACTCGGCGCATCGCTCGGGTACACGAGCGCGCCCGCCGGCCGCCGCGCCGCGTCACACGAACCATACCGTGGAGTAAGACACTGTCGCCAGCACCTATCGGCGTGTTCTAGCAGCCTCACTTGCCTTGTGGTCAAACCATGTCCTTGTAAAAAAATCTCAACTGCGCTTCGTCCACAGTGCGAAATATGGAACAAACATGTCTTATTGTAATGATGTACCTGATGGCAACCTTTGAGCTTCTATTCTGGTCAGTACGTGTGATTACCTCGCGGCGCAGTGGGCGGGCGCGGCTAACGAGCTCATTGTGCGACGTCGCCGCAGCCTCCGCCCGACTATTTGCATTCACTTGTCGACATTAATCACCCCGAGGATCGACCTCACGGCCCGTGCACTGATATTGTCGGACGTGTATTAAGTACGCCGTATGTGCTGCCTACTAATGTATTCTACGTACTACTAAGCTATGCAAAACAATAATACCTATCACACTTACATTATAAGTGCGAAACTTTATAAGTGTGTGTTACTTCTTCACACTAAAACATCTCAACGGATTTGATTGAAATTTGAGCTACCTGCGTGAGTTAAAAAATGCATTAATTTGTAATCCATGAACATCTCGTCATTGACTATTGTGCCCGGTTAGTGTCCCACTGTATTCACTTCAACGCTATTATATATATTCGCTGTATTTTTCACTTAATTTTTTGTCTTAAGTACCTCTCTTTGAATAGTGAATGTTGTAATCATCTCTGGGGTATACAACATACGTTTATTTATTTATAATGCACGCCAACGTAATAAACAATTTAACATAAATTTACAAAGATCACAGTCAGCTATAGTCAGCTCAATTCCAATTTTTATTACAATTATAGAAATTACATTATTATTATTTTATTTTATTTACATTAGAAATGTACAAGGCATGAGGAACAATAAACAGCCCCTTGTAGTTGTAGTTTGCGTTGGTCCACGGCCGCCGTCAGCACCCGGAAGCTGCGTTCCTTTTGTCGGACGCATCAATGAAGGCGCGCTGCAGCGACTGACTGCGTTCCGATGGACCAAACAAACATCGCCAGATTTCACAAAAGCGCACGGCGCCCTTGCTCCACTCGTTTTGCTCAGCCGCGCTCGCTCGTGTTGCTTGCGAAATAAAATCGGTTCGGTGGATTTTTGAGAGTTTGCTCATTTGCAGTCGAATTGCATATTGACACTCGGGACTCTGCTGCCAATATTGAAAAGCCAGTTCGAGGCATGTTGCAAGGGTGCTTTTTATGCTGACTAGGTTATTAGATCTCTATTGATAGTCCTAAGAGAGTGATCATCTCAGCACAACACGTGAAGAAACAATAATAATAGACGGTAGATAGTCTGAGGCAGTGGAGCCAGCTGTTTGAAACAAACTAGTTTCATAGTGCGAGGCGGACACTAACACAATTAATTTCCGGAGAAACTCAAATAGTGTTATGTTTCATAAAACTAATTTGTACTTAGATGTTGAGAATTTTGCTTTCGGACATCATGAATTGCTAGCTGTGACCCGTTTTGAAAAAATAACTGAAGCATAAATGGCCCATACTCGCTCTCTCTTTTTCAATAGATAATAATATAATTTTGTGTTTATAATCCTTCTCCTCATAAATGGCCTGACTGATTTTGATGAAATTTGCAATGGAGATAGTTTGGACTTTGGACCCTGCGGAAGAATTTTCTTGCGATATGTAAGAATGTAAGTCCCATGTAAAAATACATTTAATTTTTTATTTTCTTGGAGCCAGTTATTTTAGACTTTATCCCAGACGATGTATTAAAACTTCTATGATTTGAAACAATATTATTCAAAATCGTCATTCTGGTACCAATTTAAAGCTCTATTTTACTACTTACGAGTGTATGCAAAGTTGGAACCCGGCGCCGGCGGGCAATTCAATTTGCCTTTATGTCCATTTTCGTCTGGACAATCCTCGTGACAATAATCAGATTAAATATATTATGTTATTATTTCGTTTAATTTCAGTTGTAGGTTTGGAGATTGGAATTTTAATACATGAATAAAATCATTCTGTAGTAACGTGACAAAATAAACTCTAATAATTTAATATTTATAATATTTGGAAGTTCTTTCCGTTCCACCCCGGTCCCGCGGTTGGTCGTCGGGTCTGGAGCGGCTTGATTTGTTGGAAAATGAACCGAGCACGCACAGCGTCACAAAGCCACAGGCAGGGTGTATTCCACGTTCACTGTGCTGTCTGGTCTGTGAAAAGGCAAGCCGTAGGTCCCGGCCATTAGGGGATTGCGTGGCTTCGCAAGCACGACACAAACGCAGGCTGCGTGCCCGCACGCACTGCAGCCGCGGTTGTGTTCCCAGCGTCCGCACCGCTTGCGTCATCATTAACGAGCGGGCAACAGTTGTCGACCGTGGAGGGCGGCTCGTTCGCAGCGGTCACGTATTGCTCTACATTACGAGCGCCGCGCTGCGAGAACAGATGTTTCCATTGTGTGCATGTAGCTAGTACTGACAATAGTTGTGTTTTTTTTTTTGACAAAGTAAATAATTTAAGTGGAGCAACTGCATTTTTTGTCATACATAAATCATACACACGTCTCAGAATAGCGTGCTCAGTCAGGCTGTCAACAGCGGTTCAAAAGGTAGGTACATAGTGTGTTTGTATGTTACATTAAATTTGTAATCTCCGGCGAAGTTTTGATGTACTTACAAAAACGCAAAACGCTTTAAAATTTTGAAATACTTTTAACTTCTTCTATTATTCCAAAGTTTAAAAAAACGTGCCGCTTATCTAACGTGGCTGTAAAGTCCCTCCCTCGCGAGGGGGTGCGGGCGTGCGGGGGCGGCTGCACCCTCTAATTATCGCGTCTCGCGTCCGGCGCCGGAGAAAAATTAATTAAAAGACAAAACAGCGCTAATTACGCTAACAATTAGACCTTTATCTACGTGACACCCAAATTACAAGAGGCTAGAAGGAAGTCGCCGGGAGCGCTCGACTTACTCCGGACCACTCGGGTTTACGGCGGTGCTAGCTAGTAACTCACAGCCAGCTCCTACTTACGGATACTAAGTTTGTATAAAGATATTCGGTAGCTAATTATATAGATTACTTACCTCCCTAACACAAAACGTAATAAGTTTACTTGGTAAAGGAATGACAAAGGTTTTACGCTCACCTATCTATGCATGATAAATCAAATCCAAGTTATAAGGTGATCTGAGCCCAAATACGAGCACTCGTCGGATCAGCCTCCGTCATTAACTTGAAGTCGTGCTAATGACAGCGCGGACTCGATTTAATATTTTATTGTAAAGTTTGGTCGCCGGCGCGCCGCCGCTACAATAACGGAGCGATTAACTTTACAACCTCTGACCGTGGTTTATAATATACCTTACAATCTAAGATGCGCTGCACACAATTCCCAACTCTATGCTGACGGCAGTACGGTACTTAGTACAGCTTCACACAGGACTTTGGATACAGCTGCCGATGAAATTAAAATGTTTTCGATTTTGACTAAATTAAAAAGAGTTTTTTTGATTTTATTAACGGCCGCAAGGAGAAATCTCATTATTCCATTACAAGCAGAATGTGGTGCAATAACAGCGGGAGAGGTAGATACTGGTACCTATTACTGCTAGGAAAAGGAGAACACGAGGAGAATATGTGTGGGAAACGAAAATAGCATACGAATTAACTACGAACTGTTAGATGTCGTCTCACAACTAGCTGCGTCCCGCGGTTTCAAACGCGTCTTCCCGTTATCCCTCAGGAACCGTTTACCGGGATAAAAAGTAGTTTTTGCATGGAAGTGTAACAAACATCCATACTCACAAACTTTCACGTTTAAAATATTAGTAGGATAGCAGGATTAAACTTTTAGATTTTATGCTAAAAGCGTTCACATTAAAATTCGTGCATGTATTACATTATGCCAAGCAATTACCGCAGACACATTGCACCGCGTATCTGCAAGATTATCTCTCCTTTGAAATAATGATAACAAAGGGCGCGGCGGCGTGCGCGCGGGTAATGCGCGCGTCGCGTGCTGTCCGCCCGCGCGCACCTGCGCGCTCTCACGGCGCCGCTAATACGATTTAAATTACATCTGCGCGGGTGGAGGCGGAAACATACATTTTATTTATGTTGACAAAATACAATCACATAATACCTCGATATCATTGATTACAAATCGTACGAGAATCCATAATGCGGTAACTCCTCCTGGAGTTTTATAACTTTTTAAACTGTCCTTTTGGACACATTTCAGTAATTTTTAAAGTAGAGTAGTTGGCTTCAGTATATTAAAGAAAAGCCTGCAAGCAAATACGATTACTCGCCGCCGCTCGGACGCTTAGTCGCCGCTTTACAGCGCCGACTAAACGTCCGCTCGAGCTGCTTGTTATCTCTTGAAATAGTACAAGTTACGAGAGACGCGAGCGCGCGGCGCCCGCCCTCCGCGACCTGCATGCACCACGTGCCCGCTCGCCATGTTGTGTTCTTCTGTAGATATAATGACGACTATTTTTCGTACAATATAATTTTGGAGTTATACGGAATATAAACGCTTTCACGGCTAAACTACAGAACCGATTTAAATGAAATTTGGTATAGGGATAGTTTGAGCCCTGGGGAAGGACATAAGATACTTTTTATCGCGATAAACTGTAGCCCACGCGGGTGAATCCGCGGGGAACAGCTAGTATAGAATAGTGTTTAAATAAAAGACAATACTGTAGCAGGCGCGCTTGTTTGGTGAGGTAGTGCCGTGCAGCCTTATTGGAGCGGTAATGTCTTCCGAAAAAGAAACCTGTGTCATAAAGGCTCCATTGCTATTCTGACGGCAACATCGCCGGCCGTGGAAGTGGCCGTTTTCCTTATTTTGTTAGTCTCGGAAGCTATTTGAATACAATCAACATAGTCGGCGCAGTTTAACGTTTAGTTGAATGTAAGCCGCAATGAGTTACAGGAGCGCATTGTCGCGGGCGCGCCGCAGCCAGCGCCGGGTGGGGCCGCGCGCTTAGCGATTACAATGCAGAATATTATAAAAAAGCTTTTAGGTTATGGCCCGAAAAAAGCTTTCATAGACATGTGGCGGCGTCGGCGCGCATCCGAGACGTGCGCACTCGTCAACGACGCGCAGCAGAATGGCGCGCGCTTTTTTTTTTTTTTGATGGGACTAATGCTGTTGGTCAAGTAACCTTGACAACTCCACCGGGCTGCAAATGGCGCGCGCACCCGCGCGCCCTATATTTATATGAACCGCGACCTACGCGGTTTAATGTGATTTGTAAATAATTAATAATATTGTAGACCTCTAATTAATTAAGATAGTGTAATAAAGACAGAGTATTCGTAAGTTCCCGTAGATAAGCTAATATAAGTAAAATAGAATAAGTAGTTAGTATGTAGGTGCTCGCTAGATGGTAAGGATAAATACTAGGATAGTTAGGTGATTAATTATTATTATTACTCTAGGTTAAAATAGTATATAAGGCCACCACGTCGGGCAAATAAATCAGTAATCATTGGACTGCGAATTTTACTACACCTAAAACCCTACCCTTGCGAAGTAGTGAGGCTGTGGGGCACCAAGCCCCCACAGACACAATGTAATACATATAAGTTAACCTTATCCTCATTGCCGCGTCTGAAATCTGGTTACATTATCAACAAGAACCAACATCCAAAGCGAAATTTGCCTCCGCCATTATCTGTATTTCCTATCGAATATATCCAGGTGGACTTCAGGTTAATCCTGTGATCCAACACTAAATATGATTCGCTTACCACTAGCTTAGCAGCCGACGTAGTAAACCCTTGGAGTAAATCGTCGGCTGGCGGCGTGCCAGCGCGCCGTCCTGCCGCCCGCCCTGCCGCCCGCCCTGGCCGCGCCTGCACGAATAAAGAAATATTCACCTTAATGCGATGAATCTGTTTAAAGCAGGGCGGCTGGCGCGCGGCCAGCGGCGGCGCCTCAGCGATCACGACCTCAGGGACTGACTGATTCGGGCAGACGGTATGTTGCATTTTAATGTAATGGAAAGGAAAACAATGCAATTAAAATGGTAGCAACGTTCTGGACGTTGCCGTCCAAGTAATGATCTTGTGACTTCACTGAAGTCTGTAATTAGAAATTTCCCGCATACAAATGCAACACTAAAAGTAGGTAAGCGTACTTTTAAATCTTACAAAGCTTCATGAATACACAAAGTCAAACATCAAAAGGAGGCTGGAAATGACATAGCTTCACCTACATGATAACTTTAAAGGTACAGAACGTTGGTGAGGTAACGACGAACAGGGCGCCGTGATGGTAAGCGGTTGGAGACCTCGCTACCGCGCGTCTTCACTGGAGTCAGGCTTAATAGTAATAATTATTTATTATTCTGCATTAATGATGACTTCGAGCTGAGGACTTGTCCGAAGTTTGCGTTAGCTAGTCAATTATGTAGATGTAAACATTCCAAGTGTTGGTAAGTGGTTCTGTGACGTTCAATTTAATAAAAAGATGGGAATATTAATGAACATTAATTAGAACATCACCTCTTAATGGGATTAAATAAAATGTAAATGTTTTTCATTTGACACTTGATGTGTTTGATATTGATACTCTCCAGTTAGTTTTAATAAACCGTATGTTTCAATAAACTGTGAATAGAAACGACGTAAAATAAAAACAAACCAAATAATAGTTCTATGTTGGTACATTATTTCATTTAAATATTTTTTACTGCTTCGTAGGGCAGAATTTTTCCGCAACACTACCCTGAAAAATGTAACTATAAATATTTTTTTATAATTGTTTCATCAAAGAATGAAAATTTCCGGGTTGTTAAGAACTATAATATTGTGTAGCAACTAGAAATAAAAAAATGCTCTAGTTATTTTAGCATCTTACAGAGTAGGGTTTGACCTTAAGAGACGTAATGTCACGTCCCACCAAGCTACAAACAAACAAGTAGCAGCCAAGTTTCAAACAAGACAATTGAATAGCAGAGATGTCGTGGTTCTCACGGAACTCAAAACAAGTAAGAAAACTCACCAAATAAATTCCTTATTGCATCTAAACAACGAAATATGTGAAGGAAGCACAAAGCCTCAGCTCCTGGTGATTACCAATAATATACACGGCGCTCATCAAAACATATTCTTAAGTACAAAACTTGAATTACTTCTGAACTTTAACGATGTACGGATACCATACTCAATCAACATGATTTGGACTCTAGTACTGAAAAGATTGAGTTGCAATTTGAATGTTCACGTTCATGGCTTGACATGAAGATGTGACGAAGTAAACATATAACAATCTGGAATACTGAATTTCTATGAATAAGAAACAGTTAAGCGTCCCAGCGCGATGCGGGAGGACAGGGGGGGGGGGGGGGCGCCGTGTGTGCGGATCATTTATAAACATGCAATTACATATTTACGTAAACATTGCAGAGGCGCGGTTTCAAATTGGTGTTTTCGCATCTGTTTCTATTCAGGCACGACGAGGCGCCAAGGTGGCATCACGCTACATCTGGATTGGGAACTGGCTCACAAGTGAGGCTGGCTTTTATCAAAAATTTAAAATTCCTAGTTGCGCCGGGATACAAAAAAATCCTTATACAAATTGCACTGCCGCAAACATCTCGAAACGAAATGTGGTAAATAATTATTAAAACCTATCACCTGAAAGTTTCGAAAACTTGTACGAATTAACATATGACAGATGTGTCTGTCCCGCAGGGTCCCCTAGGAGGCGCTGCAATAAGGTTCAGCAGTCGAAGGCGAGCGCGGGCCCGCTGGGAAATTCAGAGCTATCGAACAACGAATATTTCTGAACATATTTTTTATTCAACGCCAGTACATTTCCCGTCTGGTTGTGAAGCCGCCGCGGCACACGTTACACTACGAATTGAATTACTTACAACAATGTTTCAGCAGTTCTCGGCAGGCTGCCTCCAATATCTCGACATTATTATGAAAAACATTATGAAATGTTCACGAGCTGACCTTTGTATTTGTAAAAGATTATTTAAAGAAATGGTGATATATTACTATTTTATATCCTATGTAATAAATGTAAAAGTTTGTGAGGATGGATAGATGGATGTTTGTTACTCTGTCGAGCAAAAACTATACTGAACTAATTTTGATGAAATGTTGTATGGTGATAGTCTAATCCTTGGAGAAACGGATATATGATAACTTTTTATCGCCATAAATTGTATCTACCAGCTTTCTTGGAAAATTAAGAAAAATATAATACAAAACTTAAAACTCACTACTCGCTCTTAAATATTTTCTTGAGAAAAATCTCACGCTACTTTAGAGCGCTATATAAGGAACGAAAGCAGTTTAACCATCTCTACAATTTTTAATTGCCACTTCCCGCAAGCAACTCGCTCTATTAATTAGAGTAACGCGGTGTTTGTGCAAGTAAACAAACGCTTCTGAAGAGACCGCCGCTCCGCCGGCGAGCAGCCGCGGCGCGCCGCCGTGCAGGAACTAGCGCGCTGCTAGCAGCTGCAACTATCGGTAAACATCATCTGCTGCCCGGTGTATATTGTATTACTTGTTATTATTGGAGGTGATATTAAGGACAAAGAACGAGATGCTTTAATAAACAGCACAGAGAAGTCTGAAAGAAAAGCTGAAAGAATATATATACATCGTGGCAGATATCAAAAGATAATGTCGAGCTAAATGACTTTTTAAATTGAACCTGCAAGCGTAAGCATTTTCATAGATAACATTAATAGGGATAGATCCACACATGACAAAGTTAATTAATGTCTTAAAGGAAAAATAAGTACGCGAAGATTTGTCACAAGATAGGGCGGCCAATTTGTACACAAAGCCAATATTAGGAGATTGTCGCGGCGGGGACGATCTCGGCGCCTGATTTGAAAGTACTCCCGCTCCATATTCAGGAGCGCTAAATTCCCTTCATTTGGTCGACATGTTCCCGGCAAATTCAAACATCTCGTTACGGGATTACGTCCCGCGTGGTGCATGAGCGAGCATGATTGTCGTTTGAAAGAATTTTCATACATATGTATGAAATTACCGCTCGCGCGCCACTTCGCCGTCCTATATTATATTAGGATAGCGGCGCTCGCGGGTACTTTTAACATTTTTTGAGCGCGAATGATTCAATGGAGCGATCGCAGTTTGTCAGCTAATGAAATTAGTTACGGGCGCGGGCGGGCGGCCGGTGCGGGCGGGCGGCCGGTGCAGGCGGCGCTCGGCGACGGCAGGGCGGCCGGGGCGGGCGGCGCTCGGCGACGGCAGGGCGGGCGGCGCTCGGTGACGGCAGGGCGGCCGGAGGTTTACTTAAACTACTGCTCGGTGCAGCTTCATGGGCTTATGAGTGTAATCCCTACTAAACCACTTATACTATTAGGTTTTCTGTGGTTTAAGTAAATACCATACAAACATTAATAATTCATAGAGGGAATATAACACTTCAGTTGTGCAACACTGTCTTCGTAGGAAAAAAGAAATATATACAGAGGTCTGACGCATTAATTTTGGCTTTACAAATAGTTTCTCGCTTCTCTGACCTAATTTTAAATGGACACACAAAACTGCATTTTTACAATGTTGAAATGATAGGTATATATTAAATATTTAACATAGTTGCTATTTATTACCTGCGTCGGTCGGCGCGAGCCGCAGCAGCGGTCAGCAAACGAGGCGCGAAATAAACCTCGTTACAGCACCGGTGCCTGCGGTGGGGGGCGGGGCGGGGCGGGGCTGGGCGGTGCAAACATAAAGCTACCTTGGCTGTAGTTCATCTAACATAGTTGCGTTTGACCTAAAGTTAACTGATTTTAAGTGACGGTGCGATCGAAGGTGGCGCCTCGCTACGCCTCGGATAGCTGCCCTGAAGGCTGTGACAAGATAAAATCAAGAAGCAAAATACAATACCTCATCGGCACGCCTAATGTAAAAAAGTGGAGAATGTAGATATAACCGTCGACGATATTTTATTTCTACTTTCGATACATTCTCATTGTTCAGTTCATTTGAAGCAACACTCGGCACGGTTATCAATAAAACACTAGACAAGACATTTGGTGCCGCCTGTTCTCTCCGTACGCTAGTCATGTGGGTTTATGTAATTCGTAACAAAAACACATGAACCACAGACGGTAGAATTGTCAAAGAGTATATATTTAAAGTACAACAGAGGAGTGCTCGCAGAAACGTCCTTTGTGCGTCCCACGCCGCCGCCGGTGGCGCGTGCCTCCGCCGGCATGCCGACGTGCCTTGTACCTAAGGGTCAATTCAGAGCAAACGGAACTTAGGAAACTTGCTAATAAGTATCTTCCTTTTTAGGTAACTTGATCATAATTCGCACTTTTTTGATGTTACTGAATTATTGTTTTTACTAGCGCTCCGTGTGCGCGTATTGGTCTGATTGGTGTGAACCAACCCTAACTGTGTGCGTAAGTCGCGTACCGGACGTAGCACTTCTGCTGCTAGCGGCACTCCCGGCACAACCAGGTGCTGAGGGAAGATATTCCTTTCTATTCTATTGTTTACATTTGCTCGTAGCTGTATCTATTTACATTTAAATTGGAAATTAATTTTAAACATGTTAAGGTAGCGGAATACCTTAATGATGTCTGTCCTTGTGTGCGTGAAAAAACCACATGTGACGCTATCACGTTAGTATCAGACAGTGTCGCCTGTACCTACCACTGACGAAAATGTAATCTCTTAGTCTGCGAACACTTTTTGCTCCCTAGTATTTATATTACATCTGCAACATCATACTAAAACTAAAATTTTCCTTTTCTTTCTAAAAGCAAATTGCATTCCCACAAACTAAACTCAAACAGTTCAAATTTGCAGCCAATTCGCAGTTGGAGAAGTGCTTTCGGTATTAGCCGGGAGTAAAAACGAGCGCATCAAAGCAGCCGCCTGACGTCCTGCCGCTGCCTGCCGCCCTGCTCTCGGCCACCCTGCCGCCCGGCCGCCCTACCGCCTGGCTGCCCTGCCGCTCGGCTATGCGGGTGAAGTTTACTGAACATGCTTTCTCCGCGTTTTTGATACATACAATAAGTCAAAAGGAGGTTTACTTTAAATAGGCCTTTCTACAGTTCCTTTAGAAAACTTCACAATATCGTTTAACGGCCGTTATTAGTAACCTATCTATCCACGGTTTGTCCTACTAGAGATATACATTTGACATAGAAGTGATGTCTTCTCAGTGGATAGATAGGTTATTAATTTCCAGCGTTAATGATAGGTAGGTCATTCTCGTTTACAATTTCCTAGAAAATGTTCCGTTTTAAAAAAAGCCCGTGCACTTTATGTTTTAATTAAACTAGGTATTATGAACTGGCAAATTGACGCAGTTAAAGCAAAGTTCACGCTATTTCTTAGAAAGCTTTATTAAAACTACGATCTCTAACACGTGGCGTTAAGCTCTAGAGAAAATTAGTATTTTATAAAAGCGCAAAATGGTCTATATGGAATTCGTTTAACTAAGACCTGCCACGCCAACACACACCTGCACTGCTGTTTTGCATTTTAAACTTAGTGTAGCCAGATATAAGGTTAGTATTCAGTCATGTTGTTTTCTAAGAAATTCTCGTAATGATTATGAGTCGGTAAAGTTAGGTTGTTTTTGATTCCACTTCACCAACAAGCCGGTTCGCAGGAGATGGTACCGAGGCGCGGCTGTTACTTCCGTGCGGCTGATCGCACTGCGAGCTGGCGACTGACAATATCGTACCCGGATATTAGACGAATTGTGAACAGGGGCTTATGTTCGGGACTCTATGAGAAAACCTTGGAGTCCCTACAGTTGGTATGAACTATAGTTTCCTCCCGCACTCAGCCAGCGTAGATTTTAGCCCATACTCTTCTCTGAAAGAACACCTGTGTAAATGATAATGAGTCTATGTCTACCTCTCGAAATAAAAATACGTAAAAATACAGGTAATGGACAAAGGTAGGCGATGTAGGCATAAACTAATAAAAATAATAATGGGTTCGGTAATGAGTGCCGTGACAAAATGTACAAGAAAATATATCGGTAGTTGAATATTGTAGACTCTCTAAATAACTTTGAAACAATTGTTTTTAGGAATTCCCTTTGTTTTTTGTTCGAGATAGGACAAAGGTCGCGGAGCGGGCGGGGGCGGGGGTGCGGGCGGGGGGAGCGCCGACAGCGTTTATGTTTAAAGCCTCTCGCAGGAGTCAAACATGATTGGAAACTTCCAATTTATTAAGGGATTGTTGATTTTGGTTCATTTGTTCTACTTCGAGGCGCATCTTTGTTTGCAAAGTAACGTAATACTATATACCTACTACGTACGTACCTACTGTTTCATAATTCTTGACTACTTTCGGTGTTTATTTTAATAAATTTAACAGTGCCTCAGTGCAATGAAAACACCCAAGGAAAATAGGTTTTGGTAAGTAATAAATAGTATGGTCATAATGAAGAACCACTCAGAGAGGTGCCGAATATATTAATACTATTTTATAAACAAGCTGTACCACAAAAAGTGTTTGTAGATAAATTGGTTATAGCCTCTTTATAAATGCTCAAAAGAACTAACATTTCTATTTGTATATAGTTCAGCATAGATGAAAGAGAATAATTTTAAAACTGTAGACAACATTTATATACAAATAAATTTACACACTTATAGGGAAAACATAGATCAGTGTTGTACGTCAACTTGACTCGAGCCACGATCACATTATAATATTAATTGGTTTAGAATAACTCGCTTCACACAACGAACTCAATTAGAACGGGGTCGGAGGACACCGGAGGAAGCTGGAGGGTGTGCGTCGTGTGTAATGGTGTATGTGTGTGTGATATGAAGGCCGTGACTTCACGACATGGTTTCAAGTACTGAGAGGACGCAAATCGACGTAAAACTTATTTTTTTTCCCTAGGCGCCACTCTGTGTATCCCGGACTGCTGCCCATCTCCAGAAAATATTTTTGAAACATACTGCAGACGTACTTTTCTCAAACTCGCAAATTAATGAAAGTAATCGGACGATAGTAGGTACAACTGTTGTTACGTCTAGTCGGTCAGGACAAATGTAATTAGTAATTAGAAGCGCGCCCGGGCGGCGCTCCCGCAACAAGTGTAATCTCCGCTATCAGACGGCGCGTGACGCCGCGCGACTTATCTCCGCCGGCCGCCGCGACGTGACGTGCCGCTCCACTCTAGCTCTACTAGGGAGTTTTGTTTTTATTTCAAGGAAAGCCGATTAAATCTCACTTCGTTCATGTTTCGTTCTCTGCGGAATTTTAGGTGCTATTGTTGTTTCTCACGATACACGCTTTTTATAGTTTCTTTATTTTACGGTTTTATTCGGCTCCACAAAATAGTTTTTTGGGAACATTCACTAAAACTTTCGTGGTTATATTTCAACGGTGAAACTGTGTCACTGCGCTACGCGAGTCCAAATAGTATATTACTTCGGTGATATTTGTGAGGTCGCGCCGCTTATTCAGCTGTTTAAATATGAGCGAGTGCAGCACTGCAGTGCACCTCTAGCTCGCAGCTTCCAATTAAAGCACTACATCGTTGAGGCCGCCCATTGAGTCCGCTGTAAGGGCGCGCTCGCACGAGCCGCGCTGAATGCCCGCGACGTGGCGCGCCCGCCGTGTGCTGATGCAATGTTGATAGCGGCCGAGTTTGCTCAGTGCCCTTTACGGCGGCTGCCCGCCGCTTGAAAGGAACCATTTAAACGAGCCCTCCGGTACAAATGGCGAGTTGCGATACAAGACTAGCTTGATTCGGATCCGTCAAATTACAGTTTTGTTTGAATTGGGAGCGAGATTATTTTTGCCCTAGGTTGGGCCCTACTTTGGCGTAAATAAATCAACCTAAAGGTGGAAAAAAACCTGTAGCCGTGTATCGTAGGAAGCTTTGTGAATTAGCAGCAACACTGGTCATTGCTACAGAAATATGAATACAGATATATACTTAGAATCACTGGTAAAATTAATGTAGATATTAATTAACTTGCATATCCTTGTTAACACTTGTATACTTAGTTTAGTTCCGCGCCCTGTACCTGCGCGCGGCAGTAATGAGATTCTCGTCTGCTGCACGTTATTCCGGCTCCGTCGACTCGCCTGTTTGAACACGTCCTTTGTGTTCATTCTGACGTCACAGCTATTCACTGTTAACTTTCTACGTAAACATTAAAAACTGTAACACTAAGCCGGTGTTCCACGACACACCTGTTTTGCATAAAGCGCTCCACCACCCCTCTACAGGATTTAAGCATGGCTCTACTCTGTGCAACTGGAATTAAAACACATATGTGGCCTAAACCTCGCTGCGAATACATAATTCATGTCCACCCGCTGCAGGTGCAAACATTTTCAAACTACTAATTTTCAAGTACACAGATGTACAAAACCCATATCTCACATAAAATTTTGTACAGCTGCCGACGCACCGCGGTGGAGCGAGGCCGCGCAGCTGTAGATACTTGAGATGTGAGCAGTGATTTTATTCTGCAACGCTTAGATATGGGTGCACAGGTATGCATTAATTTCGTCTATAAATAGACCCTCTCGTTCGACATTGTGAAAAGTTCTAAACGTACCCGTGTGTAACATGCATTGTTACGTTTAGAGCCATAAACCCAGCCCACTGTGTGCCGAGCACGTCGACGGCCGCAGCGGCCGCGCCCGCGCGCTAAAAGCATTCTTCATTCTTTTTGCAGACAACATTTTCCTGCGCCCGCTGTGTCTACGTGTGTGTACTTTTATGTCCACAGTACTAAAGGTCATTATTTTTCAAGATCGAACTTTACGCTGAATAGAACAATAACTGAGACTTACAAAGCGCTTCGTAGCGTCTGTATTGATTTCCAAGAAAGTTCGTCGCTATAGTTTTTGTGCCCGAGATACTTCAGTTGTTTTCGATTTGTTTTGTTTCTTATTTTATCGTATCGCGATGTTATTAATCTTATTCCGTAGGTTCCGAGGGCACGAAATCTGTATTGGTATGAAACAAATTGGATGGGTCTCCGTTGCCATACAAGCGTAATCTCACTTGACTTGACCAGCCAAGGATTCAAGATCGACTTCCTATTGCGACATAACTCTTATGATTAAAGGCACTTCAGTAAGAACTTACTTTTAGTGTACTCTGTATGTTTGGTAACGGCGTTTAAATCCCTTCGCTTCAATATGCGGACTCTATCCATGCGTGAATCTCAATCACTGTCCACCGGCCGCTTTTACATCGACACTTTTTACCTGCGGCACCGTCCCCGGCGGCAGGGCGAGCTGGCGACGTCGTCCTTTTGTGCAAACAGCAGATCGACGCGAGTCCATCGGACGAGTTTTATAGCCGCTTCGGATGGTCTCCGATTGTTTAAATTGGGCCCGATGCACACGTTCCGCGGCAGAATTACATACTGTTTCTACTATAGATGTCTAGTTGCAAATTTACTGCCATGGAGACTAAAATGGTTTGCTACGACTCTGTTTTCGAACTTGGGACAGTTTTCACGAGCGCATGATGATGGTGGGATATCACTGACTAGTTAATATTTTGTTCTACATTTCACGTAAAAAGGCATTAATGGCGTGAAAGTTTGTTTAAGCATAGTAACATGATGTCGAGGAGCTCCGTAAGCAAGCTCAGCGAGAGACAAAGACGGATGTGTCGAGTGCCGCGGGTGAGCAGGCGGCGGCTGAGTAATGTCGCTGCATCGCGTTAGACGAGCCCCCGCGCCGCCCGCCCTGCACTGAACCTGATTTGAATTTTGTTTCGCGCCCCTCCCGGATTTATGCACCAACTTAAGAATATATTACACTGCCTTCTTCCTCTTCATGGAACCTTATCAATATTGATTCCACGGCGAGCGTTACAGACACAATGTAACAAAACAAACTGGTCCCCGCGCACTTGCACCCGAACCCAACTATACTACAATATATAAAGTAAGTTAGTAATACCACTCCCAGCCGCACCGTTCAAACTTCATTACAAGAGCTCGTTTAAAAGTCCATTTAAAAACATCTTCCCGGAATTGGTTGAAAAATAATTTCATAAGGATTACAGTTGGCACAGCGGCGAAATTGAAACTCGGGCTTCCATGCATTTTTATATATTATATACTGGCAGTAGGGTACAAACTTTGAAATGGGGAGAGCATTTGTGGGATCAACTTATGTGACTTCATGTAATATGTCGGATACTGGTTTAGACGTAATTTGGATATTTAGTACAGTAGGTACTGTACTGTCAATGCATTAAATAAGTACTTACACATTGTTCACCATACATCGACAGAATATTAACTTTAACTAGAGATTAAGTTGATATGTCATGAGAATGATTTATTCCTTTAGTGATCTTGTAGAGGTAAAAACTTCCCTCGAAATAACCTGTGGCCTGAGTGATCAGTGATGTCCAACAAACAGCAGCCGTTGTTGGGGGCAGCATGGCTTGACCTCGACTGGTCACCACGTGTGTCCACGCCAAGCCTAATAACATCTACTGCTATACAACAGACTCCAGAGAAGATAACAGCAGAGCGCACGTCGAGACTACCAGCAACTTTACAAAATCACATGACCTCTCCGCACGTACTGTGATGTAAGTACTACGAGCCTACAACTTACATATAGTAATGTAGAGGCGCTGCCGAACACACAAAGCCCGCTCAAATACAACGTTATTAACATTACAGCGACAGACTACAGCCGGAGTCTGTGAACCGTTTATTTTCCAAGTACACCCTGGAGCGCTCGGTAAGTAAGGGCGTTTACCAATTCTGCGAAAGACAATAGTTGTTTCGTTACATAATACATAATTAACATAATTATAGTTTTGGGGAGAGTAAAGTTATCTTAAAGGTCAAAGTCCGATATATTTCATTATATATTAAATGGCAAGGCAGGTACCTTCTCAATTAATTAGTTTTCGATGAAAAAATGGACGAACTACAAATAAAAACTTAAATTTTCGAAAAATTTCTTCAATGAATACGAAAATAACTGAAGGACCTCATTAGTTATGTAATTTATATTTTATTACAGAGTAAAATGAGGCTATGGGAAAGGCATCGCCTCAGCAGCGCCCTGCTATGTTGCAGGTATAAGGCTCGCCTCTCTCGATATCTTTATCTCCTAAGTGACTGCAAACTCGTTGTCTATTTGTTTACTACATAAGATTGATAAAATAGATAAGATAAGATAAGATAAGATAAGATAAGATAAGATAAGATAAGATAAGATAATTTTTATTTGCACAAAACATGAGTAGGTAAACATACAGTTGCATGCATGATTGTTGTTAATTACATTTTGGTCGTCACGTTTTACCAATTATGGTGTACAAATTAGAGGGATAGAGGACGCTTCACCTTAAAAATAATTAACAACAAAAAATATAGAAAAATTCAAAAGATAAAAAATCAATAACATGCACAATTTCATCACAATGGGTAATAATATTATAGAGAAATTAAAATGCACAATTGAAAAGAATAGCAAAAATAATAAGCACTGTCGCCTGTTGAAACTCCCGGAGGTAGTACAATTACAATTTAAAAGCAATTGTCGCCTCCGAACAGCTCGTTCCAGTGTTTGCGCGCTAATTCGGCGCCTCGCGCTCATTAGCAACTTTTATTGTTCTTGCCGCGGCTGCGAGCCTCACGAACTACTGCTGCCAACTACGTCTGTCGTTCAGGAGGCTGCCTGCCGTTACACATTATACACCTACAATCATACGCAATAATAATATAAGTTTCTGATCCCTCGTTAGTGCGCTGTTCGGACAAACTTTAGTTTCTACTTATTAATCTAAGCGTTGTTGATGTAGTTTGTTTGAGATTTTTATTGCATTGTCGTTTTGTGCGCAAAATCTTTTTCTAACTGCAAAAGTCTATTAGTTATTATGGGTCACATGTTCTCAAACAACAATGACCACAAGGACATCAAGGTTCCAAAATAAATTTGGTTCTATTATCATCACGTCATTTCATTTTTGAAGTAAGTAATTAAACTTAGATGTATTATTACACCTTTTTCGCTTCACACACATGAAAGTTTCCCTGCTTCCCGCCGGCTTCAGCACACATCACCTGTTCATCGTGAATCCTATCTATTGAATAATATCTTGACGGAGTCAAATTGAGTATTGTTTCAACGTTTACCCAGGTCCCGGGGAGCGAGCGGCTACCTGTAGGTACCTATATATATTGTAACGGCCCGAGTCCGATAGTTTAGGTTCAATTTACATGACCCGGCGCAAACTTATTGCTTCCGCTACTTAGGCAAGTGAATCAGAAACTTCCAAGGTAGCTTTGTGTTTGGGGAGTGGGAATTATTTAAATCATAAAAGCTACGGCGAAATTGTGGAACAAGATCAGTACTAATAAATATATCCACTTGAGCAATGTTTCAACCGTCCGGTAGTTATAATGTTACTATTGAATGCGGCTCTGATACTCCTATTTCAAACAACCAGCCAAGTGTAAGTTGGACACGCGCACCGAGGGTTCCGCACACACTTGTTTTTTTGTTATTAACCTACATTTTTTTTTAACCTACATATTTGCCGTTTACAGACTTTTTCCTTTACGTGTGTTGTAAGACCTTGCTTCATGCCAAATTTCATGACTCTACTCAAAGGGTTTTGGTTCCATGTGAAATCAACTCAAAATATGTAAAAAAAAAAGTGACATAAACGGTCATATCTTTTGATTACTTTGACTTACCAGTTTAATTTTATTACAGCTGAAAGAAACAATAGAGCGGAGTATTTGACATAAATTTCAACTTGATATCTCAACGTGTTCTTGAGAAAAAAGGTCTTGACAGACAGACAGAAAGACGAACAACAAAGTGATCTTATAGTCCGTATTTCCTTTGATGTACAGAAAACAGAACTCTAAAAATAATTGAAGTCATCTCTCAGATAATAATAAAGTACCTATTAAACTTATGTATAGTGTTCTAAGCGTGAATGTCCGCTAGGAAGCGGCGCGGGCCGGCGCCGGCCGCGCTGCCGGCAGACAGGATTTGATAAAGACAAACGTAGTCCTCTAGAGATACCCTTCGCTGCGGATAACTATATTTTATATTCTTAGTACAGCGTGGAGCGGTTTACACTCTGTGGTTTCCGGTGGTCGCGACTAAGTATTGTTCTTGTAGTGAGATGGCGAGTGCGTTGATATTTTTATGTACTTACGATTGTTTTAAATCGGTTGATTTACTTTCTAGATTTCATGTGTTTACGGAAAAAAATGAGATAAATCAGTATTCAATAATTGGGGCCAGTCATGTCAGAATGATCAAATACATACATATTATGTTTGTAAATGCAACAGTTAAAAATAGTTATTACATTTTACTTCTTCCTAAAACGATTGATATACTTTGTGTATATAGCACGTTTTCCTATTCACTCTCCTGACCCTGACTCGGCTCAGAATCTGCTTACACGTACCACTCTCTTAGCATGCGAAGCACCTGTTTGTAGCACCCGTAGCTTGCTACGTAACGGCGGCTCGTAGCGCCCGTCGCCTTAGTTCGTAGGCACTACGTAGCTTGTGCCTTTCTTCCCGTTAGACTAGGTCAGCGCTTGACCAACATCTCATCTAATGGAAAATGACGAAGTACTTAACCAACTTGTTGTGGTTAAATGGACTACTGTCCGTGAACTGAATAAATGAATAAATGAACTTTGTCGGCGATGCTCCTGCGATGAAGAGGAGATATACCATTTGTACTAAAGTAAATACCATTTTGAATCTACAAACTAACGTTTTCTATAATAGCGTATAAAACCTATTGCAATAGGTTGATACCAATATGATTCGATTTCTTCTTGTCTACTTATCGCGTACTTCTAACACACAAAGCTCACGTCTCTCGTCCCACACTTTATTCCTCGGAAGTGTGCCCAACTAGCTCGGTGAAGCGTGTACTTCAAACATACATCATCCCCGCTTGAATCGTCACTTATAAGTACAATGCTTTTGTCACCAAAATACGAAAAGGTAACATTACCTCAGCTATGCACATTACATCGCTACCTATAAGCGCTTGTTGGCGCACCCCCGCCGCCCCCGCCCGCCCCCGCCGCCCGCGCCGCGTCGTGTGCACTCGGCTATCTTGCGCCGGATAAGCGGTAAGTCTTGTGTTATTTGAATATGTCGGAAATCCGCAGATAAATTCCGCCATCCGTCTGCGCTACACCCACAAATGCCCTTCGCTCTGCAACTATCTTATGAGCTTTCTCGGAATTCAAATACTCAATTTTTGGATTTCCATGTATATTTGCATCGTATTCTCAAACATACAAAATAGTCGACTTGGAAATACAATTTATGAAGCGAGAGAGCTGCGTTGTAGTGTTTCGGGAAATAGAATGATCAGCCGAACATTTATTGCAAGTAGTTACGGCCCCCTTAATCTCGGTAAGCGCGTTCAGCGTTCCACAAAACAGAGTCGTAACAAATGTCCGTGGAAGGCGCGCCAAGAGAGCCGCGCGGAGTAATGACCGGCGGCCGCTGGAGGAAGCCGGGTAACTGCCGGATAAAAACGCCGGCACTATTGGCGCCGCGCTGGCGGCTCTCCACTCGCGGTGTAAGCTGATTGAAATTCTAGTCGCGTCGGAAATCTGCGGATTGGTCGCGTTCCGCCGCTGTCACGACCGGTTCTAAAAAAGGTATAGCAAAAGTATTATTATCGCTAAATAACGAAATGAAAATGAATTGTCGATGCTTTTATTAATTTACATTTGTATTCACGAATCAAATACAGCTGATTGAATTAATAAAGAAAACTGAACAGCTGAATCCTTTAGTCATTTTACATAAAGCAGTGAGTAAACTCGAGCTGGTGAAGTGACTTACAGCCAGCGCGACTCAGCCGACGCGCCGCGCCCGCTGTAAACAAGTTAAACTTTCAATTCAATTGAAATTAAAATTTTCCAATCGGGTAGTTTCGAAATGGAATGTTTTATAGTGTTCGAGCGCTGTTCACTTGGAGCGTAATCACAGTTAATGCACTATATACTACACGTACATTTTAACAACTGCTTACATTAATGAATTAACATCGACAAAGAATTAAACCACAAAAATAATCCGTTTTTGATTTTTTTGTACATACAGTGACGTTACGAAAACGTCACGTATGACAGCTCGAGCACAGAGTTACATCTGGCCAGGTGGTGACACCCACGCGGACTCTAGTTTAATTCACTTTAACGAAAATAGAAAACAACTTGCGCCAATCAGGCGTAGAGCCTAATTGCTCTCGTTAAATGTTTATTGTTGGCTGTTAGTAACAACATTATCGCATATGTACATATACCTATATATGTAATCTGATTGTGTTTGTCGCCACCGGCGGCGGCTACACCGCGTGATTGGCTACTTCCGGCGCGCGCCCGCTACAAAAGAAATCCATTTCCAAACCGAGCGTCACGCCGCGATCGAAACTGGCAACACAACGAGAGCAATTTTAGTCTTGTTTGTATTTATTTTTATTGAATCGCTGTTCATTCGTTTGGATTAAAAGAGCACTGCGTTGTGTTATAAAATTGTAACACCTATTTTGGTACATTAACACTTTCATTTCAGTATTTATAATTCTGACTTGCAATAATACAATTATTATTCTGACTTTTTAATGAAAAGGGAATTGTCTTGCAGCAAGGTGATGGGTAACATTAATATTATAATTGCTAAAGCAGCTCTGTCTATTTGTATGTTACCTTAAAACACCTTAATCACTAGACCGATCTTGATTCATTTTATCTTGATATACTGTACTATTCACGGGTGCAACCACAGGGCATGGCTAATATTACAATAACCACGGGACATACAACCCACCGCCGCGCCTCCGCCCGCCCTGCAGCCACCCTTCCGTGAGCACGCGGAAATAACTTCACTCGAACGGAACGGAATTAAGCTTCATAAAGCGAGTCATTAGGTTAGTGTGCGATGGGCGAGCACGTCCGACTAGAGGCTAGTCACGAGACAGACAGCGGCTTTCATATACGTCACGTCTTACGTCTGACACGCGAATTTTGGTCTCAGTGATTTTTTATTCCCTATTGCGGTAAAAATGTCTAATTTAAAAGTGGAAACTGCTTTTGCCGATTTATCGAAGAAAGTAGTAGCGCTGACGGCTAAAATTACTACTCAAACGACGATGATTGAAGCACAAAATAAGAAGATTGAAGATCAACAGCTGATAATTGAGAATTGTGTTTCAACGATAAGTGATCTGAGGAGGGTAATTGAGGAGATGCCGGAAAAAATACTCGTACTATTGCGGGTAGGTCAGTCAAAGAGCGAGACTGATGTCCCGGTTGACATATTGACAGTGACAGGCCCGAGCACGAGCAAAGCACCCACAGATACGGTCGCCTTATTGGAGGAAAATATGACGCAGCGCGCGCGCCGAGCTATGCAGCGGAATAAGAAGGCGGTGTCTACACTGAGCGATAAAAAATCTCAAATCGTTGTAGTTGAGGACCCGACTATTATTGAAACGTCCGAAGAGTGGAAAGTAGTAGGTGGCCTGAAGAAAGATAAAAAGACCCATCTCAAGGCAGTTCAGACGGGAGGAAATGCCGAAATTGATACTTTCCAGGCTATACCAAAGAAGAAGTTTTTGCATGTGTGGTCGCTCCATCACGAGACTTCTCAAGATGCAATTGTAGAACACGTTAAGAAAATTTGTGATTCTGACGATATTAAAGTGGAGAAGATTATCCCGAAAACCAAAAGAGATTATTCTTCATTTATGATTGGAGTTCCAGAGTCAATGTTTGATAAAGTGAACTGCAGAGACAGTTGGCCAATAAACACTCGTTTTAATGAATGGGTGTGGTTTCGGAACTCCCGTAAACCAACGAGTAATTAAAACTGTAACTAAGGACATTCAAGTATATTACCAGAACGTGAGAGGACTTCGAACGAAGTTATCTACTTTTTACGCTAACATTCTAGCATCGTCTTATAACCTTTTTGCTATTACGGAGTCAAGCCTACATTGTTCTATGCATGACGGAGAGCTCATACCTCCCGGCTTCAATATACTACGATGCGATCGAGCTGATGGCCGTAAACACGGCGGAGTATTTATAGCTTCGTCATCTTTGCTGGAGTTGAGACGCGTTCCGGTTGACAATGTGGACGCTGCCTTATTTGAGATTGTGTGTGCGACGGTACACCAGAAAAAAACATTTTTGTTTTTATGTTGCGTTGTTTACATTCCGCCGCATTGTCCAGCTCAGGAATATATGCAATTATTTATGATATTAGAGAATGTTTGCGTCAAATATGACAATGTTTTAGTGATGGGTGATTTTAATATGCCTTCGGCACCAGTGGAAATGCACAGTTATTTGGAATATGTTAAAGCCTTCTGTGGATTTCGCCAGGTAAATAATGTCCGCAATATAAATGGCCGTACTTTAGACTTAGTGTTAACTACATTTTTAGCGTGTGACGTGGAGGTAAGGTTGTCTGATGAGCCTTTAGTAGATATTGACGTGCAGCACCCTCCGGTGTATGCATACGTCACGGTGGACATCGGTAAAAGCCGGGAGACGCTGCAGCAGCGCCGGCATTCTCGTGATAAGGTTCACATAGATGATAAACGGCGATGGAATTTCAGTAGTACTAACTTTGCTATGTTATATTATAATCTTGGACTAATTAATTGGGATCGTTTGTATGAGATTGATAATTCGGAGGAAGCATTGTCTTATATTTATACGGTGATGAATGAGGCAATTGATGAGTGCGCTCCTAGGAGCTACAAGGGTAAAAGTGATAATACTAATAATTCTACGTACATTTATCCTCAGTGGTATTCATTCGAATTAAAATGTGATATTAAACGAAAGTGGAAATATCACAAATTGTTCAAAATGACAGGTGCACGGTGTGATTACGAAACGTTTTCTAGGTATCGATCTTTGGTTAAAAATAGGTTAGTTGCTGATTATGAAGCCTACCAGAATAGGCTACAGTTAAATTTCAACGAAGATCCTAAATCTTTTTGGAACTATGTGAGATGTAAGCAATCAAAACGCCATAAAACTCGAGTTACGAAAAACGGTCAAGAGTTAAGTGATCAGGAGTGCGCGGATTGTTTTGCATCACATTTTCAGTCGGTATATAGCGCGACGCGGCCGGTGCTGGACCCGGAGGCGGCGGAGCGCGCTGCGGGCGCGCGCGCCGGCGCGGCGCGCGTGCACGTCGGCCAGCTCAGCGCGCGCGACCTTCGCGCCGCACTCGCGCGCCTTAAGCCGAAGCGGGCCGTGGGCCCTGATGGTATACCGCCTTACCTTGTTAAGGACTGTCGCTTTGTCTTAGAAGAGCCGTTGTTGCACATTTTTAATCTGTGTCTCCGGGAAGGTCATTACCCGGGCAAATGGAAGTTAACCCGAGTTATACCGGTGCCTAAGGCAGGTTCGGGTTCTGAAGTGAGCGGATATCGACCTGTAGCTGTACTGTCTGCATTTGCCAAGGTGTTTGAGTCCGCATTACATAAATGTATTTATACGCAGGTTAGTTCTCGGCTGACAGACGTCCAGCACGGCTTCCGGCCAGGTCGAAGTACGGGGAGTAACTTGCTCTCGTTTATGGCGTATCTGACGCCAACTATCGACGCCGGAGGCCAGGTGGACACCGCGTACTTCGACTTCCGGAAGGCTTTTGACACAGTGGATAATGACATCCTGTTAGAGAAATTTGCAGCGGTGGGTTTCACAACGCAACTTTTAAAATTCTTTTCGAGCTACCTTGGCGGTCGCCAACAGTATGTCGAGTACGCGGGATATGAATCCGTACGATACGATACGTTTTCAGGTGTTAGCCAGGGAAGCAATCTAGGCCCTTTAGAGTTCATTTTAATGATCAACGATCTCCCGGAAGTCGTAGAGGTGGCTAAATGTCTTCTATTCGCTGACGACCTAAAGCTTTTCTTGTCGGTAGAAGACATTTCCGATTGTGAGCGGCTTCAGCGAGACATAGATAGGATCGTGCGGTGGAGTGCGACTAACAAATTGTTATTTAATGCGGATAAGTGCGAGGTGATGAGCTACGGGCGCAGGCGAGCTCCACTGCAGTACCGGTACGAGGTCGAGGGTGCGGTGATGCCGCGCGTCAAATGCGTGCGCGATCTGGGCGTGCAGATGGTAGCCGAGCTGACGTTTCGTAATCACATTGTTGATATTTGCGGCAAGTCCTTCAGAAATCTCGGATTCATCTTGAGAAACTGCAGCGACTTTCGTAATACACAAGTCTTAAAAATTTTATATAACGCACTCGTTCGTAGCAGTCTAGAAACGAGTGCAATTATTTGGAATCCACATGAGGATAAATATGTTCAAATGCTGGAAAAAATCCAAAATAAATTCACGCGTTTCTTATATTTGAAGGAGTTCGGTGTCTATCCTTTCTACCCACTGATGTACCCGACCTTGTTCGTGATCGGCATGGTCGGATACAGCCAGCTGCGTGTGAGGAGAGACGTCGCACTCTGCAAGTACGTGTGGCGTGTGCTGCGCGGGCAGCTGCACCACCCCGAGGTGCTGGAGGCGCTGCGGCTGTGCGCGCCCGACGCGGCGGCGGGCAGGAGGCGCCCGCATCCCACTTTCAAGGTGCCGAACCATCGGTCGAACCTGCTCAGGTTTGCCCCCACGTCACGCGCTTTGAAATTATTAAATGTTATAGCGTATGATACGGACATTTTTTGCTGCAGCCTGGCGAAGTTCACTGAAACAGCGCACAGGATCTGCGAGAATTATAATAATGTATTTTTATTTAAATAATTTGTAATTAGTTTAGGTATAGCGTCGTATTGGTGCTTACTGTAAGGACGCTATTGCTTTTAGTTAAATAAATAAATAAATAAATAAATAAATAAATAAATATAGTCAGACACTTCGTGTCAATTCAGGTATTACAAATATAACTGAGTCATCTCTGAATATTAGTACGTAAACAAACTTAAAGAAGAAAAAATGTTGTAGTTAATTTCCATATTAGATTAATAGACGTATTTACTACGAGACGTAAATCAGATAAACAAAAGAAAAGCTAAAACATACATCACAGTAAGCACATTTCAGCAGCTGTAATGGGCGGTGATTCCGTCCAATTTTCGCCTTTGGGAAATTGAGCAAAAGACGCGGGATTAGGGCAGAGCGCCGCCTCCGCCTCACACGCTACAACTCAATAGTAATAATACGCCGGATTACGCTACCTTAGAAACAAAGCTTCCAATGTTGCAGTTGTTACGTGAATTACAATAGGTATTTCTGGCGTGACAACAAGCAACAACTCTAATTTGTTGGTATTTCAGTTGGCGTATCGTATTCACGTACCAGTCCCACTGTCCTCCTTCAACCCAGCGTTTATAAAAAAACTCGTGCACGCTACACCAACGCGGCCATAATGGCTAGGAACTAATTTGAAAGCATGTTATTCGCTTTCTAATTGAATAAGCAGCTTTGTATTAACAAACAACATGCAACAGATTGCGCACTACTAACTGGAAACTATAGCCGAGACATAAACTTACACGTTCCCCTGACGGCAGTTAACTTTTCACGTTCCCTCGTGAAACATTTGCAAGAGCAATAAAACGCGTTGCAAGGCGTCAACTCAGAAAAAGGTTAGACTGTTGTCATCCATCTCGCGACAATAGCACATCCAGGGTGTTGTCGCGCTCCCCCGCGATTTGAGGGAGCGGGTTTTTTAAATTTGGGGGGGTGCCCAAATGCGAGAGAACCACTATTAAATATCCCTGATGCAACACAGTGAGAGATCGTAATATATCGTAAGCCTACTCACCATAGTCCAGCTCAGGACCTCGTGTGATGGCGCCGTCCTAAATCCACCAAATTTACACACAGTTCAGGTGCAACTAGTAATTGTCCGCACACCACTGTTGAAGCCCTAGAGTGCTGGGGGCTGCGATGAAGACGATATTTCAAAAGTAAACGTGGGTTGTAAGTCCAGTTGAGAGATCGGTTGAGACTGGTATAAGAACCAGTGAGCGGCAATACGACTATGTAACTACCCTCACTGAATTGAGAAAACTATATCGAAAACTAATTTTTAATCTACCCACGTAAACTGTCAATATGTGCGTTCAGAAATCACCTATATAATACTTAAAAAAATCAAATTTCGAGTTGCGCGGCTTCACCACAGGGTGTCGCCTATATATACAATGGGGCTGGAGATTCACAACATCGCCACTATTCATGCAGCAGCTCTCAGCTTCATACTTTAACTCAACAGGTCACATATTTTTGAACCGATGACAGTAACGCCGGCTTGTGAACCGTAGGTCGTGGGTTCCCACTCTGTAATGCGCTTGAAATTTCGTAGAAATAAGACATTGTGATGAAACCATAGCTTGGTGGTAGGGAATGGTGTAGTGCTCACCTGGTTAGCTTTAGCTCACTTGAGAGCTACTTTCCAGTACGTATAGCGTGGCAACGCCTTTGAACAGTGACTTACGGACAAACGCTACCCTGTAAAAACAAGACACAAATATGTAGTACCCATATTTTGGCTTTATTAGTCCACTTTCCATACCTACCTAGGTGTCACGTGCTTTACTGGGTTTGCACTATCTATTAAAATGTAACTCTATCTAAAGGATCGGTCAGTCATTTTCCGTTTCTCGTTCATTATAGTATTATTCTGTCCGCTCCAGAACTCGTCGTCGAGTCGAGTTCCCCGTCAGCGGGTGTAAGTCCACTTGGCCCCTTTGTGCGGCTAAGTGAGCTGTGTAACTGCATACATTTAAATGTATAATGCATGTTGCTTTTGCAGCGTTAACGGAATTAGACGTTTTCTTGTGCGAGTTGGCTGAACTCAAACGTAATAAGCTTCTTTTTGAGGCGGCCGCCAGTTCATTCACTCACTAATTGAGATCTCTGTGTGTGTGTGTGTGTGTGCGAGTTCGAGTGTGTTTGTGCGAGAGAGATCTTACCATATGTTATTACACATATTGTTATGATTCTACCTAATAGTAGTAGGTATGTTATTAAAACATGACTCCATAAAAATCACGTCCATCCGTTCTGCGCAAAAGAAGGATTAACAAACCAACAACGCACCATTTCATGTGTATATAAAGATATACACTGTCAAGATCCGAAGGAGGTATTTCTGATAACCGCTTTGATATAAAGGTTGACGTTTTATTCCGACTTTGTGAGACTGAATCAGTAAATTATTTATTAAGTTTATACCAATAAAGGCCTTTTCCTTATTTTCACATTTATACGACAAGGTACACGATTTATTTCAAAATAAACATAATAAATGACCTCTAACTTTTGTGATCCTCGAAGCAAACTCGTGTGAAGAATAGGGCATGTTAAGCCGTGCTCGCCGATCTTACAGAAATCAACCCCAAGCGGTAGTGTTCCTACACTAAGTACTACGTGCTATGCCATCAATCTTGTAGAGCGATTGACTCTTGAAACAGCGACTTAGCTACCCGCCCTCGTCGCTCTTAGCAGAGGAGTCCCTTTGGCGAGCTCTACTGCTCATAGTAGCTCTCCGAGACAAAAGCCATCAATCTTGTGAAGCATTCTATTACGAAGTTCTAAACAAATCGACTTCTAACACTAACAACTTCGCAGGAGTATAAATTTGCGCTAAAATAAAATTCCCTCGCTCTAACTCGTGCTCCATAAAGCTCGTGATGCGATCGAGTCGACTCGACGCCGGCACACTCGGTGTGAACTTATCTGTAAACAAATCGCCGCCCACGCTCGCCGAACGAATGCTTCTATAAGCACATACTTGTACATGACGTGATTGTATGTTCACCTCCGATGTATGGCGCGTCACGCCGCGCCGCCTGGGAGTTCAACTCGGCTCGCACGACGTCTATATCGCAGTGGAGTGTCGACTCTGTGCACTTCTCTCTGACATACACACATTTCTACAACAATGATTAGCTGGTCTTTCAAAAGACAGTCTGTATGTATGTCTTTGGTTCTTTACTTGGTACTCAGGTGTTTTCGGTGACTTTTGATTCCATTCATAGAGATAATTTTATCCAATAAATATTTACAGGTAGGAACTTGCTTGCGAGTTAACACATTGTCACCATGATGTCACCTGATGGAAAGTAACAATGGTGACGAGGGATGAACTGATGACGTATTGTCACTATTAAATTCAACTTCCAATATTTCGTAGTCCGACACTATCTATGACGTCACAACCGAAGCGTTCCCGAATTCCATCTGCAGAAAGTGTGTGTTGAGACAAAACATCAGCAGAATATGAATGTGTAGTTAGTAGAAACAAGTTGAGTGAAGCAGATCTGTATTCCGCCCGCGGCCGCCGGCAGCGCCGCGACGCACGATGTAACGGCGACGTTCAGACGAGATTTGACACGCGTCTGCTGACGCCGAGATAAAGCCCTTCCCCTGAAATATGGCAAAATAAAAAGGGTTTAGACGCATCAATCGAGGCCCTTTGCTTTTTCATCAACATTTGAGCCCACAGAGAGGGTAATTGTGCTCCTCAACAGCGGTAATTTTGTATTTTGCATTGCAAATGTGTGCGGGAGAAAGGCTCGCGCGCCGCTGACCCGCTAATATCAGATGAAGCGAGAGCCCGCCGCCTAAATAAACTGAGGGAACGCACACTCGTCTACATTTTAAATACAGCTAAAAGTAAAAAAACCTTCATTTTGTAGGGTATCTACATTCTTAATTGTGGGTCTGAGTGTAAGGCAGCCGCGTAATTAGAGATGTGGACGAGCTTTGAACCAGTATAAGCTTCCCCGGGGCTATATAATACGGAATAATGCTCACAAAATACTACAAAGAACTTTATACCTTTTAAACAAAACTAATTGGATTGCCAGACCAATACTCATCCTAAATGCCATCTCTATAAATAATAAGATTAAAATCTGTGTAATTAACAAATTAAGTCGTTCAATCTCACTAAAAGGAAGTTAAGTAAAGAATAATAATAACTTATATCCAAACTGTTAGTAACTGGTTACGTTACTTTGACAAGGCAGTACGTAGGTAAGTCTGCCTACTGGAATTCACTGTTTCGAGCATTAATTACCCTTTCCATTATTTAATTTTATTCAACTGTTCAACATTTTTGTTAACAAAAATATGTTTTATGCTTACTATAAGTAAATATCAACTATTATGAATCAAGCTCCAAGATAGAGATATTATAGTATCAGATGGAAGACAACGTACACGAGCCTCCCGTACACTTTTGTTTCGGAGATTATTCGAAATGAACTTTTTCATCTGCAAGTTAAGATGGTACTTGTTCATTTCCGAAGTAATTTGACAAATAACTCCAAAGTTCTTAAGGTAGATACAATTATTTAAAGTAGAGTTGAGTCAGAAGCAAAATATATATCTGCGAGAATAGTAAGAATGCTCTAAACTTCGATCACATCGCCGCGGTGGCGGTGGTGGTGGTGGTGGACTGGCGGTCCATACAAATTCAAGGTAGCTTTCTCTGCTTTTCTATCTCCACGAAGCCTCAGTACTCAGTAATAAAGTCACTACAACGACTTATTTGTTTCACTACGGATCAAATCACACAACATAATATGACGGCAAATAATAACTGAGTACCGGATTGATACATTAAATTGTCAAGTCACCGTATTCTCCATTCGACAGTAGCTGATAAGTGAGTGGCGGCCGTTAGCGGCAATTCTCTAATTAACGCGCACTCGCAGATATGAAACTTAATATTCTTCGTTAAAACTTCCGCGCGGTCCCTTTATATCGCTGCCTTTGAGAAAGTTCCCCGGCGCGGGCGGGCCGCGCGCTGGGGCGGCCACCGCTCCGCCGCTCGCGGGACCAACAGGACACCGGACTTTTGATGTTTTCAGGGTATCCGGACAATAATTTAGCAATTGCATTCGTTTCTAAAGATTTAGGAAGATGTATCGTGTATTTTATTTTATTTTATTTATTTGGTTTTCCAACGGACTTAACACTAACAATGACAAATAAAAGAAAACAATGAACGTGGGCATGGTGTAAGTCCAATGACAGGAAGACACAACATGCAAACAGAATTGCTAAGTATGGAGTGTGGTGACGGTGTGCACTGTGCACACGAAATTGTCGCCCTTACAAAGATACATGAATATTTACTAATAAGTTACAGAGTACAATATATAAACTTAAAACTTAAACTGAATCTTTTAACAAATAAATACTATTTCTTAAGCGCGCAAGGACAAGATGTCACATTGTCACTTTCAATCAAATTAAGGCAACTGTGCACTCACTTGCATTCATTTTTGTTATAGTGAAATAACTGTTAGAACAGCCTCCAAAAATATATGGTTAATTTATACACTGAATTATTGGTATTTGTTGTTTTCTTTTTTTTTTGTTGATTTCTCCCTTTGTTTCAGAGTTCCTAAAATTACACACACTTGTGCACTGCATTTAATTTGTTTTGGTATTAATGGATTGAGGTAGATGTGGGGTAGGAGGGACCAACGGCGGCCTCGCTTTGTGCTGGTTCATTATTTATTAATAGTACTCGTATCTCAGTACAGACACATTAATGCGTGAATTTCCGTTCGCTTTTGACGAATACGAATCGAAGACCAATGAATGCACAAACACGTTGGTTATTAATGTAATAAATAATGAATTATATTTCTCGTAGGAGACATGTCCATAGATACCAGGCTGTGTTGCCTCCGCGCTCGCCCGCACAGATTTGGCAACTCGTTATTGTAATGAGAGATTGGAGCGATTAAATCTTATTAATATTTAGGCAGTCCCAAAATGTTTGGAGGAAATTGAAGAGATGGTTTACGATTTTGGAAATTTGTTTTGTTAAAGCTATCTTCGCTAAAGGTAATAACGAATCATTGTATCCAAGTCATAGAAATAAAATGGTCTATTTCTTACCTACAAGAAAATGTGAAGAGAATTGCTTATTTCACTCGTAAAACGCAAAAAGACTGCGTGTTTCAGTACCTGTTGGTGTTTTCATTGTATTTTGAACAAAACATTATTTGTAGTTGCCGTTTTCCTCGATCATTCCCGATATGATTAAAGGCACGGCGCGTGGTGGCAGCGGTGTGTGGTGACGTCACCTCGCTCTCTTTCGGAAATATTAGGTGCGTACTTCTGAAGAGCACCTTCAAAGAAGCAATTATACCGGCCCGCCACCTTCCCTCAACATCGAATCAAAAAGGCTTGTTAACGTTGACGCCCACATTTTTTTGTTACGGATGAACTACCGAACATAACGAGATGTTACAGCGAGCGATTAGACCCGCCATTGTATTACCATATTAAATGAATGAATGAAAAAGAAACTGTGCTTTGGTATAGAATAAATACTATCGTATAGAAGAGCAGTATTGAAGAGACAAGATGACGACATTAGGTATACGCTAGTGAAACCTTCAATTCCGATTAGAAATATGTAACTAGACGTACAAAGCACCTAAACACGATGCTGTATATATATCTAACTAAAGTATATATACCCACCTGCTCGTTTCTTGAAACTGAGCCAGTGACTTTCCTACAGCATAATGTGAGGTTTAAAGCAAGCGTCCCTGGCACGAGAAGGAAACGTCATTGCATTATGCATGTATGTAATCGCCCCGGGCACACCGCGCCGCGGCACGCGGTCGGAGTAATTTGCACCGCAACATGCCGTTTATTGCGTACGTGAGCCACGGACCACTTAGTGTGCACCCGAAACGGCGCCCCGAACGAAAAGTGGGTGCGAAGTAGTTACTGTTAAGAAGGATTATACAATAGGTATACACATTGTCACTTAGTATCACTTGTCTTGTAGTCAAATTGCTACCATACAATTTGGTATCAAAAACAATCGCGAACAGTTCGCCCTTTCGGGAAGCATTCTCTTCAACAGTATCATATTCATATGGGTGAAGGCAGACTCGTTGAAGTCTAAAACCAATTAGTGTGTGTGTGTCGACTAAATACGACAATGCAGTGTACATGGTACATGTATTACAATTATATCTGTTACACACGCAAAGCGGAGTACCGACCGCAAACTGTCCTCTGTATAATGCAACAAAGGTATTTGTAATGTCACCAGCCACATGCAATCAAATACAACGTGTCTAGGTAACTCGGTAGGGGGACTAAAACACTAGTTCAACTATGTTAGAAAACAGTCTAACATTAAGTTCGATACCAATAATCTTGATTCAAATAAGTACTTACTATACATACGGCTAGCTATGTGTGCAAGCTCATTATCTCGTATGTGTGTCTACAAACAAACACTACTGTCCCAACACGCCGCCGCCGCCGGAACAACCGTCGCAAACCATTTCCAAATGTAATTTCAGGGCAGACTAGAATTAAAGATGGCATCGCTGTAATTAGTTCCGAAAGACGTATAACTGTATTCGCGAGGCACGGCGCGGCGCCGGGTGGCGCGACCGAGGTAAACTTTCGTTTAGATACCTGTCTCCTAACGAAACCGTGCTGAGTGCTTTACACGACGCGATCCGAGCGCTTGTAACTTGGCGAAACTAACGGTACAGGCGGAGTGCAACACGGAGAATTATTTGTAAGCAAACTTGTAACTTCAATGGCGAGAATGCAATGTGTTCTTTTTATGTCTTGAAGTCAATAATATTTTTATTTAGTTGGAATAGGAACAACAGGTGCAATCTAACTTAAAATTAGCCATGTAATGTACACAAAAACCAGGCATGCAGGTTATTTTTTGGGCGGGATCACATTTACAATATTTTCATATTACTAAGTGGTTAAATTGGAGTATGTTCACAACAATCCCAAGCTTTTTCTCATCTCAATAGTCTGATGTTTTATAATAAGCATCATGTCAATCGAAATGTAATGAGAGAACATGTTTAGCTATCGTCAAGTCTTGGAGTTTACTTCGGATTCTGTTGAAAAAAATAATTATGGGCTTCTTTCTGTACAGTTTACTGATACTGATGTTGCCAGCCGTGGCGACACCGTGACGACCCCAGCCCGCCCCGTGCGGTGTGAGGCGCGCAGTGCGGCGCGGTGACGTCGCGGCCCGGCACCGCGCGGCTGCAGCGTCGCCTGCAGCGTTCGTGCCGCCCGCGCGCGCGCCTCGCAGCCCTAAACGCTGCTCATGTAATATGCTATTTCCTCGATAGAGTCGAGCCTATTGGATTGTTTCTCCGACTTGTAGTCGACGCAAGCGGGAGCGGGAGAGAGCGCGGAGGCGGGCGCGGGTGCCTCGCCTGATTTCCAATCGTTAAAAGGGACTCAAATATATTTCATCGTGACATTTATATCAGGTTCAATTTGTGAGATGGCGAAAGTAAATACTTAGCAATAAAAAGTAATCTTATGTAATAAATCCTCTAAACGGGGGCTTTAGGTTAACGTGACTGAAGTTAGATATATGTAGTAAGTTTTAGTACTATTAAGGTTTTAAAAGTGAAGGTTGTTAAACATAAATGAGTTTCCCAGGTATTCAGCTACATTACGTGACGTAACGTATCGAAAACTCATTTGCGGGCTGTAACAGCGAGGTAACAGCATGTTTATTACTGCTGTTGCTATTACGCCGCATAAAGTCACGCCACAGCGGCGACTGTCATGTATTTCAGTGACGATAACTTAAAGGTACACAATTTCTAGTAAAAGCCCTAAAACTGTTCTTTGAAAATCGAAAAGATTCGTGAAAACAAGACACAAAACACCACTACCAGCAATATCTGGCTGTTAGTTAGTGCCGTAACGTTTTTGCTGTTTCGTAACGGTTACGAGCTTCCACTTAATTACCATTCATCTGATGTCTCCGCCCGCTGAGCGGCCGGCGCGCCTCCCGGGCGGCGGAGGACCCTGCCCGCTGCGTGGCCCCGCGCGCTCTCGGCACACGATACACGCCGGTTCGTGGGCTCCTAATGGATTTCCGATATAAATATTATTCCCCGCGAATCCAATTGTCGTCACGATTGATGCTCTATCCTCCATTCCCATTATTTATTGCGGGTACTAAATAATTCCTTTTTATGTCGCGGAATCAACTTCATCGTTTATTTTTGTTGCTTTATAACTTAGGCAAAGAACACTGTACTATAAGTTCGTGGCGCGGCGATGCTTGCGTGCGCCACGATACTGCAGTTTATTGACTGGCTGTTCCGATTATTGTTAGATTCTCCGATGAGATTACCGGTTGTTTCGTTCCTTGCGTATGATATATTAATGAAGTGCGGTAGAGGTTGTAGGCAAGCAAGGTTTCGTGTTGTAAATAAAGAAAATGAATCGAATCGAGCACAGAGCACCGCAATCAGTGCGTGAAATGAGCCGTGAGATTGCGCTTGACGCCGCCGCCCGCCGCCGCGCCGCCCGCCCAGCGGCGCCATCGATCCTGCGGACTGCACCGTGACAAGGCATTACCGTTGTACCTACTTCTCAACTAGCACCAGGCACTTTTGATAAGTTTGATGTCGTGTGCTACAATCACCTGACCCGATCAGTGGACAAAGTTTGAATGCATGATGAGCTTTCATTATAATAGTTACCTACCTACATTTTTGCACCAGCTACCATCGAAAGATACTGATGATTTGTGAAAATGGCTAATGAAGAAAAGATACATTTATTATAAAACCTCTTCAACGTGGAATAGGTAGTCAGGTAAAGAGTTTTATTGTTCAATTTTATGGACGAAATAAATATGAATCGCTCACGTTTTACGTTTACTGGCTCATATCCATTGAACCCCCTTAACCATTCCACGAGTGACCGACATCAATACTGGCATCCTATTGGCCCTGTAAGGCGCTATCTCCACGAGCGAGTCCATCGCAGCGTTTTCGACTCACCTACTAAAAAAACGCCGCGTTCAAATGATTGTTATGCCGACTGAAGAAACACTTGTTATTGAAGTGGACATCACGCGCTGTTAAATCGCCACAACATAGACACGCGCGCTACAGAGAGCGCCTCGCCACCCGCCTCACTATTACAAGCTATAAATAAGTTACGAGGACGCGTTACAACAAGGATAAGTTATGAAAATGATGTCAGACTGTAAAGAGCTCCCATTATTTTTGTTACGATGCGCAACATCTTTGTTACTACCACACATGCCTAATCCACGTCCTTGGTAACCCTAATGCCACTGAGTTGAAGTCTTAGTGTTTAATGAATTTCACTTTAAAGGCGACCCGCATAAGTTAACAAATAACAAACAATGCGCTCCCGCTCGCAGCCGCCGCCGCCACATAGTGTGTGATCGCGTTATTTATCGGTCGAGCGCCGCGAGATTATCGCAATTAATGGGACAAATCTGGCTTGACGCGCATTATAGCATTACTTTGATACTTAATAACTTGATCCAGCTTAAATATTAGTTATACACAAACTTGGTGAGGCAACAGAAATTTTTTAACAAATAATATTGAGGGAGGGCATTTTCAATGGTTGTCAATATTCCATTATCGGTTTATACAATAGAAAGATCCTTCAACCACAATACAACTCAAAAGCCCGCCTCAATCTGTCACCCTGGGCAAGGGTTTGTATGATGTTGTGATACGATACGACAGCTCAAACTCAATAGTAATGAGTAGATGACACCGCGCGTGCTCCGCCGCGGGCCCGGACGCGCGGCGGCTTCATTTGAAGTCATGCCTTGTCTGAAGTGTGCACTTTCATTGCGGGGATATATTTTATTTAGCATTGACGTCTTGAATTCAGGTACTGTACGTGGAAGCTCAAATATCTGGGCTTGCTTCTGTGAGCTTGCTGTTTGGAGAAGTAGTAATTTGAAAATCTGTTTTACTGAGTCTACAGCAAAACACAAGTTTCATGCTGATCCAATCCTTTGAAAATATACCACTTAGGTACTTAAAAAACATTCGCAAATGATGAGCACTCGCAGGCACTGTGGCCTGCATTTTTATAAAAATATTTTGTAAGTAAACGCCAAATTCGTATAAAAGCTCAACGCGGTAGACAGTTCTGATAATCGTATAAATATTATATTCTACCCCGACCGTACTGTAGGATATTTTTGCCAGTATATTAGATATCCCAATATTTTCGCATCGTTTGATGCGCGGCGAGAGGATAAAAGACGGTCACGTCATGATGGATCGGAAGTGGATTCCGTTTAGTAACGTCCGAGTGTATTTGCCTCTTTTAGTAGGTGCTACCGCTGCTACTATTCATACTAATAATACTTGTCACTCTCAGAAGTTGGAGGTTAGACTACAGATGGAATAGAGTCAACGTTCAAGTTGCGGCAAGTTGGGGTGATCCCGTGTCGTACCGTGAGTGGTCGCCTCGCAACAGTGACTCCGTCTCTACTCTCTACCAACTTGAGACGAACATTACTTAGAACTTGCGATGCAGAGAACTAAGCCAGGCATTCCGGCTGATTGATATCAAACTGCTGAGTAAACTTACAACTTAATTATTGCATAATAGATCATCATAAAATATGATGAATATTTTTAATAAACAATCTATTAGGTTTTGTAGTAGAGTGATAGCCAGTAATTAACGAGGTATTGTATAGGCAGTAGGTATACTTATGTACTCGCATGAGTTCTGGTGATGTTTTTTGTTGTTATATTTCTATACTTCTGTTTATAGTAGCGAGTGCAGTCCACGTAGCGAGTCTATATAGGTATTCTAAGAAGCTTCGAGTCATCTACACTCGCGCGATAACTTTACGTTTGACGCGCGTTTGTATAACTCACCTGAAGAAACTTCTCTGAATGCCTTGGTTTTGAAAATAAATCTGTATAGGTACGAGTAGGTTCATAAATTAAGATCTTAAAAACGACGAGGATCCAGAATATTTATTCAGAACTAATAATAGTAGCATACAAATAATTAGTAGGTTTTTTATATACCTATATATGTATAAACCGAAAATCAATGATATCACTTACATACTCCATAACATAATGTTTGCCGCCTCCAAAGCAAGTAATTTGCTATGACACAAATGAAACCACATCGTTCCTTCGTGCATCTCTAGAATTATGTAACGTCCAGGGCAGTGTATTTATCAGCTTATTACTAAATAAGGATAAAGTGAGTGAAGCGTGATTTCCAAATCAAAATTAGTCGTAACTGTAACCCTAAAGTTGCGGCGCAGTGCCGGCGCGGCGCGCGGCGTCCGCTTCGAACCGAATTTAATTAGTAGATAAATGATGCATCGGTCAGAAGCAGGACAGGAGATTGTCAAGTGCGATTATAAGCCATATGAACTCAGGCATTAGGGTCATAAGTTTAGATGTTATTGTAGTTTCAGCAGTTTCAGGCTTTAAGCAGTAACTTACTATAAACTGGTTGACTCGGGAATGTAGATTCCTACGTAATCTGTACTAGAGAGGTCGTACTTATATATTATAGCAATATCATCACAACGTATGAAAACCGAGTCTCAGCGTAGCCTACAAATAGCAAAGTTCAATATATTATTATGTATAATAATATCTAAATGACTGTTTGATTCTACATATATCGTATATTGTGTAGGGTTTTGCGGTCATCTTCGGTTGATCGAAAGCAGTCATTAGCAAAGTTGAAAACTTTGTTGGGGTTTGATTTTGCACAAGTTGCTTACCGATCCAAAAGTATTGGTCCAGTTTGGAAGTGAAAAGTCCAGCTTGAGGCGGACGTTGATTATAATGCGGTCGCGGCTCCCCCGCGCGCCCCCGCCCCCGCCGCGGTCGCTTTGTATGAACACCAGGAACTTTGTTAACTGACAAATCGTGGTGACGGTTTCAAATTTGTATGTGGTCTTTATATACCATTTATTTCTTCTAAGTAAGATTAAATTTTTTCACTTTTCTTTTCGAGTACAAAATTTCAGCAACCGTTACAATCCATTTCAGATTCGTTTCCTACCCATATGTAGTTATGTAACAATGGCGCTTATAGTGGAAGTATTTATTTAACATTTGAAAACCGCTCCAGAATTCAATGTTACTTTAATATCGAGAGCATTACAATAAGATCATCGCAACAAAAGAATAAAATATAATTGAAATCGTTCTGAGAACTCTACAATGGCGGTCCGATAAAAGAATATGCAATTCGGCGGAGAACCAACGGAACACTGCATTTTGATTGCAAGTCTAGATCACTTTGAGCTCCCGTAGAAAAAGAGATGTAACAAAAGGGCCAGTCCAATTCACACCATCTCTTGGTTTTCAAAAATACCATAAACAAGCACTGAGAACGCCATTATATTGTTATATAGATCAATCACCTTGCGGAGATTGAAAGATCACACGAGGCAACAGTTTGGAAGCTGCATCTGCAGAAGACGTTGTGTCACGGTCCCACATCGAGCTAGATCCGCCGCCGGGATGTTATCCGGGTAAAGCTCAATCGGTGCGGATAGAGCCGGATATGCGGATACTTGTGGAAATCCGCATCCCCGCGCCGAACTGACGAGCCGTGTACCACAGTGCTTACCAATATGTTTGTTTAAGCGAAGGTTATTGTTTAATAATGGTACAAGCTCTTCGTAGTTTTCCAATATATTATTACCTTTTATTCCCCAGTACTCTGTTAGACAAAGGCATTCCAAACAATCTAAATACGAGTGACACAAAGGATTCAGATATTTCACAAAGAATCGCTGCGTAATACGAGTATAACCAGCGCGAGTCACTTGGCCTGAACAAACCTCACCTCTTTCAGTCCATTATCCCGGCGGCCGTAACAGATTGAAACAAGTCACAATTAACGAATGAAGAAGTCGGGACGCACTCCGTAAACTTTATACATTTACTTTTTTAAACCCACAAAAACGCCTTGTAAGCGCTATACTCGCCCCAATTGCGTAAACAGTGGAAATCTTTTCGTACGAAAATAAACGTATCATATTATGACGATACTTTCCCCGGCCTTGTGTCGTAAAAACAATGGGGACCTACCGCGGAATATTAATTTGTGAAATTAAATGTTTCTCTGTATTACCTAGCCGTAACGTCACGTCGTGGCGCTGGGTAAGGTTTTACTGCTTTTTTTAGGTTTATTTATTTGTTGATCCGTTCTGCGACCGCTCTCTATTTATAACACGTGTAGAGAGGCTCTCTGTAACAAGTAAGGTCAGTTGTAACGATGCGCTCGCCGCTCGAGGCCGCTGCGAATGTATTCCAGATTATCGGCGCCGAATCGAATTCCAATAGGCCTCCTCCGCCGCCGGGACCGGAATATCTTATCTGCAGCCGTTCAATATATATCTCCCTAACATAGTACACAGGAAGTGTTGTCTCGAACGAGAGCAGCATTCAAATTGCAGTCCTTCAACGAGACTATAATGACTTTGAACATAGTTTGAGTAGCATGCTTGAGTATTCAATCTATTGAATTTAAAATTCATGCAAAATGTCTGTCTGAAGTTTTCAGTTTAGACAGTAGTTTTCTCTTTGTAACAATAAGCTTACACTAAAGCTGCAGAGGTAGCGGTGCTTCGAGGCAGCTTGTTTCACATGAGTAGGGCGCTCGCTTGTAACTCTTGTAAGGTTCCTCGACGGCGCTGGATCTGTTTTAACGTTGCAGTTTCCGGAGCCATGAGTTATATATATACTAAGCGCTTGCATCACGGCTATGTATTAAATTGTGGGCAAGTCAAAATCAAAAAAATGTTTATAATAGGATACATTGTGATCACTTTTAAACGTCAACTTAAAACTAGCCACGGTGTTATTTATATCTATTTGTTATAAATAAAATGGCACCATTCCTTCCTGTTTTCCACCCACGTACGAGGTTATCATGAAGCCAGGACTGCTTAATAAACACCTACACAACAATCTCTGTTCTAACCGTCTACGTAACTTCGCACTACCTGCGATTGAGCTACACCGCTCCTGAATATTTCCTAGTAGAAAAACATGAAGAGCGTGCACAAGCGAGGGTAGGTGACAGCCACTAGTCAGCAAGTGGCTCTCTAGCCACTAGAGCCAGCCGGGGACGAGGCGAGCCGATAGTATGCGACTGCACTGAGCTAGCTTTAATACAATGCACAATAAACGCCCCAACTCGTGGCGCTACGCCATTGAATAAAATTAACACTTGTTTACGTCACACGTGCTTATAGATATGCGAAAGTGTGACATTTTCGCTTAACCGACTTAGTTTACAAGCGGGTAAGTGGCCCAAGTGTCACTTAAGCGTGTAAACGACAAGTCAGCGACAGAGCGCTTCTCTGCGTTGTCATCATCTTGCTCGCGCCGCACGCTGTCTAATAACACTGCTACTTAGCTTGTATAGTGATAAAGACTACTAAGATGACGATGTACTCATATCTTGCGTCAAGCGTGGCGTGGCAGGGTGTGCAGGTGACAGCCTGACAGTTGCGGGGGCGTACGTTCCTAAGAGGCACTCGACGCGGGTGACGGGAGTACACAGTAGTTTACAATCCGAAATCTGTACACAATTTTTTAAAGTGCATATAATTTTTTACTTATTACAGAGTAAGTAACGTTTGACCACAAGTCTCCTGACGTCAAGAGAGTGCCTGGACTGGCTTTCAAGTGAGGCTGTTGGATACACATACACATACACATGTTTGTTTTCTTAAGAAGTTTTCCGCGAAGACTCAAAGTAACATTTATGGTACTGTATCTTTATTTTACCTTTTACGGAAATTCAGAGCAGTACTCGCATTCAGACATAAAATATTATAGGAATACTATTTTATGCATCGATACCCAATTTCCTTCCATTTTCAGCAAGATATGCAAATCTCGCGGCGTGCCTCCGGCTGGCTGGGCGCGCTGCTGGACGGAATATATTTTCCATGTGACTTGCGACCGGACGTTTAATAACTGACCCTAGCTCGCAACTCCAAACTACACTTTACAAAACGAGGCAAAATTGAAACTTGTGCCGTTTAACCGAGTCCGGCGCCGCGCCGCCGCCGCGCCGCCCGGCCTCGAAACTATTGTTCTAAATGAATCTTAACTTTTCAATTTAGCGCGGGCGCCGTCCATTAAACTCTTAAAGAGTGTACCGACTCGACTTCGATTGCCTGTTAACGTTCTCATAAAAGGAGCTTTTTAACTCGTCTGCCGAGAGTTGGGAAGTGGACGTGGCCTCGCACCTTCCTACCGCTCTGTATAGGAGTGGCGGCCGCGGGCGAGCGGCGGGTGGCGCTCTCCCTGATTGGAATTTTTATTGAAAATTAAGAATAAATCGTCTTCCTGCTGCGGGAGAGTTCGAACAAAGTTTGTTTTCGTGGGGATTATTTCTTACGAAATACTTTTAGCCCCGTCCCTTTCCGCAATGCATTTTAAATCCGACATTTCGTTAAAATTTGATTTATGGGTAAAAATATGCAAGTCACGGCTTATCGTAGTCCGTTGGATCCGCTTTTAAAGTTAGGGATAAAGGTACTCTATAGCTGTGCGCATTTAGTTTTCACTGCCGGCGCTTTGTTATTGAATGGCGCTCGACTCGAAATTAGCTTGCAGCTGGATCGCGCGGTAGAAGGGCTCGGCGGGCGGGCGGCCGGGCTCGCTCGGCGCTGGTGCTGCTCGTCCGAGTGCGGAGAGAAGCGGCGGGCGGGGTGCAAGTGCACGCCGCTCATCTTGCACACGATGAACCTTCAGATCAGACACTATTAGACGCTCTGTGCCTGCACCTCCACGGCGGGTTCGGGTGGGGCTTAGGTGGTGCCGTAAAACTCAAAGAGCTAGACTAGCTAGCTTAGTTCTACTTCATATTTTTTTATGTAATAGACATGTAGTTTCGGGGTATAATTTCAACAATATTATATATTTTACAACTTAGCGTTTGGCCACACCTGATGTTAAGTGAAGATGTGCTCGAGTCGGCTTAACGCCACGCTATTTGGAACCGGTTCCCAAGTGAGGCTGCCGGAACACACCGATAGGTGCTTGGCGATTATATACAAAACAATGAAGGTTTCATAAAAATGCAACAATTTATTACCAAACATTTGGGAAGTATTCAAACGGGCGGCCGCCGCCGTGCTCATACACATTCCAGTACAATTATTTCACACCGAACAATCAGAATATTTCAGCTTTGCATTGACACGAAAACTGAAAAATGAATATTGGAACGAAACTTTATTTTTCCCAACTTACATAATACATTATCGACGTCAATATTTATTCGCACCGTATCTGAATCGAACAATGCTTTATTTTCTCCGTAGCCGAGAGGTTATATATAATGTAAATCCATACCATCCCTGTCCCAGTTTCGATTGATGTTTCAACCTACTTGTAAAATGGCGAAGCTTTAAACCCATTCTAATTTGACAGAGGTTGAAGCCCGCACTGCTGTCCGAACAACGCGCTCCGTCGACGGAACAAATCCATTTCTAAATGCCTTTTCCACTAATTTTTCAGCACCGCACAGGAAAACCAACTCTACGGCATTTGTCATAAGGTAGGAAAGCTCCCGCTTTGGTATTAATTGAGAGGTGAGAAAGGAAGCTCATCAGGTGAGTGAAAGCTACCGCGAAACGAGTTTGAGAACAAAGTGAGGTGGAAGCGAGCGCTCCCGAGCAGAGCTGAGGCAACAAAGTTGTGCTCTATGTTACATGTGACGTGCCGACATTATCTCAAGAGATCAGTAACGTACTTACATAATGGTATGCATGAGAGTTCATTTCGTGATGTTTACCTACAGGGAATTATAACATCGTACTGGCATGTCCAATAATATTATAACCTTCTTTCAAGGGCATGCCAATGCCCACATAATAAGCTGATAATGCTATCTACTCTCACATATACTTCCCTTCATCCAGCAGTTTTGATCCTAAGTATTGTATCTCTTGCCTTTTAGAGACTAATCTTGTTCTATTTGAAAATCCGGCGCTAGGCGCGTCACTCTGGACGCACCCATAAATGTACAAAAATGTGTAATCGGGAATCCCACGTGTCTGTGTGTGTGTGTGTGTTATTTGTTTCCTTCAGTTGTGTGAGCGGATACCTGGATGCTAGTGGGTGCCTACACACGAACGTGGACGTGATGAATGCAAATGGTTACATCGGTGGATCGGTGCGGAATAATTAAGTAACCCTTTGTACAAGGCGGTCGGGGTGGAGAAGGCATGCCGTAAATGCTGGATTGTTTTGGGGTAAGATTCTATTGAAACCCAAAGTATTCAATAAGAAGTTACTGCAAATCCTTGCTTCGCACTGGATCCGTTTTATTTAATTAATATAGAGGTATACTATAATAATTATACTATGGCGTGCCTATCACTTAGTCAGGCATTAAATAAAACTCAAGTCCATCAACAATGTACCAAAACGAAAATAGAACCACAACATAACCGAGAGAGAGCTTATAAATGCTTCGGCATTAAAACCGTCCATTAAAAATCACAAAGTTCGGCCACTTAAAAAAGGCGAATTCGGTGCCGGATTATTTCTGGCGAGCATAGTCTGTAAATAGGGAAATATTGGGCTTACTGAGGATACTAGAACAAAATGACGCGGCGTGGCGGAGGAGGCTGCATATTCATGAGGCGGAGACACGGGGCGGTGCGGCGCCAGCGGTCAACCACCTTTTCTTCACATTTACAGTTCCTCCGGGTCAGGTACGAGAGATAAACGATACTTTACTAGGGCGGATAGAATTGACGTAATATTCCGCCTCTCTGTAGTGGAGCAGCCACATGAAAATGTAAAGCTGAATGTTACAGCGGTATACCGCCTGGAAATGACAAACTTACATACAGATTTTAGCTCTTTTTTTATCATTTAGTCGAATCTTTCCACCGAAGCGTGTGGAACCATCGTGATATTATAACATGAACAATGAACGTATTAACCTAACTTCCTGAAGGTTCTTTGTTGTCTTACAGCCTGTAAATGTCTACACAGAAACAGCTCACTTTAACGAATAATGTAATTTTTTTGTATGGTTTCGGGTAATCTTATTATGTTTTCTGAATCAATAGTTAATCGAGTTTACACGTTTCCATTCAGAATCAGTATGTAACAAACCCGTATTGGCTAATATCACTTCATAACAATCCTGGTTCCACGAATAAACCGACGGGCTCTATAACTATATGATTTACCTCCGTAGTCACCATTCGGATTCGTCCGACCACTCAAAAATAATTCAACTCCGCAATATGAATAATAAAACCTCTTCCTAAAAGGTTCTTATCTTTACGCAGTATGTAACAGTTAATTGGATTGGTAGTCAACTACTTCGTTTGATTTCAAGTTATTGATTCTAAGAACCTGCCTTATAATTATAATAAATTATGTTGAATTTACAAATTATTAAATTTACTTTTGCCAAGGTAAGAAAGTCTCAACTCAGACAGGCCGCACCTGATGATGGCATCGTTGAAGCAAGCTTTTAATAGTTTTAATTGAAACCCACTTGGCTCCAGCACTCAGGTAATAGTGAATGTCCATTGAATTTTTCAAAGAATTTAATTATCGTTCATAAATATTATAGCTGGAAATATCAATTGAAATTGGCTCTGCCTTTGAGAGAATTGGAATAAAATCGAACGTTTTGTGAATACTTAATATGCGAAACTCTTGATACCTCATTAATTTGCGTTGTCGCCGATATTCAAAGGAAGGAGAGGAGTAGCCACTCCACTCCAACGGAAATGACGACTTCACTCAATTCAATAAATAAATCTACCTTTCAGCAATGTTATTGGTGATATTTGTGTTAGAATTAACGAAAATATCCCACGCGCAATACGAAGCCAAGCATGCCTTCAATTACTCATTTATCTACACAAACACTACAAACTGAATAGAGTCGACATACTTATTGCATGTAAGCATGTGTGAACTATTTACGCTACATACATGCTATTTACATGTGGTAGGTATAAAATATCTTTTACATCTTATAGGGTAGCGTTTGAACAGCAGCCGTGACAATGTGGTCGAACGTGGTGCCACACTATATGCCTAGATTGGAAATTGACTCCATAATGAGGCTATCGGAACGGCTATATCAAATGAATATGTAAGAAAGAAACGAAAAACGTTAGTTTTAACTCGCATAACGAAACTTCCTCGCAGATTACGAAATATATCATCAAGCAAGTGAGAAGATAAAGTTTGTGAGTGAATTCGCGAGAGTACGGGCCCGGGGGAGTTTCCAGAATTGTTTAGTACTGAAACAATCTAGATTCGGACATCGGCTTCTTTCTGTCCGGGGAATCTATGGAGGCTGCCGTAGGGCCAGCGGGACGTTTCTATAAATGATTTATTCTTTTCAAATAGGCTATCGATATAGGTAAATCTAAGCATTGTAAAATTCAATAGTTTCATCCATGTTCTCGGCTCCTGAAGATAACCTACATAAACTGTAGTAATAAATCCGCGTGTACCCTCTAGATACCTAGCTCTCAGCTCTACCGGCCCGGCCGAAAGCCCGTGAATTCATGACCGGCCAATGGCTGCGCTGAATACATAATACCGATCAATTTGTTATTGCCGAAGCTAAAAATAACTTGTTATCTGAACGTTCCTGTTGTTGAATATTACTTTTATTTATGCACATTAAAGGCTCGATTTAAAATGTTAGAGAAATTTAAATCCCCGAGATAACTAGTGTCTATTTGAATATAAAATTTCTCTCTGCTCCTTGGTCTCAGGTTGTATCACTATTTGCATATTCAAATTGAAAGGGTCTCCGCAGTTATCTAGTATATAAAAGGGTCAAAGTCACACTCACAGTATACAATCTGTGCCGGCGTTGCTACTATAAATGCTTATGTACAACATATGCATTAGACTATATTTACTCACTAATATAAAAACGATAAAATAATAATAATGAACTGTTTTGTTCAGTGTATCCACCTTGTTTAGTTTACCTACTTTGTTTTTTTAATCGAATTGTAATATAAGATAGATGGCGTATTTGGTCAAAAATCTTAAATATTGGAATCTGACCCTTGCTATCCTTCCTACCAACTTTTATGCAATTCCATATCTACTATTTTCATTCATACGTTCAAAGATACGCCACTATGTAAAGGGGTTTCTTTACACAATAGAATCTAGAATGAGGGTATCTGCTATAAATTCAAAGCCGACACATGCCCCACTGAAGTGGCAATGTCGCTCGCAGCACCGCCAACCATTGTGACGAATAGACTCCCGAATGGTGACCTCGAGCTGGAAGACGCAGCGGAGGAGTTGGATTAGCGATCTGGCCACAGTAGTAGGCAACGGCTATTATAACCGTTCATCGTCTTCAGCTGATGATGATGATGATGATGATGGTGGTGATATAATTTAATGATAAAGCCGCATATCAAAAGGTTATGCGTACTTACTTAATTAAACAAATTACAGAAAGCCGAGTTCTCTAAGCATTGGGTATTCTTGATGCATTAAAATTAAATGGGATGAAGCCATTAGCTTAATTAGTCCTATTTAAATTAAGTCCCAACGAGATCCTGATTAAGTCACGAGATTATTATTGATTAAACCGTTTTAAATATTAAACTTTCATTAAAATTACTCAGGGAGAATTTGATGTCGCACTCCCCCAAGGAGAATTTGATGTTTTGAGGGAGTGGGTGTTTATTACCAACCACAATAAACAAATTTCCTTAGAGCAATACAGTGAGAGATAGTGATAAGGTTGTAATAAGCCTACTCACCATAGTCCAGCTCAAGACCTCGTGATGACGGTGCTATTCCTCTTTCACTAAAGTTAGATAGGTACTGTGTAAAGTATGGTGTGTAGTGTGTGTTTTTATGAAGGAAAACTTTAGCCTAATTTGATGGAGCCATTGCAGCTGAACTAAGTAGAGTGATATTGAGCCAAACTGTTGGCAGTGAACCTTTGCGGGCGGCTGTTGCCCCGGTACGGCACGGCACGGCCGCCGCGTGGACACGCCGAGCTCAATGACTGTTATACAACTTAAAAACAAGTTTGTAAATCATTAGACACTTTATTTACTTAGTATCAGACGCTAACCCAAGTGGAATAGTGGAAGTCATTTTCAGGGGTGGTAGCGTTAAGGACGTCGGAGCAGAACGAGCGGTCATAGTAATCGATCCAGCCGCCGTTGCCGTGCGGAGGTGCCTTAAGATTCCTTAGAAGCCTCCCATCGTGCCCATACAACGTCACCGCTTGAACTTTGTTGGAGAATAACTGATCGCTGCTCGTCTTCCACCAGATGCTCTCCAGCGCGTGTCTCCCGCTGCGGAACACTCCCGTGGACAGCACCCTCGGTGCCATGCACGCCACCATGACCACTCGCCCTCGACTAAACATCTCAAACAAGTGCGATAGTGAATAGCTCCAACTGGTATCGTCGTACTGACAGTAGTGCGAGCCTAATGCGGCGATCTTTAGCCATGTGGTTCTATTGAATGCCAACCCCTTACTGTACGGCGGCCTCCAAGCGTCCACTATCAACTTGTTGCAATCCAAATCCATTGCCAGGGGTCTCCCGAATGATAACACGTCTGCGTCCGAAATGTAATTTAAAGAGAACTTAGCGAACCGGAGCATGTGTAACAAATCAGGAAGCACGTAGCTGTCTTCGTCGATAAATATGACCATGTATTTGTGGGTGGTGGACCAGGCGAGCTGATTGAACACGACATTGGCCGTCCACCACCAGTGGTTTTTCGACTCTGCTGACCGTTCGTTTTCGCAGAAGATCTTCGTCTTGCGGGTTTGAATCGTGCAGTCTATTGGAGAATCAAATGGGTAAAGCTGCACTGACTTGGGATAATATATTTGTAATACCATGCAGAAATCTATTTGTCGAATGAGGAAGTTGATACGTTCGTCGTGGAAGCTGTGCGAGAAGACGAGTAGAGCCGTGTGTATGCGCGACACCAGCGCCAGCGACACGACGAGGTGCTGCAACCGCTCCAAATCTCTGTGCACTTGGATAACAATGACAGGAGTTTCAGAGTCCACAGGCTTGTACTTTTGCCAGTTCCTCACAACACCTTGTGCGTTTATTTTTTCCAATTTAGCTAATAACTCTTCTTCAGTTGTGTTCACTGCATACTCTACGTTGTTCTCCAAAACCATGAAATATTTAAGCAAGTGCTCCGGCACTAAATCTATTGCTGTCTTTTTGTAATTATCATGTTTTACTACAATATAGACAAGGATGGAAATTAACAGCCAAATTATTAGTAAGCTGGATTTTGAGAACAGATTCAGTTTAAAAATCATAGCAATTGACGATAGTATATATGTAACTGAAAAGCATTGTCATAGACAAAGAGAGTAACAAAATCACTAGGTGAGACACCTACCGTCCTAAGTTTATTATGAGAGAAAAGGATTTCATCGCCGTAGACTACGAGAACAACGAGTAACCCAACCCAATGGGTAACCTCATCAAGACCATTCAAACTTCTCACAGAACAAGCACTCAACAATTCATTTGTCCAATATCTTGGGTAGGTACCTACGTTTTTCTCTGGTTTTTCGATCAATGAAATTATGGTGTCTTCTTAATAACAATCAAATTAGTTCATAAGAAATACTTTATAATAATAATAAGTATCTAACTATATAACAAGCTGAGAACAAACATGAGTTCAAGTCGTAGGAAGCGTGAAGTGAATAGTACCTCCTAAGTAGATCGAAAACTACTACGAAATTGAAAACTAGAAAAATAACGAAACTGAGTGTCACAAAGGGTAATAAGTAATAGTCTAAAGAGAAAATACTGCTTACAATAAAGAAGCGTCTACCTTACCGTCACCTCTACCGAATAAAAAGTTGATAAAGATAAAGTTAAAAAGTCGATGCAAAAGAAAGCTTCGAAAGAAGTCATTTAGGATAGTATTTACGTATAAAATAACAAAACTCAAAAATAGGATTTCACTCCATGAATACACAAGGGTTACTTAACTGGCAAAGTTCATTTAGGAGAAAGCGAGGAATTCTCAGTAAATGTAGCTACGCCGTGTTGTTTGGAAGCAGGAGGATGTTTACCGTAAACAAATTGGAGCACATACACAGTAGGTAATCGAGACGTCCGAGGGATCCCGGCCTAATGGAAAAAATGTACGTACCGAGACGGAACGCGCGCTACCCTACTGCCGTTACCGCCGTTCTCCTAAGCAGCACACGGCGGCAGGCACGGACGGACGCGGCGGAGAAGAGCTTTCAAACTCACTCCAAACCACCCGCAAAACTTTCTGCTTTCACTTACTTTTTTTTCCAACACAAAACTCAATTTCGCTAAGTAAGTACTTATATCACTTAAGTAAGGATCTACGTTTGTATTATGGGCTTACAATTTCCCGTTATCCCGGCCCCGTTCCGCGGATAAATATTTTTCAGCGGCAGTTAAAGTGTTTTACATTGGCTATTATTTTTAAATGTCGCCATTGAGAGCCGACCTCTATTAACTTAATTGAAAAACATAACACTGTAAATTGAAGCGCTCTAAAACATTCCCTGAGTGGACTGCTACTATAAAAGCTGACGCTCCGACGAGACTAATAACGGTAAACCCCCTGAAAACTGAAAATAACCTGTTTGCTATAACATCACTCTGTGTGTCAAGCAGTTATGAAGCGGGCAGCTATGTTTTTTTTACTCTAACAGAGGTTTAGCGTGTTACCACTATTTCACCTGACACGAAACAGATGTGAAGCGACTCAAAAACTGCTGCCCGAAAACAATTGTTAATGTTTGGTTGGGGACAGATTTTTTACTGATTTTACTGTCCCAGGCGCCTAGATAATATATACCCTACCTACAATAGTCACGGTCATGGTCACAGTAAGGATTTGATATAAATAGATATGAAAACTGAATAGGTTCAAAAGTTCAAGTTCTGGGGCCATATACCTACCTAGGTGAGTAATGGAGCCCTGCCTATCTACATGTCATCAGCGACCCGCGGCGTGAGGGCCATGGGGCACTTCAATTTGCGTAACATAAGGCCGCCACAGAAGATATGTTCACCTCTCCATAAATAGTTTGACAATAAATTGACGGCATTAGAGGGGCGGTTGATTGTGAGGCCAGGTGTCACAGGTGAGCGCAAATTGTGGACCCTCGTCAGCCGACGCGAGATTAGACCCTCGTATTTTAGTTAGGTACCTACCTGCGGTCGTCCACTATTATGTACGCACTTGATAGTACGCCACAGATGTACCTTTACCTACCGGCGTCTTTGTATAAGCCTATTGTGGACTCGGAAGTGGGTACCTTCTCACTCAATGCCGAGAGGGGGTATAATGATGCAGCCCTTACGTAATACGTACAACTATAAGTACCTTCTGCTCTCCAAATGGATATGGTGACAACCTATTTTGGTACAATTTTCCGATTTGGAAGGGTAAGCATTGAAATCAGTTTCTGAATTAGAGTCAATCAATCAAGAATTCAACATTGATTTCTATTAAAACTTTAGAATAAATAGCTAGAGGCCAGTAGCTTTACCAAAGAATATTAGTAGCACTTGATATTAAAATAACTTAATTAGACTAGACTCTAAATTTAGATGAACAGCTAGACTCGCACATCTAGATAAGCACTAAGCACTTGTTCCAAACTTAGTCAAAAGTCAAAAATATAGTGTTGGTATGGTATGTATGAGGAAACTTACTATTTTTATACCCACTTTTTTTATAACAATTTTATTTATGATGTTATAACAACACGTCCATAACATTACAGTTTATGGCTAAATTGTGATAATAAAGTAACGTAGTGACGTAGGCACCTAGATACGAAATTACATTCATATTAGACGAATTTTCATTCAGTTCCTATTGTAGAAGAAGGATAGAGTGGCTAACTAATAGCTAGGGCACCGAATACCGACCCTACCCTTTAGTACTATAGTCCCATTCCCATGTCTCTTATACTTTTTGCTTGAGGTTCTCTTCAAATTCAATTCGATCCAATGCCAATGCCATGTTAAATATATTATACGAGACCTATAGCGCCATCTTTTGAGAAGAGAATGTAAACATATAAATAGTATGATGTGTGAACTTTGGAACGAAGAGAAAAATCTAACAAATACACAAACGTAATGTGATTCGAAAAATTATAACATAAATATGGCAAATGTGTAAAATTTAAATAAAATTTCATTAAAAAATAAAGTCCGACTGTAAAGTGTATCTGAACACGAAACAAAAAAACTATTCTGCGTGTATCTGAACGACTAGATTTTCGTGTTTACTTCGTTTAAAAACCAACATCTTTGTTTGCTGAAAGTCATTCGCTGTCACTTTGGTGAAATGGCTCGACAACAAATAAGATAAGGTTACATCATTCACCAGATGATGGCTTTGTTTTGGTGATAAATTATATGCTTACTTTTTGTGTTAGTGTTTCTAATTTGTGAACTATGTATATTCACCAGTTATTTATTTCTGTGCCCTTTTTGGAATTGTTCCGTTCGAAATCATTGTATTGAATGTGAATGGCCGCCTGTCAGCTCAGCTGTACAAGTACTTTGGTATTAAAAGCTGTCAAATGGTGAATAGCAAAGCAGGAGCGGTAGTGAGAATAATTCTTAACAAATATGTCTTTTTATTCGCAATATCAGTGTTATAGGTAATCGCCGCGCGTAGCTATAAGCTTTAGCGTAATTAGGATTAAGAAACAGCCGGCGTCGCGACAAAATGGGCTCTAGAGATAAGTCGCTCCAGGACAAGTTGAAAGTATTCTTCAAGAAGGGCACATCGGGTGAGTATCTGCGTTTGGCGGCGCGTTGCGACGGCCGAGATAGCCTTGCAGCGAGTGGCAATGACGTGAGGTGTGCGGTCGTGTTGTTGCAGCCCCGCTACCGCCGCGGAACGAGCTGGTGGTGACGGCGGACCTGGAGCGCGAGCTGGGCGTGGAAACCCCGCTGAACCGTCGCCTGCGAGCCATCAAAGACGTCGGCGAGAAGGCGATCAACGTCCGCGTTCACGAGGTACCCAACCCAGCTCACAGAGCTAATAGCTTCACACCCTTTCCTGGTTGCACTTTCTTAATCCTAAATCTTAAAATTACAGCCACACCTATCAAATTAAAATGGAAATTTTTGATGTTTAGGATATTTTTTTTGTGAGATACCAATTCAAAAATTATGTGTTTATTATTCTAAGACGGATTTTAATTACAAATATCAACTAAATGTGTTTGTTTTTTTTATTGGAGAAAAATGACACTGAAGCATCTATACTCCGTAACATGCAGGTACATACATGTATAAAATTATTGTGGCAGTTTTTGATCTTTCTTTTTGTTATTTTATAAAGAAAACCTTTTGTTGAACACCAGCATTACAATAAGGTTGCTTTACTCTCAGAGCCTTGATTCAAAAATCCAAAAAAACACTCTTGCTACAGTATTTATCTTAAAAACGTTTCTGTTCAAATTTGCAAAGCACCTAAACCTACGCCACATTAAAACAAAGTTATGAAGTACTCCAATGTTCAGATAAGCATTCTTCCTGCATTCTGGCCTCAATCAACTAAGCTATATGAAAATGAGTATAATAGCAAAACATTAAATTTTAGTATATTGCCAGGCGTCCCCTCCTCACAGGTAGAAAAGCTTCTCACACACACTGTTTCATGTTCACATTTGAAATAGAAATGAAAAGTAGTTTTTAAATTTAAGGACAAAGGAAATGTTTAAACATTTTTATCTCAGGATCAATAATATCAATAATAGTAGAATAAATATTGAGCAAGTACAAGTAAAATTAACTCGATGTAGATCATTCCTACCTCCTCATCACCTCTGAAAAGAATAATAACTACATCATTATTTCTCTATAGGGATGTGTAGAGAAACTATGGACATGCACACGAGATCTCCTGGAAGACAGCAGCAGCGAGGCACGACATACGGTTCTATGCTTCATGCGTTGCATCGCAGAGGGCCAGGCCGACCACCTGCAGATCATGAGGACTATCTACTTTCATTACCTGCGCGACACACACCCGTCACACCCGCCCGAGGACACACAGCTGCGGTTCAAGCTGCTGCATACCCTCACTAACTCGGGAAAGAATATTAATTGTTTTGAAGAACAGGTGTGTACTTCTTCAATGCTTTGTAAAATCAATAGTAATTGTGAAGGTATCATTTATATAATTAAATAAATCACAGAGGCAGTTGTATTTCAGATCACTTCTCATGATTTTTTATTCAATACCAATGAAATATCTGGATTCCCCGCAACCTCAGACCCACTACTCTTGAAATGAGTCCAGGTTATCTCGCCATTAATTGAATAAATAAATAAATTTTAAAGAATATAAAAAGGGTTTTGTTTTTATTATTTACTAAAGTATTATGTTGTTAATTCCAGATTGGACCATTCCTGCTGGAGTGGCTGCCTCAGATCCAGGGCACTCCCCTCCTGATAGAGTTCTTGCAGCTCATTATCAACGTGGTCAAGTTCAACGCCACCTACCTGGACGAGCACATAGTTCACGGGATCGTCAAGTACGTTTTCATACTACATTTAACTCTGATGTCGTCGGAGTGACTTGTTAATTTCATTGTTATTGGTTTTACAATCTGAAGGTCGTTTGCAACTCCAATAGAATGGTATTAGATTGTGTACTTTATCAATGCATTCAAGGTCAGGTGCAGTCTGATTTACATCTTTGCTTGCGCTGTGTTGCTAGGGATGCCCTGTTTCCACATGCACAACTGATAACTGCACTCCGATGGAGGGAGCTGGTCTATTATGTGAATCAGAGAGGAGTACGGGCCGTAATCCGCGCTGGCTCAGTGCGGGTTGGGAGATGTTGCATGTCCGCGAACGTTGGGGTTCCTGGATATGCCGGTTTCCTCACGGTGTTTTCCTTCGCCGTTTCGAGCGATGGCAAATTCACGTCTTGTAAGGTGCATTACCGCTCGGAGTGCGGTGCCCAGAGTGACGCGGTGTGTCCCGCAGCAACTCGTGCGAGCTGTGCGCGTACCACGCGGAGGGCGGCGTGGTGGCGGCGTGCCTGGCGCTGCTGGAGGCCGTGCTCTCCTACTCGCTGCTGCCGCGCGCCGCGCTGCCCGCCTTCGTGGCCGCGCTCTGCCGCACCGTCAACGTCGAGCACCACTGTCAGAGCAGCTGGAAGGTAACGTACAGCACCACTGTCGGACTACTGTCGCTTACTCGTCCCCAAGCTGCATAGAGAAAAACGTTAAATAAATAAAGTTGCTTCCGTCGAATTTTGTAATATGCGGGTTGAAGATTGAATCAGTCCACGTAGTATAACGGTTGTGTTCGCGGGCAGCTGATGCGGTGCGTGGTGGGCGCGGACATCGGGCACGCGGCGCTGCAGCAGATGGTGGGCGTGCTGCGCGCATGCGCGGCGGCGGAGGACGCGGGGCTGGTGCGCGGCGCCGTCTTCTACATCAACATGGCGCTGTGGGGGCCGCGCCGCGTGCCCACGCTCAAGGTCTCCTTCCTCGCCGTGCTGCCGGCCTTCCTCAAGGTGCGTCCTCGCAGCGCCGCCGCCGCGGCCGTCCGGCCGGGTGTGACCAGCGCGTGTTGCAGGCGCTGGAGGGCAACCAGCCGGTCGTCACGTACGAGGTGGTGGTGGGCGTGGCCAGCTGCGTGGCGCGCGCGCCGCAGGAGCTGTCGGAGCCCGCCTGGGACGTGCTGCTGCGCATCCTGCACGCCGTGGTGCAGCAGGACAGTGAGTGCCGCGGGGGGGGGGGCCGCGCGCGGCGGCGGGGGTCACGCGACGGCTTGTGTTCGCAGAGAGCTACTCGCCGCCCAACGAGCTGATCCACTCGCGGCTGCACGCGCTCATCACCAGCATCGAGCAGCTGGCGGACGCGGGCGAGTACTACGGGGAGCCGGACGCGCTGCTGGACCTCGTGGACGCGTGCGGACACGACCGCCCCGTGAGTGCCGCCCGCCCCGCGCGCGCGCTGTGCCGGGCGCAGTGACGAACCGTTGTGCGCGGCAGGAGGCGTCGACGATGCGGCTGGTGCGGCTGCGCGCGGCGGCGCTGGCGGCCACGGGCGGCGCGTGGGTGGGCGCGGCGCTGGCGCTGCACGAGCGGTACCTGCGCGCGGAGCCGCGCCTGCCCGTGCGGCTGCACACGCTGCACCACCTGCTCGCCTTCATACAGCGGCACAGGTACCCGCCGCACCGGCGCAGCTTCACAACACGATTCACTTTTTTTTTACTTTTTTTGTTATTTGTTTCACTTAACTGGCCTTTGCATCTTCAAGTTCAGTTAAGTATGTTACAGTAAATATAGCACTGCACGACTTTCAAGAAGCGAACGCTACATGCGCATGAAAAATGACTGCGAGAGATGTACACAACGCAAACTGAGTTGACGTTTAATTAAATTTTTTTTTTTTTGTTATTTATTTAACAAAATCGACACCTCTTAAATAATAACAAAAATTATTTTACTTGGGGCGGGAATAGTCCTAAAAAATGAAAAGAATAAAATTGTCGATGTGATCGCGCCAAAAAAATTACCTGCCGGGCGTTTCTTGCCCGTTTTTTTGCCGGCGGAAGGATGTCGGAACGGGCGGAGCTAGATATAAGTATGACGTTTCAAAACGTCGTTTAAAATGTCCTATTGAATAAAGTAGTATTGAATTTGAACTGGCAGGTACGTGTACGGGTCGGAGCTGGTGGAGCTGGTGGGCGTGCCGCTGCTGGGCGCGTGCGCGGCGGACGCGGCGGCGCCGCTGCGGGCCGCGGCGGCACGCGCGCTAGCCGCACTGGCGCGCGCCTCGCCGCCCGACGCGGCCGCCGACCTCGTCGACCTGCTCGAGAAGGTTATATTGTGCCTTTGTTACTTGCGGGGTAGTGTTTGACCACGACTCGCCTGATGTTTAGCAGCGATGCGGTCTACTGGGAGCTGGCTCTCGAGCGAGGCTGCCGGAACACACCAATAGGTGCTCAGCGACAGATTTTTAACGTGAGGTGGCTAGCCAGACGAGCACTAGAAAATACCATCCCACCGAGCTATGGTTTCATCCCGATGTTCTCCTCACCGAAAACTCGAGCTCATTGTAGGATTCGAACTTACGTCCGCCGGAACGCAAGCCGACGTCATTCCCGCTGAGCCATTGTCGCTATAAAATCGTCGCCAATTCGCTGGCAGCAGCCCCTGCACCGTTTCGAGCAGCTTAAGAACACTGCGTGATGCGATGTGAATCTGCAGATCCTGAACCGTCCGTTCGAGATGTACGTGACGGACGTACCGATCCCGGCGGAGGCGGAGGCGGAGGACCTGCAGCTGGCGGCCGCGGGGCTGCTGGAGGTGCTGCACGACAAGCTGCTGGCGGCGCCGGCCGCGCTGCCGCTGCGCTGCTTCCGCGTGCTGCTCGACCACCTCGACAACCACTACCGCCGCCCCGCGCTCTTCCACCACCACCCCGACATCCGCACCAAGGTGAGCGACCCGCCGGCCGCTACCCGACCGATCGGCTACCTAACGAGTGCAACTCGTAACATTCCTCCGACGTTCCGCAGATCTTCGAGATGCTGTTCGGGCTGCGCACGAACGCGTTCAACTGCGTGGGGTTCTGCTACGACGCTAGCGGCGCGGCGGTGGGCGGCGCGGCGTCGCTGCGCATGCGCCCCGTGTGCTCGCCCTTCCTGCTGGCCGAGCCGCCGGCCGTGCGCGGCCAGCCGCACGCGCCGCCGCACTGCAGGGACCTGCCGCCGGTAGGTGCGGGCGCCGGCGCGCGCGGCGCGGGGGGCCCGCCTACAGCCGCGTGTGCGCAGGGCGCGGGGGTGGTGCCGGCGGCGCGGGCGGCGCGGGCGCTGGCGGCGGCGCTGACGCGCGAGGCGGAGTGGGCCGTGCTGGCCGGCGTGCTGCGCGCGCTGCCCGTGCTGCTGCAGGCGCGCGCGCTCGCCGTGGGCCGCCGCGCGCAGGACGTGGACGCGCTGGCCTCCACGCTGTGCTCCATGGTACGTGCCGCGGCAGTCCCCCCGCCCCCGCCCCGCGCCCGCTACAGCCGCGCCCGCTTGCAGATCTCGGACCGCAGCCTGTACTTCCCGGAGTGCCTGCGCGTGCAGGGCGGCGGCAAGGTGCTGGTGTCGGAGTTCCACGCGACGGCGCTGCCCGCGCTGGCGGCCATGGCGCCCTACCACGCCTACCTGGAGCCGCAGACGCAGCAGCGCATCGTGCGCTGCCTGCTCAAGTACGGCATGGGTGAGTGCCGCCCCCGCGCCGCCCCGCCCCGCCCGCCCGCGCTGACCCCGCCCGTGTTGCAGTGCTGCGCACGCCGCAGCCGTACATCGCGGCGCTGACCATCTTCACGCTGGAGACGCGCGACACGATGGTGCGCATGCTGCCCGAGGTGCTGCTGGACCTGTCCAAGATCTCGGACACGCAGGCCATCGCCAGCCCGATGCTCGAGTTCCTCTCCAGTGGGTATGCCCCCCGGTACCCCGCCCCCGCCCCCCGCCCCCGCTGACCGGCTCGTGTTGCAGCGCTGACGCGGCTGCCGCGCGTGTTCGCGTCGTTCGTGGAGGACCAGTACATGTCGGTGTTCGCCATCCTGCTGCCGTACACGAACCCGTCCCGCTACAACCACTACGTGGTGTCCCTGGCGCACCACGTGATCGCCGCCTGGTTCCTCAAGTGCCGCCTGCAGTACCGCCGCAACTTCGTGCGCTTCATCATACACGTCAGTACCTACCCAGTACTCGTCGCTCGCGCTCGCCCGCCCGCTCGCCGCCTCACAAGTGTGCCGCGTGTTGCAGGGGCTGCACAACTACATCATAATGCCGTTCGAGGAGCAGCTGCAGCACAAGTCCAACAACTACCCCGCCGCCGCCAACGAGGACTCCTCCAACCGGCAGCGCAGCTCCAGTCTCGTGAGTGGACCTTACTCACATTCTGGACGCCACTCTTCCACTCACTACTTCATGTTAGCTGATATAAAAAATGGGTTAGACGACCTTACAGGATCGCATTTCAGATTTAATATCAGAAGAACGTTGTAGTCGAAAGTGACTTTCAAGTGAGGACACGAAATGAAATCAGTACCTAAGTGATAGCACAAAGAAAGTATTTTTTCAATTTTGAGGGTAGGTACCTGAATGCGTTACCATCAGAGCTATCGTCGCCTAACAAGTTTAGTCCCCTAACAAGGTGTACCCGGCAGGGGTCCCGCGCGGTGTCCCGGCCGCCGCTGGGGCGCGCGGGCGGCGCCTCGGCCTCCGCCGCCTTCCACGTGGAGCTCACGGAGACGTGCGTGGACCTGCTGGCGCGGTACACCTCCACGCCCTGCAGCGTGCGCCCGCAGAGGTAGGTACCTCCCACGTGCAGCTCACGGAGACGTGCGTGGACCTGCTGGCGCGGTACACCTCCACGCCCTGCAGCGTGCGCCCGCAGAGGTAGGTACCTCCCACGTGCAGCTCACGGAGACGTGCGTGGACCTGCTGGCGCGGTACACCTCCACGCCCTGCAGCGTGCGCCCGCAGAGGTAGGTACCTCCCACGTGCAGCTCACGGAGACGTGCGTGGACCTGCTGGCGCGGTACACCTCCACGCCCTGCAGCGTGCGCCCGCAGAGGTAGGTACCTCCCACGTGCAGCTCACGGAGACGTGCGTGGACCTGCTGGCGCGGTACACCTCCACGCCCTGCAGCGTGCGCCCGCAGAGGTAGGTACCTCCCACGTGCAGCTCACGGAGACGTGCGTGGACCTGCTGGCGCGGTACACCTCCACGCCCTGCAGCGTGCGCCCGCAGAGGTAGGTACCTCCCACGTGCAGCTCACGGAGACGTGCGTGGACCTGCTGGCGCGGTACACCTCCACGCCCTGCAGCGTGCGCCCGCAGAGGTAGGTACCTCCCACGTGCAGCTCACGGAGACGTGCGTGGACCTGCTGGCGCGGTACACCTCCACGCCCTGCAGCGTGCGCCCGCAGAGGTAGGTACCTCCCACGTGCAGCTCACGGAGACGTGCGTGGACCTGCTGGCGCGGTACACCTCCACGCCCTGCAGCGTGCGCCCGCAGAGGTAGGTACCTCCCACGTGCAGCTCACGGAGACGTGCGTGGACCTGCTGGCGCGGTACACCTCCACGCCCTGCAGCGTGCGCCCGCAGAGGTAGGTACCTCCCACGTGCAGCTCACGGAGACGTGCGTGGACCTGCTGGCGCGGTACACCTCCACGCCCTGCAGCGTGCGCCCGCAGAGGTAGGTACCTCCCACGTGCAGCTCACGGAGACGTGCGTGGACCTGCTGGCGCGGTACACCTCCACGCCCTGCAGCGTGCGCCCGCAGAGGTAGGTACCTCCCACGTGCAGCTCACGGAGACGTGCGTGGACCTGCTGGCGCGGTACACCTCCACGCCCTGCAGCGTGCGCCCGCAGAGGTAGGTACCTCCCACGTGCAGCTCACGGAGACGTGCGTGGACCTGCTGGCGCGGTACACCTCCACGCCCTGCAGCGTGCGCCCGCAGAGGTAGGTACCTCCCACGTGCAGCTCACGGAGACGTGCGTGGACCTGCTGGCGCGGTACACCTCCACGCCCTGCAGCGTGCGCCCGCAGAGGTAGGTACCTCCCACGTGCAGCTCACGGAGACGTGCGTGGACCTGCTGGCGCGGTACACCTCCACGCCCTGCAGCGTGCGCCCGCAGAGGTAGGTACCTCCCACGTGCAGCTCACGGAGACGTGCGTGGACCTGCTGGCGCGGTACACCTCCACGCCCTGCAGCGTGCGCCCGCAGAGGTAGGTACCTCCCACGTGCAGCTCACGGAGACGTGCGTGGACCTGCTGGCGCGGTACACCTCCACGCCCTGCAGCGTGCGCCCGCAGAGGTAGGTACCTCCCACGTGCAGCTCACGGAGACGTGCGTGGACCTGCTGGCGCGGTACACCTCCACGCCCTGCAGCGTGCGCCCGCAGAGGTAGGTACCTCCCACGTGCAGCTCACGGAGACGTGCGTGGACCTGCTGGCGCGGTACACCTCCACGCCCTGCAGCGTGCGCCCGCAGAGGTAGGTACCTCCCACGTGCAGCTCACGGAGACGTGCGTGGACCTGCTGGCGCGGTACACCTCCACGCCCTGCAGCGTGCGCCCGCAGAGGTAGGTACCTCCCACGTGCAGCTCACGGAGACGTGCGTGGACCTGCTGGCGCGGTACACCTCCACGCCCTGCAGCGTGCGCCCGCAGAGGTAGGTACCTCCCACGTGCAGCTCACGGAGACGTGCGTGGACCTGCTGGCGCGGTACACCTCCACGCCCTGCAGCGTGCGCCCGCAGAGGTAGGTACCTCCCACGTGCAGCTCACGGAGACGTGCGTGGACCTGCCGGCGCGGTACACCTCCACGCCCGCAGAGGCAGGTGGACCTGCCGGCGCGGTACACCTCCGCGCCCGCAGAGGCAGGTGGACCTGCCGGCGCGGTACACCTCCGCGCCCGCAGAGGCAGGTGGACCTGCCGGCGCGGTACACCTCCGCGCCCGCAGAGGCAGGTGGACCTGCCGGCGCGGTACACCTCCGCGCCCGCAGAGGCAGGTGGACCTGCCGGCGCGGTACACCTCCGCGCCCGCAGAGGCAGGTGGACCTGCCGGCGCGGTACACCTCCGCGCCCGCAGAGGCAGGTGGACCTGCCGGCGCGGTACACCTCCGCGCCCGCAGAGGCAGGTGGACCTGCCGGCGCGGTACACCTCCGCGCCCGCAGAGGCAGGTGGACCTGCCGGCGCGGTACACCTCCGCGCCCGCAGAGGCAGGTGGACCTGCCGGCGCGGTACACCTCCGCGCCCGCAGAGGCAGGTGGACCTGCCGGCGCGGTACACCTCCGCGCCCGCAGAGGCAGGTGGACCTGCCGGCGCGGTACACCTCCGCGCCCGCAGAGGCAGGTGGACCTGCCGGCGCGGTACACCTCCGCGCCCGCAGAGGCAGGTGGACCTGCCGGCGCGGTACACCTCCGCGCCCGCAGAGGCAGGTGGACCTGCCGGCGCGGTACACCTCCGCGCCCGCAGAGGCAGGTGGACCTGCCGGCGCGGTACACCTCCGCGCCCGCAGAGGCAGGTGGACCTGCCGGCGCGGTACACCTCCGCGCCCGCAGAGGCAGGTGGACCTGCCGGCGCGGTACACCTCCGCGCCCGCAGAGGCAGGTGGACCTGCCGGCGCGGTACACCTCCGCGCCCGCAGAGGCAGGTGGACCTGCCGGCGCGGTACACCTCCGCGCCCGCAGAGGCAGGTGGACCTGCCGGCGCGGTACACCTCCGCGCCCGCAGAGGCAGGTGGACCTGCCGGCGCGGTACACCTCCGCGCCCGCAGAGGCAGGTGGACCTGCCGGCGCGGTACACCTCCGCGCCCGCAGAGGCAGGTGGACCTGCCGGCGCGGTACACTTCCGCGCCCGCAGAGGCAGGTGGACCTGCCGGCGCGGTACACCTCCGCGCCCGCAGAGGCAGGTGGACCTGCCGGCGCGGTACACTTCCGCGCCCGCAGAGGCAGGTGGACCTGCCGGCGCGGTACACCTCCGCGCCCGCAGAGGCAGGTGGACCTGCCGGCGCGGTACACCTCCGCGCCCGCAGTGGCAGGTGGACCTGCCGGCGCGGTACACCTCCGCGCCCGCAGAGGCAGGTGGACCTGCCGGCGCGGTACACCTCCGCGCCCGCAGTGGCAGGTGGACCTGCCGGCGCGGCTGGTGCCGGCCGCAGTGCGAGTGTACCGTTGTATGTTGCAGGAGCGACACGGCGGAGTTCCTGTTCACGGGCGGGCAGTCCATGACGTGGCTGGTGGGGCACAAGCTGGTCACCATCACCACCTCGGGCTGCCAGCAGAACTCCATCAAGCAGGGGTTTTGCGACAGGTCACTACGTCACCGTCACATACATATACGTTAACGGAATTCGATACATGGTTGACATTCTCCCAATCCGCACAAAATGTTTCGCTTCCACTTTTATACGCAACAATGTAAACAAAGTACAGTCGCTCAGAGCGACATCAAACAGTTGGATAACTTTGTCGTCTAAGAACCGATTTTGATAATTCTTTTTTCTCTTTGGAAAAGAGATATCCCAATGGTGGTACCACGATAAGGAAACCAGGATCTAATAATAGCATCCCTGAAAAATGGAGGGGAACATGAAGGCGGTTTTGTTTTGGTTAAAAATTATGTCTCATTAGTCATTTAGGATGAAACCGAACGAGCGTAATTTTGTGAGTCGTGAGTCGCGTATTTTCGATCACTCATTTTACGTTCAACTGAATTTCTGTTGAGTTGCCAGACGAACTTAATTTATTTATTCAGTATTGAGCGTTGGTACAGGCTGTTCGTGTCGTCGAGCACGATGGATCCATTAAAAATATTGTGTATTTACGAAGAGGAGGCCAGAAAAAGAAGCGGGGTAAACCCACTCAATAGTCAGAGGCTGATATGTGGACAGTTTCATACTTTATTTGCCCTTCCCCCACCACAACCGAAATTCGGCCGTGTTTACGCGCACTGAGTCGGCAGACAACACATTTTGCGTCGTCGTGTGGCCTCAACTGCCTTTTTGTATGAAACCGAATGCAGCCGAATTAATGCTACCGAAATTCTGCGACTCGCTACTCACAAAATTACGCTCGTTTGGTTTTACCCTTAAAGTAATTTTACAACCATGCTGCATGCATCCACTAGCTGGTGCTTCCTACAGTTCCTATAATACTGACCCCCCCCCCCCCCCCCCGGCAGATGCGCCACACTGTGCCGGCAGCACGCGGAGCACGTGGCCAGCCCGCTGCCGCCGCTGGCGCCGCCCGCCCCCGCCCCCGCCCCCGCCCCCGCGCCCGCCCCCCGAGCGGAACACAACGGGCACAAGGTATGCGCCCCTTCTGGTTCATTCATACGTAACTAGCCGACCCGGCGAACTACGTATCGCCAATAAAATAAAAGTCACCTTTAAACCTTCCCTCAAACATTTCAAGGTCAAAATTAGCCAAATCGGCCCAGCCGTTCTCGAGTTTTAGCGAGACTAACGATCAGCAATTGGTCCAAAAGAAAAAAAAACTAGTAGCTAGGCGTAGCTAGTTTTAAGTTGACGTTTTAAAGTGATCACTATGTATCGTATTGACTATTGACGCTCTTGTTGTCGGCAGGGCGAGCCGCCGAACGGGGCGCCGGACCACGCGCCCGACCTCAAGCGGTAACTGTACTACCAACATCTGTTCTGTACACTCTTTTTTTCTATTATAATAATAATTACTGATTTGAAACACATTTGGAAAATCGAGAACGATCAGCTACATTTTTGTCGCTGACTGTACCAATACACATTCTCATTACTTTTCCACTACCTACATAGAAAAAAAGCATCAACAGTTTTAACCAAATTTTACAATTTTCCAAAAATATTCTTCACTAGTTGCAACCCCCTGTTTCACCCGCGTCTTCCCGTTGTCCCGCAGGAACCTTTTTCGGGATAAAAAGTAGCCTATGTGTTAATCCAGGGTATAAGCTATCTCCATTCCGAATTTCATCAAAATCGGGTTAGTAGTTACGGTGGTACGTGGTAACATACATTCACACAAACACACACAAACTTTCGCATTTATAATATTAGTAGGAAGCCTAAACTTGTCTTAATAATTACATACGCAAATAAAAATTATACAAATCGGTCGAGTCGTTTTTGAGTTTTTGCGAGACTAACAAACAGCATTTGATTTTTATAAGTACATATAAATAAAAAAAATATTTACAGAAACTTGCACCAAGCCTGCTAGCCCCTCTCCTTTAGTAGATTGCAATCGTTTCACAAATGGTCTGAAGGAATGTGTTATTTACAAATTGCGTTCACTGTTGCAGACAAAACTCGTCGGAGAGCAGTAAAGCGACGGACCCGCTCGAGGAGGTGCTCAACCACTTCTCGCAGCGGTTCGAGAAGATCTCCAAGGAAGTGGTGGGTTTGGGACGAACACACACATGTACATACTACCCGTGCTTAGATAAAAAGTATCCTGTGTTATTGCACAGGGTGTGAAGTATGTTCAGATAATGTTTGAGGTCCGTGACGCCTCGCATATAGTAAGGCGGGGCGCGCCGCAATGACTGTATTGCGGTGCGGCCCCGCCCGTAGTGAGTGTAAGGCGCGGCTGGAGCGTTTCAAGCCAGGCTATCAAGGCCTCATAATAGAATTTTTGGAACGAAGTTCCTTATCGCACGTTACGAAAGGGGTCTAGACGGAAAAATTAAGACCAAAAGTTGTAACGACACTTTTTGCTGTAGTTGTAAGCCGTGCGGCGTGCGCGTGTCTCTCTGTCTCTTCCTCTCTCTTTCTCTCTCTCTTTTTCTATAATTTTTTTTTAACTCCATTGTTTCGTTTTTCTCTTGTATTAATCGAAAGGAATTCGTTCCATCCGGGTGTCCCTCTCAAGTTTTATTTTGTTCTTGTATAATGATGATGTTCCCCCGCAGGACGCGGAGGAGGGCGGGTGGGGGCGCGCGGGCGCGCTGGCGGCGTGCGGCGCCTGCCCCTGCTGGTGCGCCGCGTGGGCGGAGGTGCACGTGCGCTCCCCCGCCGGCGACGTGTGCTGGCTGCTGCGCATGCAGAGCCAGGTGCGTGTGTGTGTGTGTGGGCGGGGGGGGCGGAGGTGCACGTGCGCTCCCCCGCCGGCGACGTGTGCTGGCTGCTGCGCATGCAGAGCCAGGTGCGTGTGTGTGTGTGTGGGCGGGGGGGGCGGAGGTGCACGTGCGCTCCCCCGCCGGCGACGTGTGCTGGCTGCTGCGCATGCAGAGCCAGGTGCGTGTGTGTGTGTGTGGGCGGGGGGGGCGGAGGTGCACGTGCGCTCCCCCGCCGGCGACGTGTGCTGGCTGCTGCGCATGCAGAGCCAGGTGCGTGTGTGTGTGTGTGGGCGGGGGGGGCGGAGGTGCACGTGCGCTCCCCCGCCGGCGACGTGTGCTGGCTGCTGCGCATGCAGAGCCAGGTGCGTGTGTGTGTGTGTGGGCGGGGGGGGCGGAGGTGCACGTGCGCTCCCCCGCCGGCGACGTGTGCTGGCTGCTGCGCATGCAGAGCCAGGTGCGTGTGTGTGTGTGTGGGCGGGGGGGGCGGAGGTGCACGTGCGCTCCCCCGCCGGCGACGTGTGCTGGCTGCTGCGCATGCAGAGCCAGGTGCGTGTGTGTGTGTGTGGGCGGGGGGGGCGGAGGTGCACGTGCGCTCCCCCGCCGGCGACGTGTGCTGGCTGCTGCGCATGCAGAGCCAGGTGCGTGTGTGTGTGTGTGGGCGGGGGGGGCGGAGGTGCACGTGCGCTCCCCCGCCGGCGACGTGTGCTGGCTGCTGCGCATGCAGAGCCAGGTGCGTGTGTGTGTGTGTGGGCGGGGGGGGCGGAGGTGCACGTGCGCTCCCCCGCCGGCGACGTGTGCTGGCTGCTGCGCATGCAGAGCCAGGTGCGTGTGTGTGTGTGTGGGCGGGGGGGGCGGAGGTGCACGTGCGCTCCCCCGCCGGCGACGTGTGCTGGCTGCTGCGCATGCAGAGCCAGGTGCGTGTGTGTGTGTGTGGGCGGGGGGGGCGGAGGTGCACGTGCGCTCCCCCGCCGGCGACGTGTGCTGGCTGCTGCGCATGCAGAGCCAGGTGCGTGTGTGTGTGTGTGGGCGGGGGGGGCGGAGGTGCACGTGCGCTCCCCCGCCGGCGACGTGTGCTGGCTGCTGCGCATGCAGAGCCAGGTGCGTGTGTGTGTGTGTGGGCGGGGGGGGCGGAGGTGCACGTGCGCTCCCCCGCCGGCGACGTGTGCTGGCTGCTGCGCATGCAGAGCCAGGTGCGTGTGTGTGTGTGTGGGCGGGGGGGGCGGAGGTGCACGTGCGCTCCCCCGCCGGCGACGTGTGCTGGCTGCTGCGCATGCAGAGCCAGGTGCGTGTGTGTGTGTGTGGGCGGGGGGGGCGGAGGTGCACGTGCGCTCCCCCGCCGGCGACGTGTGCTGGCTGCTGCGCATGCAGAGCCAGGTGCGTGTGTGTGTGTGTGGGCGGGGGGGGCGGAGGTGCACGTGCGCTCCCCCGCCGGCGACGTGTGCTGGCTGCTGCGCATGCAGAGCCAGGTGCGTGTGTGTGTGTGTGGGCGGGGGGGGCGGAGGTGCACGTGCGCTCCCCCGCCGGCGACGTGTGCTGGCTGCTGCGCATGCAGAGCCAGGTGCGTGTGTGTGTGTGTGGGCGGGGGGGGCGGAGGTGCACGTGCGCTCCCCCGCCGGCGACGTGTGCTGGCTGCTGCGCATGCAGAGCCAGGTGCGTGTGTGTGTGTGGGCGGGGGGGGCGGAGGTGCACGTGCGCTCCCCCGCCGGCGACGTGTGCTGGCTGCTGCGCATGCAGAGCCAGGTGCGTGTGTGTGTGTGTGGGCGGGGGGGGCGGAGGTGCACGTGCGCTCCCCCGCCGGCGACGTGTGCTGGCTGCTGCGCATGCAGAGCCAGGTGCGTGTGTGTGTGTGTGGGCGGGGGGGGCGGAGGTGCACGTGCGCTCCCCCGCCGGCGACGTGTGCTGGCTGCTGCGCATGCAGAGCCAGGTGCGTGTGTGTGTGTGTGGGCGGGGGGGGCGGAGGTGCACGTGCGCTCCCCCGCCGGCGACGTGTGCTGGCTGCTGCGCATGCAGAGCCAGGTGCGTGTGTGTGTGTGTGGGCGGGGGGGGCGGAGGTGCACGTGCGCTCCCCCGCCGGCGACGTGTGCTGGCTGCTGCGCATGCAGAGCCAGGTGCGTGTGTGTGTGTGTGGGCGGGGGGGGCGGAGGTGCACGTGCGCTCCCCCGCCGGCGACGTGTGCTGGCTGCTGCGCATGCAGAGCCAGGTGCGTGTGTGTGTGTGTGGGCGGGGGGGGCGGAGGTGCACGTGCGCTCCCCCGCCGGCGACGTGTGCTGGCTGCTGCGCATGCAGAGCCAGGTGCGTGTGTGTGTGTGTGGGCGGGGGGGGCGGAGGTGCACGTGCGCTCCCCCGCCGGCGACGTGTGCTGGCTGCTGCGCATGCAGAGCCAGGTGCGTGTGTGTGTGTGTGGGCGGGGGGGGCGGAGGTGCACGTGCGCTCCCCCGCCGGCGACGTGTGCTGGCTGCTGCGCATGCAGAGCCAGGTGCGTGTGTGTGTGTGTGGGCGGGGGGGGCGGAGGTGCACGTGCGCTCCCCCGCCGGCGACGTGTGCTGGCTGCTGCGCATGCAGAGCCAGGTGCGTGTGTGTGTGTGTGGGCGGGGGGGGCGGAGGTGCACGTGCGCTCCCCCGCCGGCGACGTGTGCTGGCTGCTGCGCATGCAGAGCCAGGTGCGTGTGTGTGTGTGTGGGCGGGGGGGGCGGAGGTGCACGTGCGCTCCCCCGCCGGCGACGTGTGCTGGCTGCTGCGCATGCAGAGCCAGGTGCGTGTGTGTGTGTGTGGGCGGGGGGGGCGGAGGTGCACGTGCGCTCCCCCGCCGGCGACGTGTGCTGGCTGCTGCGCATGCAGAGCCAGGTGCGTGTGTGTGTGTGTGGGCGGGGGGGGCGGAGGTGCACGTGCGCTCCCCCGCCGGCGACGTGTGCTGGCTGCTGCGCATGCAGAGCCAGGTGCGTGTGTGTGTGTGTGGGATGATATATACCAAAATATTGTCTTTACTAATGTTATAAAGAGGAAAGATTTTGAAGATTTTTGTATGATTTTAACGAAAAAACTACCGGACCGATTTCAAAAATTCTTTCACCATAAAAATGTTATAATATCCGCGAGTAACATAGGCTATGTATATTAATAGAGTCCCTACCAAAATTTCAATATCAAAGGTGTAAACAAAAATTATAAAAAAGCATTGATCGCATGCGCTGCGAAAACTATTGATGAGAAAACAAAAAATGTTCTACAATATTAAGGAAAATATCATAATCTACAAAAAATTGCTATGTGCAACTATTGTAGTTATGTCACTCGAACTACTTTATACATTTTGATAGAAATGCATTTAAGAGATCTTTGTGTACAATGTATATAACACGTGATGTCCGCAGATGAACTGGGACGACCTGCTGGAGTCGTCCCTGCAGGAGGTGGCGGCGCTGCTGAGCCCCGCCCCCGCCCCCGCCCCCGCGCCCTCCTCCGTCTCCAGCGGGCTGGGGGACTCGAGGCACGACGTCACGGTCAGTTCATACGAGCTTCTTGATGGTTCACTTTCAGAGTAGAATCTGGAAGATGTTTATTTGCAGTGCAACAGGCTTGTATATTTCAACGCTGATTATTTTATGAAATGAAATGAAATGAAATGATTTATTTGCTTTAAGTATTGGTAGTAACATATATTCATGATCTTAAAAAAAAGATGACGATCCAAAATACTTAGTCAGAACTAATAATAGTGACATGCAAATATTTAGTAGGGATATAAAAAAAAAAAAACGAACAATCAATAACATTAGTGACACATACTCCAAAACAAAACATTTTTTAAATGGTCAAAGTATCCTAGTTCAAAACAATATTCCAATAATATAACAGTAATAATAGGTGTATTAATATAATTAATTGTAAGAATGTCAAAGAAAATTTAAAATTATAAAATTATTCGATGAGTTCGGTAATGGAATAAAATGCATTTGCGGTTAACCATAATTTAAGTTTCCATAAAAATTTATTTTTAGGCATGTCTTTAATATCATTAGGCAGGGCATTATAGATACGACCACACATGGAATATGAATTTCTTAAATACAATGCAGTTTTAGGTGCTCTAGGCAAAACAATTCTATTGGGACACCTTGTGTTTCTTAAGTAGAACTCTTGAGCTGTTGTAAATAGGTGAGGGTTTTCTCTAACAAACTTAGCGCATTCCAATATATACATACAAGGCAAGGTTAATATTTTAAATTCCTTAAAAAAGGGTTTACAGGATTCCCAAGGGCGAATTCCAGCTATCGCGCGAATACATTTTTTTTGGGCCATAAATGCTTTCTGAATATCCGTCGAGTTACCCCAGAGAATAAGGCCATTCCAGGAATATGTGATTTCCTGGAATGATTTACAACCGAGCATTTTGTGACCGAAATGAAATCTACAATTAATGACGATCTATATGTATAGAAGCGGAATACCACTCAGTGTACTGGGCAAGCATGCTACAATTTCGAACACAGCATCACTTTCCATCGAATGAGATCAAACACTAGTATAGTAAAAAAATCGTGGCTGACTGATTAATTCCGAAATCTCAAAAATTACAAGACCCATGAAGCTAAAATTTGGCATGCGCATTCTCCTTGATGTACTAAGTGATCGCTAAAAAAAGATTTTTGCAAATTCATCCCCCACGAATGTCAAATGGGGTGTTAAAGTATGTATGGACAAATATGACATATTATATCGTATCGTACATCGTCAGGCGTCGGAGAGCTCCGGCCGGTCCCGCAGCGGCTCGGCGTCCTCGCACTCGCGGCCGCCGCCCCTTCAGGACCTGCACAAGTCCAGGTGACGACACACCTACACACACCCACACACCGCCACAAGCGCGGGCCCACCCCACTGTGGGCACGAGGGCATGCCAACAACCCAAATGAGAAGTTTCCTGACAGTTGATGAAACAAAGTTCTGAAACCTTCGTTGGCATTTACAAGCACTCGCCTGGCTATCTACCACGCTCAAGTTAAGAATCTGTCGCCAAGCACCTATCGGTGTTTTCCGGCAGCCTCACTTGAGAGCCAGTTCCCAGTTCCGGTGTAGCGTGGGGCCATCTTCGACCACATCGTTACTTAACATCAGGTGACTCGTCAAAAATAGTAAAGTGGTTTTTGAGGGCTGTACCCGTGCCCCTACCTCCTCCCCACTTGTAGAGAAATACGCACGTGACAGAATCTCACGCTCAGATACTAGCGCGGCTATCTAAAGCTGGCACGTTCACCGTACTCGCAACGAAACAATAGCATTAAACAATAGTAAAAACAAAACGGTAACTATCTCTGTCGTGCGCATAAACTTGAACGCGTGCGAGAGAGACAAAGATACTTTTCATAATGCGTATGCAGTGGGACGTCAAGCTGTGTGCTCATTCATGTTTATGTTGTAGGTGCCAACTTAAGATAACCGACTGATACATTGCTATTTTTGACAGCCAGTCCTATTCAATATTGACATGTTTACCATTTTCGACCACATAGTCCCTTGGTTGCCAGGTGAGGTAGGGGGCATATATAACAGTCTTGACTACAATATTTTCTATAGATACTTCCTACTGCCACTAATATTATAAACGAAAAAGTTTGTGAGTATGGATGGATGTTTGTTACTCTCTCACGCAAAAACTACTGAACGGATCTGAATGAAATTCGAACTGGAGATAGCTTATACCCTGGATTTTTTTTTTTTTGCCCGCACAATCACATACATAGGCTCTGACCCCTAACTAGGTTTCCCTGTATCTAGGGTATCAGAAACTACGAGGATCGGGGATCCACAACACCCAAACACCGAACAAATACTTGCGTTTTTTTTTTAATGCACATAACTTGTTCTGTAGCGGGAATCGAACCCGCGACCACACGCTTCACAGTCGGCTATCCGCCCATTGCGCCACATCGGTCGGATTAACACATAGGCTACTTTTTATCCCGGAAAAAGGTGTCTGCGGGATATCGGGAAGACGCGGGGCCCAAGTAGTTTATTGTATAGAAGTAAACTTGAGCGAGTAGAGAGTTTAAATGCAGGGGTCATCTCCGGAGCTACTGATCCGAATGTATCAATTAAAAGTATTACGTGTAGTGACAATTATTATTGTTATGTTTGTACGTCCGCAGCTCGGACTCCGTGGTGGCGCCGCGCCGCCCCGCGGCCGCCGCCTGCAGCTCGCTCGCCGAGTTAGTATTGTAACATCATTATATACGTTTACATATTGTATAATATACATTTCATTTTTATACATCCCGTTAAAAAGTCTCTTGAGAAAAACAGCTTCGATAAATCTCAAATATTAAAAACCAACATGATAACGCTGTCCTTTTTTTACTTCAGTGATTAGGAAACAGCAATACTATTTGACCTGTCAAACTTAGTTTAGTTTTAGAGATGGAAAACCGAATGGACACGATTGTCTCCATAGTTTAACAAAAATAGTTGGAAATGAAAGTGTAATTACTAATCACTATTTGCGTTAGAAGTGGCAATTAATGTTTTTTTGTATAGAAATTGTATAAAAATAGTAATATGTCGTCGTGTTACTTAGGTCCCGCATGAGCACGCAGCCCATCAACATCCCCGGCTCGCCGCAGCGGCAGAGCTCCTCCAGCACCAACGACGAGGACGACATGCTGCTCGTTGTGCCGGAGGTAGCGCCACACATCCCTTCCGGCTGGCACCGCTCCGCCGTTTTGTGTATTCAGCCCGTATCAAGTAGTAAATGACGACACCGAGTTCGAATCCTGTCGGCCTCGTACCTATGACTGCGGATTTGCCATCGCTCAAAACGGTGAAGGAAAACATCGCGAGAAAACTGGCATGCCCACTGAAGAACTGCAACATTTTCAAGGGCATGTGACATCTATCAACCCGCACTGGGCCAGCGTGGTAGATTATAGCCCATACTCTCTCTCTGAGAGAAGGCCAGAGTCCCAGCAGTGGGAACGTGCAAGGCTGATAATGATGAAGTAGTAAATGATGACGATGAGATGATATGTGAAAAAAAATGAGTGACCCAACTACGAGCCGGGCAAGGCACGGTAGTCCCCCTGTGTGTTTAAAAGTAAAGTAGGGGCACTTTACACGGGCTTTTTGGTGCTAACTTTATTCAATTTAAAAAATACATTATATATTTTTCTACACTCATACACATTAGCGAACACAATGGTATAAAAATTCATCTCCATTTCCGTCGGTCATCGCATCACGCGTGAACGGATGGAACAATTTCGCAAATTATTTTTTTTGTGTCCGCAGAGCAAGTCCCGGCACCCGGTGCGGCGCTCCAACTCCTCCCCGGAGATGTCGTCGTCGTGGAAGCTGGCGCCGCGCGCCGAGGACGCGGCGCCGCTGGACCCCATGGAGATGATCCTGCTGCCGGTCTGCGAGCCCACGTCAGTACCCTGCTTGTTACTTGGGGACACCCTCGTGGGGACCACGCGACCTGACGGAGACAGCCGGTGTGGTTCTCCGAGGAAGACGCCCTCCTTGTTGAATCACCAGTTAGAACCCATCCCAGTCATTCGAAAGTTGGTTTCTTTTTTATTTCACTCCTAACGGGGTAGCTTTTGACCACAGAACATCTGATGTCAATGTGGTCCAGTTGTAACAACGGCATCCATGAGAAAACTTTGGAGTCTGTTTTTTTTTTTTTGGTTAACATTGTACTTACTTGTTTTGCTCTTTTACTATCCGCGGCCAAAACTCACTTGGGCCCGTCTCAGCTAGTTAGTTGTAGCGAGTAAGGCCCCGTGCGACAGTAGCTCACGGCGCGTGTTGCAGGACGCCCCCGGTGGGGGCGGGGGGCGCGCCCCCGCACGCCAAGAAGCCCGCCAAGAAGGCGGACACGCGCGTGTCGTGCGAGGCCATCCCCGAGGAGATCTCCGGCACCTCCCCCGCCGCGCACCACCACCACCTCATGACCTTCAACTCCGACCCAGGTATGGTGGTGTTCGCTATGGATATATTTGGATATTATTAGATCGTATTTTTGTAACAATATTGTTTTGACACTTGGACCCTTTAGAGTTGCAACCCTTAGATCGAGGACGCGGTGAAAGTCCAATGACAGGAAGACGCACTTGGCGTGCCAAGGGGGAGGCCTATGTTCAGCAATGGACTTCTTCCGGCTGATGATGATAAAATATTAAATTTATCAAAAATTAATGATGATTATGAGATGATGTGACCCCGCTACAAGGCGGGCCAAAGACGATAGTCCCCTTTGTCTTTTTTTCTCTGCGTCGCTATTTTTTCCATAGCTTTCCATCAGGCGTAGGAGCGGTCCAATGCGAGAAATCCTATTGTAATTTAATTAAATGTCTTTGGTGAGCTATGAGTCTATGATAGTTCAATTTGAAAAAAAATACATATTACTTGCAATTGTTCTCCGCGACATAACTGTAATTGTTTTTCAGTCTAACTCCATAACATTATGTTCAGAGCAACACTAAGAGCGCGACTAATATAATTTAGACAAAATATATAGGTGTAACTTATGTTTTCTGCCTGCGTACAAATTAACGTATTCAATATATAGACGACGCTAATCACACTAATATTAAAATTTGTATGTTTTATTTGTATGTTTGTTACTACTTCGCGCTGAAGCGAAGTAAAATTAGTAATGGAGACAGCTTTAACCTCAAATTAACACATAGATAGGCTACTTTTTACTCCGCAAAACTGCAGTATAACGGGAAGTACCGCGAGTGTAACAGCGAGGCGCATTATTAATATAACACTACCAATAAGTAAGCGTACATGTGTCGGAGCGCGTGGAGGAGCCTCGCCGAGGAGTGAGTGAGTGTGTCGGCTCCCGCTCTCGCGCGGCACTAATACCTAACCGTGCGTGTGTGCCGGGCAGCCATAACTCGGTCGCGGCTGTCGGCAGGCTCGGGCGCGCCGCCCGCCGCGCCGCCGCCCTCGCCGCACCACCAGCTGCAGAAGGTGAGCCCACACACTATCTTGTTGCTTCCTGCCAGGAAGCCATACGTCCGGTGTGGCTGAAGTGAACAGGTACCTTCTAGGCTTGTGTGTCACACCGTCGATTGCAACCTTGCTTGGTTTGCGGGATGCGGTTAAAAGCCGGTTAGGTGACCCCAATCACGGACGTACAACGAGCACCCCTATCTTTGAAAGTACTACATTGAAATGTTTCTTGAATAGGAGAATTTCAAAGTCTCATTCAAAGGTTACAACATATTAATGCAAAAGAAAATCCCAAGTCTTAAATTCACTCAGAAAACGGAATGGCACGAAACCCTTTCCAAGCGAGTTCGACTCTCACTTCACTGTCACTTTTTGTAATGTTGACGTGTGTCACACTGGACGCGACCTGTCGTGAGCCGTGACGCGTGTGGTGCGAGCCGGAGGTGCTGAGTGTGGTGTTACAGACGGCGAGCGACGGCACCGTGGGGGAGGGCCGGCGCCCCCCGCGGGCCCCCAACAGGGACCGCGAGGACCTGCCGCCGCTCGCGCGCTCCAAGCGGTCCAACACCATCTCCGTCATGAGCCCCACGCGCCGCCACAGGTCAGTCTACCTGCCCTGTGCCCTCGGGACGTCAGACAGACAGGCCCGGGTGCACAGAACAATAGCTAATGCATACCTACAGATCGGTTATCTAAACTGGCACGTACATGACATCGTCACAATGCTCTCGTATATTGTCTATGAATGAGCTCATGAAAAGTCTGTTTGTCTCTCTCGCACGCGACCAAGGTTATAAGAGTGACAGAGATTTTGACTAAACGTGCCAGCTTTAGATAACCGACCTGCAGCAAAAATCGTACCTGCTAAAATTACACGCCCACTGGTATACACCTGATGCTATCACCCTACAAGATTATGGATGTGGCCCTCATCATAGCCGTCAAAAAGGTTGCAGCCTGCCCTTGTTACATCTTGTTTGTACAATCTTCCAACTTTTATATATTGACAAAAGTGTTACTGTCTGTTTCTAACTGCATAATTATTACCATAAGAGCGAGGAGCCCCTTAAATCTATTCAGGTGCAACTTGCTCCAGTACTTGTAACAATGTTCAATCTTTGTAGGCCGTCGCCGGTTCCACAAGCCACGGCGAACAACGGCGGAAGCGGGGGTGGCGGCGCGGGCAGCGGGAGCGGCTGCGCGGGTGGTGGGGGCGGCGTCACGCCCTCCTTCGTGTTCCTGCAGCTGTACCACAACATGAGCACGTACCCCATCACACCTCCTGTGCCCGGTGAGTGGGCGGAGCAGGAGACCAGGCTCGGTGGCTTCAGGAGACTCTAATGGCCAAAGATGGCTGAGTGCGGACTGAATATGAGACGTCAAAATGATCTAGAAACTACTTTCAGGCCAAGTCAAAACAGTTTATTATCAAAATGTTGGCCGTCTTTACTGTACCTTTATCAGCTTTCATTTGCAGGTGAATGGAACATAGCTCTGGTATCATTCTCTTATTGTTTGGTCAAAGTACACTGCTTTCTGTTTTGTTTTTACAACTTACAGTGAAGCGTTTGTCCTCAAGTCACGTGATTTTAAGTGGCGATGTGGTCGATAGTGGCACCACGCTACGCTCGGATTTGGAACACGAATTTGCATTTTCAATAGACGCGCGACTTGCTTCAGCAGAGATAGGTTGTGAATTTAGCAGAGTGGATCGCGCGTCTCACCTCTATAGAATTTCATATTGTGTAACAATAGCATCAATAAAATAATGCTCTCATAGCATGCTTTCATACCATGCTGGCATGAAACAATGTCTTTATATCCAAATGTAAACATCCATCATAATATTGTTAGCGCACAGTGTCCGATATATGCGCCATCATAACCAAATCCGTACAGAGATGATCGACCTAATCACTTGAACCGAGACGGTGGTCTCTCTCGGACCCCGTCCCCTGGTGGTCGCCGTGTACCGAGGTTGCCCTTGGAGCCTAGTAGAGCAGGCAGCTTGGTGCTTGCAGGCGAGACGCAGGGCATGCTGAACCCGCTGGCGGAGCGGCCGCTGCGGGTGGCGGGCGAGCAGCACGAGCGGACCATCAAGACGCTGGACCACATGCCGCCCGTCGAGATATACAAGGTACCGCGGCGTCACGGGGTCAGGCGTGTAGCGCTCGTGGCATGGCTGGCTTGGTCGCTCCTAACGCGAACCTTTACTGCACTGGATGCCCTCCTGGACGCCAGCCCCGACTGTGACGTGTTTGCTGATGAGGCAATTCTGTCAAAATGCTTGAAGTACTGCGAGGCGAATGCGTGGTAGTAGTGATCTTAACCCTATTTTCGAGTTTTAAACCTCTGTTGGCTTGGACGAAGTCCATCTATTGATACGTCAAAGATGACATCCTAGTTTCGATTTTTGTAAAGTTTACTTTCCTTCTCCAAGCAAAATTCGTTATTTCTTTTGACGTTGTGTATGTGCACCCGTTGTGTATGGACTAGCCCCCCTGGTGCAGGTGGGCGTGCTGTACGTCGGCCCCGGGCAGCAGGAGAGCGAGGTGTGCATCCTGCGCAACGAGTTCGGGTCGGTGCGGTACGCGGAGTTCCTGGCGCAGCTGGGCACGCTGGTGCCGCTCGACGGGGCCAGCGGCGCCGGCCTCTTCCTCAACCTGGAGACCGGCGGCAAGGACGGCGCCTACACCTACGTGTGGCACGACGACATCATGCAGGTGCCCACACCACGCCCCTCCACCCCACCTGTTAGTTGCTGGCGCAGCTGGCCACGCTGTAGGGAAGCTGGACACAGAATTCGAATCCTCTAGGCCCCGCACCTATGACTTCATAATTTATGTGTTGACTCGCTCAAAACGATGAAGGAAAACATCGTGATGAAACGGGCATGTCCAAGAACCGCAACATTCAAGGGCATGCGACATCTACCAGCCCGCGTTGGCCCATACTCTCTCTGAGAGAAGGCCAGAGCCCCAGCAGAGGGAACGTAAAAGGCTGATAATGATGGAAGTGATCACATGTTGTATTGCGCAGGTGCTGTTCCACGTGGCGACCGCCATGCCGACCTCCGGCGCGGACCCGCACTGCAACGAGAAGCGCAAGTACATCGGGAACGACTACGTGTCCATCGTGTACAACGACTCCGGCGCAGACTTCAACATACACACCATCAAGGTACTTGGCTTTGGGACAGCGCCGTCTGGCGGCCGCGCGGCGACACGCATGCGCAGGTCTCAAACAACGTAGTTCCCTCAACTGCGGATAGATGGCGTTGCTAATAAATTTATATTATTATTCGCATTTCTGAAAGAGCTCATTCAGCGAAACACGTTTCAAGGACACAAATAAAAAATACTTTACTGCTGACCAAGCATGATAAATTGTAAATCTGGCTGGCTGGCTTTCTGAACACTCGTACCAAACTCGAACGTCCGTTCCAGGGCCAGCTGAACTTCTGCATAGTGATAGTGGAGCCGAACCCGCACGGCATGAACCGAGTGTTCATGAAGACCAAGGACGAGCGCATCCGAGGAGAGTTCCTGCCGCACCTGGAGGCGCAGTGCGTGTCCGACGGGAACGTGGCGCTGCTGGCGCGCCAGCTGGCGCTGCACTGCGCGGTGAGTAGCGCCGCCCTGCATACTGTAGGGGAGCCTCGTCCGAGGAGAGGTCCTGCCGCACCTGGAGGCGCAGTGCGTGTCCGACGGGAACGTGGCGCTGCTGGCGCGCCAGCTGGCGCTGCACTGCGCGGTGAGTAGCGCCGCCCTGCATACTGTAGGGGAGCCTCGTCCGAGGAGAGGTCCTGCCGCACCTGGAGGCGCAGTGCGTGTCCGACGGGAACGTGGCGCTGCTGGCGCGCCAGCTGGCGCTGCACTGCGCGGTGAGTAGCGCCGCCCTGCATACTGTAGGGGAGCCTCGTCCGAGGAGAGGTCCTGCCGCACCTGGAGGCGCAGTGCGTGTCCGACGGGAACGTGGCGCTGCTGGCGCGCCAGCTGGCGCTGCACTGCGCGGTGAGTAGCGCCGCCCTGCATACTGTAGGGGAGCCTCGTCCGAGGAGAGGTCCTGCCGCACCTGGAGGCGCAGTGCGTGTCCGACGGGAACGTGGCGCTGCTGGCGCGCCAGCTGGCGCTGCACTGCGCGGTGAGTAGCGCCGCCCTGCATACTGTAGGGGAGCCTCGTCCGAGGAGAGGTCCTGCCGCACCTGGAGGCGCAGTGCGTGTCCGACGGGAACGTGGCGCTGCTGGCGCGCCAGCTGGCGCTGCACTGCGCGGTGAGTAGCGCCGCCCTGCATACTGTAGGGGAGCCTCGTCCGAGGAGAGGTCCTGCCGCACCTGGAGGCGCAGTGCGTGTCCGACGGGAACGTGGCGCTGCTGGCGCGCCAGCTGGCGCTGCACTGCGCGGTGAGTAGCGCCGCCCTGCATACTGTAGGGGAGCCTCGTCCGAGGAGAGGTCCTGCCGCACCTGGAGGCGCAGTGCGTGTCCGACGGGAACGTGGCGCTGCTGGCGCGCCAGCTGGCGCTGCACTGCGCGGTGAGTAGCGCCGCCCTGCATACTGTAGGGGAGCCTCGTCCGAGGAGAGGTCCTGCCGCACCTGGAGGCGCAGTGCGTGTCCGACGGGAACGTGGCGCTGCTGGCGCGCCAGCTGGCGCTGCACTGCGCGGTGAGTAGCGCCGCCCTGCATACTGTAGGGGAGCCTCGTCCGAGGAGAGGTCCTGCCGCACCTGGAGGCGCAGTGCGTGTCCGACGGGAACGTGGCGCTGCTGGCGCGCCAGCTGGCGCTGCACTGCGCGGTGAGTAGCGCCGCCCTGCATACTGTAGGGGAGCCTCGTCCGAGGAGAGGTCCTGCCGCACCTGGAGGCGCAGTGCGTGTCCGACGGGAACGTGGCGCTGCTGGCGCGCCAGCTGGCGCTGCACTGCGCGGTGAGTAGCGCCGCCCTGCATACTGTAGGGGAGCCTCGTCCGAGGAGAGGTCCTGCCGCACCTGGAGGCGCAGTGCGTGTCCGACGGGAACGTGGCGCTGCTGGCGCGCCAGCTGGCGCTGCACTGCGCGGTGAGTAGCGCCGCCCTGCATACTGTAGGGGAGCCTCGTCCGAGGAGAGGTCCTGCCGCACCTGGAGGCGCAGTGCGTGTCCGACGGGAACGTGGCGCTGCTGGCGCGCCAGCTGGCGCTGCACTGCGCGGTGAGTAGCGCCGCCCTGCATACTGTAGGGGAGCCTCGTCCGAGGAGAGGTCCTGCCGCACCTGGAGGCGCAGTGCGTGTCCGACGGGAACGTGGCGCTGCTGGCGCGCCAGCTGGCGCTGCACTGCGCGGTGAGTAGCGCCGCCCTGCATACTGTAGGGGAGCCTCGTCCGAGGAGAGGTCCTGCCGCACCTGGAGGCGCAGTGCGTGTCCGACGGGAACGTGGCGCTGCTGGCGCGCCAGCTGGCGCTGCACTGCGCGGTGAGTAGCGCCGCCCTGCATACTGTAGGGGAGCCTCGTCCGAGGAGAGGTCCTGCCGCACCTGGAGGCGCAGTGCGTGTCCGACGGGAACGTGGCGCTGCTGGCGCGCCAGCTGGCGCTGCACTGCGCGGTGAGTAGCGCCGCCCTGCATACTGTAGGGGAGCCTCGTCCGAGGAGAGGTCCTGCCGCACCTGGAGGCGCAGTGCGTGTCCGACGGGAACGTGGCGCTGCTGGCGCGCCAGCTGGCGCTGCACTGCGCGGTGAGTAGCGCCGCCCTGCATACTGTAGGGGAGCCTCGTCCGAGGAGAGGTCCTGCCGCACCTGGAGGCGCAGTGCGTGTCCGACGGGAACGTGGCGCTGCTGGCGCGCCAGCTGGCGCTGCACTGCGCGGTGAGTAGCGCCGCCCTGCATACTGTAGGGGAGCCTCGTCCGAGGAGAGGTCCTGCCGCACCTGGAGGCGCAGTGCGTGTCCGACGGGAACGTGGCGCTGCTGGCGCGCCAGCTGGCGCTGCACTGCGCGGTGAGTAGCGCCGCCCTGCATACTGTAGGGGAGCCTCGTCCGAGGAGAGGTCCTGCCGCACCTGGAGGCGCAGTGCGTGTCCGACGGGAACGTGGCGCTGCTGGCGCGCCAGCTGGCGCTGCACTGCGCGGTGAGTAGCGCCGCCCTGCATACTGTAGGGGAGCCTCGTCCGAGGAGAGGTCCTGCCGCACCTGGAGGCGCAGTGCGTGTCCGACGGGAACGTGGCGCTGCTGGCGCGCCAGCTGGCGCTGCACTGCGCGGTGAGTAGCGCCGCCCTGCATACTGTAGGGGAGCCTCGTCCGAGGAGAGGTCCTGCCGCACCTGGAGGCGCAGTGCGTGTCCGACGGGAACGTGGCGCTGCTGGCGCGCCAGCTGGCGCTGCACTGCGCGGTGAGTAGCGCCGCCCTGCATACTGTAGGGGAGCCTCGTCCGAGGAGAGGTCCTGCCGCACCTGGAGGCGCAGTGCGTGTCCGACGGGAACGTGGCGCTGCTGGCGCGCCAGCTGGCGCTGCACTGCGCGGTGAGTAGCGCCGCCCTGCATACTGTAGGGGAGCCTCGTCCGAGGAGAGGTCCTGCCGCACCTGGAGGCGCAGTGCGTGTCCGACGGGAACGTGGCGCTGCTGGCGCGCCAGCTGGCGCTGCACTGCGCGGTGAGTAGCGCCGCCCTGCATACTGTAGGGGAGCCTCGTCCGAGGAGAGGTCCTGCCGCACCTGGAGGCGCAGTGCGTGTCCGACGGGAACGTGGCGCTGCTGGCGCGCCAGCTGGCGCTGCACTGCGCGGTGAGTAGCGCCGCCCTGCATACTGTAGGGGAGCCTCGTCCGAGGAGAGGTCCTGCCGCACCTGGAGGCGCAGTGCGTGTCCGACGGGAACGTGGCGCTGCTGGCGCGCCAGCTGGCGCTGCACTGCGCGGTGAGTAGCGCCGCCCTGCATACTGTAGGGGAGCCTCGTCCGAGGAGAGGTCCTGCCGCACCTGGAGGCGCAGTGCGTGTCCGACGGGAACGTGGCGCTGCTGGCGCGCCAGCTGGCGCTGCACTGCGCGGTGAGTAGCGCCGCCCTGCATACTGTAGGGGAGCCTCGTCCGAGGAGAGGTCCTGCCGCACCTGGAGGCGCAGTGCGTGTCCGACGGGAACGTGGCGCTGCTGGCGCGCCAGCTGGCGCTGCACTGCGCGGTGAGTAGCGCCGCCCTGCATACTGTAGGGGAGCCTCGTCCGAGGAGAGGTCCTGCCGCACCTGGAGGCGCAGTGCGTGTCCGACGGGAACGTGGCGCTGCTGGCGCGCCAGCTGGCGCTGCACTGCGCGGTGAGTAGCGCCGCCCTGCATACTGTAGGGGAGCCTCGTCCGAGGAGAGGTCCTGCCGCACCTGGAGGCGCAGTGCGTGTCCGACGGGAACGTGGCGCTGCTGGCGCGCCAGCTGGCGCTGCACTGCGCGGTGAGTAGCGCCGCCCTGCATACTGTAGGGGAGCCTCGTCCGAGGAGAGGTCCTGCCGCACCTGGAGGCGCAGTGCGTGTCCGACGGGAACGTGGCGCTGCTGGCGCGCCAGCTGGCGCTGCACTGCGCGGTGAGTAGCGCCGCCCTGCATACTGTAGGGGAGCCTCGTCCGAGGAGAGGTCCTGCCGCACCTGGAGGCGCAGTGCGTGTCCGACGGGAACGTGGCGCTGCTGGCGCGCCAGCTGGCGCTGCACTGCGCGGTGAGTAGCGCCGCCCTGCATACTGTAGGGGAGCCTCGTCCGAGGAGAGGTCCTGCCGCACCTGGAGGCGCAGTGCGTGTCCGACGGGAACGTGGCGCTGCTGGCGCGCCAGCTGGCGCTGCACTGCGCGGTGAGTAGCGCCGCCCTGCATACTGTAGGGGAGCCTCGTCCGAGGAGAGGTCCTGCCGCACCTGGAGGCGCAGTGCGTGTCCGACGGGAACGTGGCGCTGCTGGCGCGCCAGCTGGCGCTGCACTGCGCGGTGAGTAGCGCCGCCCTGCATACTGTAGGGGAGCCTCGTCCGAGGAGAGGTCCTGCCGCACCTGGAGGCGCAGTGCGTGTCCGACGGGAACGTGGCGCTGCTGGCGCGCCAGCTGGCGCTGCACTGCGCGGTGAGTAGCGCCGCCCTGCATACTGTAGGGGAGCCTCGTCCGAGGAGAGGTCCTGCCGCACCTGGAGGCGCAGTGCGTGTCCGACGGGAACGTGGCGCTGCTGGCGCGCCAGCTGGCGCTGCACTGCGCGGTGAGTAGCGCCGCCCTGCATACTGTAGGGGAGCCTCGTCCGAGGAGAGGTCCTGCCGCACCTGGAGGCGCAGTGCGTGTCCGACGGGAACGTGGCGCTGCTGGCGCGCCAGCTGGCGCTGCACTGCGCGGTGAGTAGCGCCGCCCTGCATACTGTAGGGGAGCCTCGTCCGAGGAGAGGTCCTGCCGCACCTGGAGGCGCAGTGCGTGTCCGACGGGAACGTGGCGCTGCTGGCGCGCCAGCTGGCGCTGCACTGCGCGGTGAGTAGCGCCGCCCTGCATACTGTAGGGGAGCCTCGTCCGAGGAGAGGTCCTGCCGCACCTGGAGGCGCAGTGCGTGTCCGACGGGAACGTGGCGCTGCTGGCGCGCCAGCTGGCGCTGCACTGCGCGGTGAGTAGCGCCGCCCTGCATACTGTAGGGGAGCCTCGTCCGAGGAGAGGTCCTGCCGCACCTGGAGGCGCAGTGCGTGTCCGACGGGAACGTGGCGCTGCTGGCGCGCCAGCTGGCGCTGCACTGCGCGGTGAGTAGCGCCGCCCTGCATACTGTAGGGGAGCCTCGTCCGAGGAGAGGTCCTGCCGCACCTGGAGGCGCAGTGCGTGTCCGACGGGAACGTGGCGCTGCTGGCGCGCCAGCTGGCGCTGCACTGCGCGGTGAGTAGCGCCGCCCTGCATACTGTAGGGGAGCCTCGTCCGAGGAGAGGTCCTGCCGCACCTGGAGGCGCAGTGCGTGTCCGACGGGAACGTGGCGCTGCTGGCGCGCCAGCTGGCGCTGCACTGCGCGGTGAGTAGCGCCGCCCTGCATACTGTAGGGGAGCCTCGTCCGAGGAGAGGTCCTGCCGCACCTGGAGGCGCAGTGCGTGTCCGACGGGAACGTGGCGCTGCTGGCGCGCCAGCTGGCGCTGCACTGCGCGGTGAGTAGCGCCGCCCTGCATACTGTAGGGGAGCCTCGTCCGAGGAGAGGTCCTGCCGCACCTGGAGGCGCAGTGCGTGTCCGACGGGAACGTGGCGCTGCTGGCGCGCCAGCTGGCGCTGCACTGCGCGGTGAGTAGCGCCGCCCTGCATACTGTAGGGGAGCCTCGTCCGAGGAGAGGTCCTGCCGCACCTGGAGGCGCAGTGCGTGTCCGACGGGAACGTGGCGCTGCTGGCGCGCCAGCTGGCGCTGCACTGCGCGGTGAGTAGCGCCGCCCTGCATACTGTAGGGGAGCCTCGTCCGAGGAGAGGTCCTGCCGCACCTGGAGGCGCAGTGCGTGTCCGACGGGAACGTGGCGCTGCTGGCGCGCCAGCTGGCGCTGCACTGCGCGGTGAGTAGCGCCGCCCTGCATACTGTAGGGGAGCCTCGTCCGAGGAGAGGTCCTGCCGCACCTGGAGGCGCAGTGCGTGTCCGACGGGAACGTGGCGCTGCTGGCGCGCCAGCTGGCGCTGCACTGCGCGGTGAGTAGCGCCGCCCTGCATACTGTAGGGGAGCCTCGTCCGAGGAGAGGTCCTGCCGCACCTGGAGGCGCAGTGCGTGTCCGACGGGAACGTGGCGCTGCTGGCGCGCCAGCTGGCGCTGCACTGCGCGGTGAGTAGCGCCGCCCTGCATACTGTAGGGGAGCCTCGTCCGAGGAGAGGTCCTGCCGCACCTGGAGGCGCAGTGCGTGTCCGACGGGAACGTGGCGCTGCTGGCGCGCCAGCTGGCGCTGCACTGCGCGGTGAGTAGCGCCGCCCTGCATACTGTAGGGGAGCCTCGTCCGAGGAGAGGTCCTGCCGCACCTGGAGGCGCAGTGCGTGTCCGACGGGAACGTGGCGCTGCTGGCGCGCCAGCTGGCGCTGCACTGCGCGGTGAGTAGCGCCGCCCTGCATACTGTAGGGGAGCCTCGTCCGAGGAGAGGTCCTGCCGCACCTGGAGGCGCAGTGCGTGTCCGACGGGAACGTGGTGCTGCTGGCGCGCCAGCTGGCGCTGCACTGCGCGGTGAGTAGCGCCGCCCTGCATACTGTAGGGGAGCCTCGTCCGAGGAGAGGTCCTGCCGCACCTGGAGGCGCAGTGCGTGTCCGACGGGAACGTGGCGCTGCTGGCGCGCCAGCTGGCGCTGCACTGCGCGGTGAGTAGCGCCGCCCTGCATACTGTAGGGGAGCCTCGTCCGAGGAGAGGTCCTGCCGCACCTGGAGGCGCAGTGCGTGTCCGACGGGAACGTGGCGCTGCTGGCGCGCCAGCTGGCGCTGCACTGCGCGGTGAGTAGCGCCGCCCTGCATACTGTAGGGGAGCCTCGTCCGAGGAGAGGTCCTGCCGCACCTGGAGGCGCAGTGCGTGTCCGACGGGAACGTGGCGCTGCTGGCGCGCCAGCTGGCGCTGCACTGCGCGGTGAGTAGCGCCGCCCTGCATACTGTAGGGGAGCCTCGTCCGAGGAGAGGTCCTGCCGCACCTGGAGGCGCAGTGCGTGTCCGACGGGAACGTGGCGCTGCTGGCGCGCCAGCTGGCGCTGCACTGCGCGGTGAGTAGCGCCGCCCTGCATACTGTAGGGGAGCCTCGTCCGAGGAGAGGTCCTGCCGCACCTGGAGGCGCAGTGCGTGTCCGACGGGAACGTGGCGCTGCTGGCGCGCCAGCTGGCGCTGCACTGCGCGGTGAGTAGCGCCGCCCTGCATACTGTAGGGGAGCCTCGTCCGAGGAGAGGTCCTGCCGCACCTGGAGGCGCAGTGCGTGTCCGACGGGAACGTGGCGCTGCTGGCGCGCCAGCTGGCGCTGCACTGCGCGGTGAGTAGCGCCGCCCTGCATACTGTAGGGGAGCCTCGTCCGAGGAGAGGTCCTGCCGCACCTGGAGGCGCAGTGCGTGTCCGACGGGAACGTGGCGCTGCTGGCGCGCCAGCTGGCGCTGCACTGCGCGGTGAGTAGCGCCGCCCTGCATACTGTAGGGGAGCCTCGTCCGAGGAGAGTTCCTGCCGCACCTGGAGGCGCAGTGCGTGTCCGACGGGAACGTGGCGCTGCTGGCGCGCCAGCTGGCGCTGCACTGCGCGGTGAGTAGCGCCGCCCTGCATACTGTAGGGGAGCCTCGTCCGAGGAGAGGTCCTGCCGCACCTGGAGGCGCAGTGCGTGTCCGACGGGAACGTGGCGCTGCTGGCGCGCCAGCTGGCGCTGCACTGCGCGGTGAGTAGCGCCGCCCTGCATACTGTAGGGGAGCCTCGTCCGAGGAGAGGTCCTGCCGCACCTGGAGGCGCAGTGCGTGTCCGACGGGAACGTGGCGCTGCTGGCGCGCCAGCTGGCGCTGCACTGCGCGGTGAGTAGCGCCGCCCTGCATACTGTAGGGGAGCCTCGTCCGAGGAGAGGTCCTGCCGCACCTGGAGGCGCAGTGCGTGTCCGACGGGAACGTGGCGCTGCTGGCGCGCCAGCTGGCGCTGCACTGCGCGGTGAGTAGCGCCGCCCTGCATACTGTAGGGGAGCCTCGTCCGAGGAGAGGTCCTGCCGCACCTGGAGGCGCAGTGCGTGTCCGACGGGAACGTGGCGCTGCTGGCGCGCCAGCTGGCGCTGCACTGCGCGGTGAGTAGCGCCGCCCTGCATACTGTAGGGGAGCCTCGTCCGAGGAGAGGTCCTGCCGCACCTGGAGGCGCAGTGCGTGTCCGACGGGAACGTGGCGCTGCTGGCGCGCCAGCTGGCGCTGCACTGCGCGGTGAGTAGCGCCGCCCTGCATACTGTAGGGGAGCCTCGTCCGAGGAGAGGTCCTGCCGCACCTGGAGGCGCAGTGCGTGTCCGACGGGAACGTGGCGCTGCTGGCGCGCCAGCTGGCGCTGCACTGCGCGGTGAGTAGCGCCGCCCTGCATACTGTAGGGGAGCCTCGTCCGAGGAGAGGTCCTGCCGCACCTGGAGGCGCAGTGCGTGTCCGACGGGAACGTGGCGCTGCTGGCGCGCCAGCTGGCGCTGCACTGCGCGGTGAGTAGCGCCGCCCTGCATACTGTAGGGGAGCCTCGTCCGAGGAGAGGTCCTGCCGCACCTGGAGGCGCAGTGCGTGTCCGACGGGAACGTGGCGCTGCTGGCGCGCCAGCTGGCGCTGCACTGCGCGGTGAGTAGCGCCGCCCTGCATACTGTAGGGGAGCCTCGTCCGAGGAGAGGTCCTGCCGCACCTGGAGGCGCAGTGCGTGTCCGACGGGAACGTGGCGCTGCTGGCGCGCCAGCTGGCGCTGCACTGCGCGGTGAGTAGCGCCGCCCTGCATACTGTAGGGGAGCCTCGTCCGAGGAGAGGTCCTGCCGCACCTGGAGGCGCAGTGCGTGTCCGACGGGAACGTGGCGCTGCTGGCGCGCCAGCTGGCGCTGCACTGCGCGGTGAGTAGCGCCGCCCTGCATACTGTAGGGGAGCCTCGTCCGAGGAGAGGTCCTGCCGCACCTGGAGGCGCAGTGCGTGTCCGACGGGAACGTGGCGCTGCTGGCGCGCCAGCTGGCGCTGCACTGCGCGGTGAGTAGCGCCGCCCTGCATACTGTAGGGGAGCCTCGTCCGAGGAGAGGTCCTGCCGCACCTGGAGGCGCAGTGCGTGTCCGACGGGAACGTGGCGCTGCTGGCGCGCCAGCTGGCGCTGCACTGCGCGGTGAGTAGCGCCGCCCTGCATACTGTAGGGGAGCCTCGTCCGAGGAGAGTTCCTGCCGCACCTGGAGGCGCAGTGCGTGTCCGACGGGAACGTGGCGCTGCTGGCGCGCCAGCTGGCGCTGCACTGCGCGGTGAGTAGCGCCGCCCTGCATACTGTAGGGGAGCCTCGTCCGAGGAGAGGTCCTGCCGCACCTGGAGGCGCAGTGCGTGTCCGACGGGAACGTGGCGCTGCTGGCGCGCCAGCTGGCGCTGCACTGCGCGGTGAGTAGCGCCGCCCTGCATACTGTAGGGGAGCCTCGTCCGAGGAGAGGTCCTGCCGCACCTGGAGGCGCAGTGCGTGTCCGACGGGAACGTGGCGCTGCTGGCGCGCCAGCTGGCGCTGCACTGCGCGGTGAGTAGCGCCGCCCTGCATACTGTAGGGGAGCCTCGTCCGAGGAGAGGTCCTGCCGCACCTGGAGGCGCAGTGCGTGTCCGACGGGAACGTGGCGCTGCTGGCGCGCCAGCTGGCGCTGCACTGCGCGGTGAGTAGCGCCGCCCTGCATACTGTAGGGGAGCCTCGTCCGAGGAGAGGTCCTGCCGCACCTGGAGGCGCAGTGCGTGTCCGACGGGAACGTGGCGCTGCTGGCGCGCCAGCTGGCGCTGCACTGCGCGGTGAGTAGCGCCGCCCTGCATACTGTAGGGGAGCCTCGTCCGAGGAGAGGTCCTGCCGCACCTGGAGGCGCAGTGCGTGTCCGACGGGAACGTGGCGCTGCTGGCGCGCCAGCTGGCGCTGCACTGCGCGGTGAGTAGCGCCGCCCTGCATACTGTAGGGGAGCCTCGTCCGAGGAGAGGTCCTGCCGCACCTGGAGGCGCAGTGCGTGTCCGACGGGAACGTGGCGCTGCTGGCGCGCCAGCTGGCGCTGCACTGCGCGGTGAGTAGCGCCGCCCTGCATACTGTAGGGGAGCCTCGTCCGAGGAGAGGTCCTGCCGCACCTGGAGGCGCAGTGCGTGTCCGACGGGAACGTGGCGCTGCTGGCGCGCCAGCTGGCGCTGCACTGCGCGGTGAGTAGCGCCGCCCTGCATACTGTAGGGGAGCCTCGTCCGAGGAGAGGTCCTGCCGCACCTGGAGGCGCAGTGCGTGTCCGACGGGAACGTGGCGCTGCTGGCGCGCCAGCTGGCGCTGCACTGCGCGGTGAGTAGCGCCGCCCTGCATACTGTAGGGGAGCCTCGTCCGAGGAGAGGTCCTGCCGCACCTGGAGGCGCAGTGCGTGTCCGACGGGAACGTGGCGCTGCTGGCGCGCCAGCTGGCGCTGCACTGCGCGGTGAGTAGCGCCGCCCTGCATACTGTAGGGGAGCCTCGTCCGAGGAGAGGTCCTGCCGCACCTGGAGGCGCAGTGCGTGTCCGACGGGAACGTGGCGCTGCTGGCGCGCCAGCTGGCGCTGCACTGCGCGGTGAGTAGCGCCGCCCTGCATACTGTAGGGGAGCCTCGTCCGAGGAGAGGTCCTGCCGCACCTGGAGGCGCAGTGCGTGTCCGACGGGAACGTGGCGCTGCTGGCGCGCCAGCTGGCGCTGCACTGCGCGGTGAGTAGCGCCGCCCTGCATACTGTAGGGGAGCCTCGTCCGAGGAGAGGTCCTGCCGCACCTGGAGGCGCAGTGCGTGTCCGACGGGAACGTGGCGCTGCTGGCGCGCCAGCTGGCGCTGCACTGCGCGGTGAGTAGCGCCGCCCTGCATACTGTAGGGGAGCCTCGTCCGAGGAGAGGTCCTGCCGCACCTGGAGGCGCAGTGCGTGTCCGACGGGAACGTGGCGCTGCTGGCGCGCCAGCTGGCGCTGCACTGCGCGGTGAGTAGCGCCGCCCTGCATACTGTAGGGGAGCCTCGTCCGAGGAGAGGTCCTGCCGCACCTGGAGGCGCAGTGCGTGTCCGACGGGAACGTGGCGCTGCTGGCGCGCCAGCTGGCGCTGCACTGCGCGGTGAGTAGCGCCGCCCTGCATACTGTAGGGGAGCCTCGTCCGAGGAGAGGTCCTGCCGCACCTGGAGGCGCAGTGCGTGTCCGACGGGAACGTGGCGCTGCTGGCGCGCCAGCTGGCGCTGCACTGCGCGGTGAGTAGCGCCGCCCTGCATACTGTAGGGGAGCCTCGTCCGAGGAGAGGTCCTGCCGCACCTGGAGGCGCAGTGCGTGTCCGACGGGAACGTGGCGCTGCTGGCGCGCCAGCTGGCGCTGCACTGCGCGGTGAGTAGCGCCGCCCTGCATACTGTAGGGGAGCCTCGTCCGAGGAGAGGTCCTGCCGCACCTGGAGGCGCAGTGCGTGTCCGACGGGAACGTGGCGCTGCTGGCGCGCCAGCTGGCGCTGCACTGCGCGGTGAGTAGCGCCGCCCTGCATACTGTAGGGGAGCCTCGTCCGAGGAGAGGTCCTGCCGCACCTGGAGGCGCAGTGCGTGTCCGACGGGAACGTGGCGCTGCTGGCGCGCCAGCTGGCGCTGCACTGCGCGGTGAGTAGCGCCGCCCTGCATACTGTAGGGGAGCCTCGTCCGAGGAGAGGTCCTGCCGCACCTGGAGGCGCAGTGCGTGTCCGACGGGAACGTGGCGCTGCTGGCGCGCCAGCTGGCGCTGCACTGCGCGGTGAGTAGCGCCGCCCTGCATACTGTAGGGGAGCCTCGTCCGAGGAGAGGTCCTGCCGCACCTGGAGGCGCAGTGCGTGTCCGACGGGAACGTGGCGCTGCTGGCGCGCCAGCTGGCGCTGCACTGCGCGGTGAGTAGCGCCGCCCTGCATACTGTAGGGGAGCCTCGTCCGAGGAGAGGTCCTGCCGCACCTGGAGGCGCAGTGCGTGTCCGACGGGAACGTGGCGCTGCTGGCGCGCCAGCTGGCGCTGCACTGCGCGGTGAGTAGCGCCGCCCTGCATACTGTAGGGGAGCCTCGTCCGAGGAGAGGTCCTGCCGCACCTGGAGGCGCAGTGCGTGTCCGACGGGAACGTGGCGCTGCTGGCGCGCCAGCTGGCGCTGCACTGCGCGGTGAGTAGCGCCGCCCTGCATACTGTAGGGGAGCCTCGTCCGAGGAGAGGTCCTGCCGCACCTGGAGGCGCAGTGCGTGTCCGACGGGAACGTGGCGCTGCTGGCGCGCCAGCTGGCGCTGCACTGCGCGGTGAGTAGCGCCGCCCTGCATACTGTAGGGGAGCCTCGTCCGAGGAGAGGTCCTGCCGCACCTGGAGGCGCAGTGCGTGTCCGACGGGAACGTGGCGCTGCTGGCGCGCCAGCTGGCGCTGCACTGCGCGGTGAGTAGCGCCGCCCTGCATACTGTAGGGGAGCCTCGTCCGAGGAGAGGTCCTGCCGCACCTGGAGGCGCAGTGCGTGTCCGACGGGAACGTGGCGCTGCTGGCGCGCCAGCTGGCGCTGCACTGCGCGGTGAGTAGCGCCGCCCTGCATACTGTAGGGGAGCCTCGTCCGAGGAGAGGTCCTGCCGCACCTGGAGGCGCAGTGCGTGTCCGACGGGAACGTGGCGCTGCTGGCGCGCCAGCTGGCGCTGCACTGCGCGGTGAGTAGCGCCGCCCTGCATACTGTAGGGGAGCCTCGTCCGAGGAGAGGTCCTGCCGCACCTGGAGGCGCAGTGCGTGTCCGACGGGAACGTGGCGCTGCTGGCGCGCCAGCTGGCGCTGCACTGCGCGGTGAGTAGCGCCGCCCTGCATACTGTAGGGGAGCCTCGTCCGAGGAGAGGTCCTGCCGCACCTGGAGGCGCAGTGCGTGTCCGACGGGAACGTGGCGCTGCTGGCGCGCCAGCTGGCGCTGCACTGCGCGGTGAGTAGCGCCGCCCTGCACATTGCGCCGCGGCGGCCCGCAGTGGATGCTCACGCCCGCCTCCCGTCCGCAGCTCGCGTCGCAGATCTCGCAGTCCCTGAAGCTGGGCGGGGCGGCGTACGCGTCCAACTCGCTGGAGCGGCTGCGCGCCATCAAGCGGCTGCGGCGGCGCCTGGAGGCGGAGCGCGCGGCGGCGGCCGCCCACGCCCCCAAGCCCTACGCGCCCGCCTCCAGCCTCATGCAGCGCGTCGCCATCGACGACTTCAACGACTACACCTAGCGCGGGGGCTGAGCCGCCCGCCCGCGCCCGGTTGGCGTCTCAATATTTCTTTTATTCAGTACAAGGAAAACTTTGACCCCCGACTACCTGCGGGAGGTTCGCGGGCGCGGGGCGGGCGGCGCGGGGGGCCCGGACGCGTTCCGCCCTCCACGGAAGCTAGGCAGCTAACCGGACGGGTTCGACGATGCGATTGTTGACTCGTTCTTATCTCTGTATTCGTGTATATATATACCTTAACGGGAGCGGAGAGATGAATACGAAATGATAAAAACGAGAGACAAATAAATTGATTAGTTAAGAAAAAAAAAATATAGTGTTATGTATTTTGTTGTTGAATACAATGCTTTTCACGTGTTATCGGTCTGAATTCGCGCTTGACGCTTTCGTGCACGCGGCGCGACGCGGGGGGGTGGAGAGGGGGAGGTGTCGCCCGCGCGGCTGCACGTGGGGGGATGGAGAGCAGATCCTCGCGCACGCACACTTGCTCATGCTAAAGATGCAGGCCGGTCGTACATCGGTGGGCGGAGCGGGGGTGTGCCGCGGTCTCCTCCACAGCGCGCGCCGCCCGCACGTCCTGGGACACTGTAACTTGTATCCTATCCATCACGTTGCTTGTTTGTTATTTGTTCTAAATTAGATACGTATAGATAGTGAGATGTTTGAATTGGCGGCAGCGGTTGAGTACGAGACGAGCTCGGCTGAGAACAGAACGTAGTGTGGTGTCCGCGCCTCCTTGTCCCGGCGCGGCGACCGCTCCACTGTTGTTTGCCATTCGATGTGAATTCTCTTCGTTCCGGTCGGTCGCCGCGAGCGAGCGGACTCTGAAGTGGGACGCGATTGTATCTCAGTAATGTTATTGTATTGTAATGATATATTATGCGACGTGTCGGCCGCGCACCACGCGGGCTGCTGACCATGTTACAGCGACACTGTCGCACACACACGCATACACACACACCACGTTACGACATTGTATTCTACTCATTCATTTTTTTACAAACTTTTGTGAGATGTGATAGTAGCGTACTAAATGAATAGTATAATGTGAATCGTATAATAATAATACCTAATATTTTATAATAACACTGGCAAGTTTTTTTTTATAAATACGCTGCGCTTGCGGGGTTTTATGATTTTAACAATGGGCCGAAATCGGGCGCGTTCGCTTGCGACGCAATCTGAAGCAACATTGAAGCGCGTGTAATCCGCTTCGTTACATATACCGCGGCACTTGGCGTCGAAAATTACGTCAAGTGAAGTGCCGCCACTACGTATTACGTCGAAATCGCACGCCGTTGGTTTTGCGCCCACAGTAAATAACGAACAGTACTGCCTTCCATCGATAAAATTAAATGTTGCAAACATAATATATCTACTGTTTCTTTTGCACATACGAAATTACACTTGGAATCGACCGGTTGCCAGTTACCATAGATCGCCGGAACCGGCAAAAATACTACCTAATTAATTCAGAGAGCACCCCCTCGGTAGAGGCGGCAACATGAACTGCGACTATAGCTCCCCTAGCGCAGCGTGAGCCCCGCACGAAGCTTTATATATTCAACATGTATTGTAATAATATATTATGATCACTGAACTGAACATCTGTACAGAGTTATTCAATGTTACTAATACGAATAGTCAACACGAAGGCTTTGTTCAGGAATATTCGATGAGAAATGCGTACCTTAGGTAAGTGTGTCGCGTCAGACTGCGCAGGGAATGCAAAACGTAAGGAATACTATCAGCATTCTAGCTGCTACTGGAATTGTTGAAAATGTAATTGTTTGAAACTTTGCCTATTTGTGCGTACACAACTACGAGGTCAGCGCCAAGTGCTAGGCACAAAAGGGCTGGAGAACACGCTGAAAGCAGTGAAGGAAAAAGACATGAAAGCGTTTCTTCAAAAGAGCTAGGCTCTGACGATTATCGGAATCGGACCTACCCCGAACTTGGTCACTGATTAAAGTAATAACGTAGTTAAAAGTCGACCTTATTCTTTGATCTATTGGGTTAAATTTCCCTTGTAAGGTATTGCTCGTCTTTAGGCACAAACGTTAAGCTCCTCCCAGCGAGGCATAATCGGCCATTGCTCATTTCCAATCGCGTGTCTCTTTTCTTCACTGGCTCAATGTCTTCCGGCCAAAATCGATTTATACAAATAAACTGATCCAAATGCAAAACAGAATTTAAAGTGGGTATCAGAAGACCGCCGAGGTACTCTGTCGTCCCTCCGCTGCAATACACACCGGAGACTCTTGTTGCAGTATCAGAAGTGGAAACTTAGTTGACTCCACTTCGCCCCTTGCCAACACTTCGTTACAAGCTAACCATCCGGGTTGACAAGTTGACCTTCTTGTTTGCTCTAGGCAACAAGTTGACCGTCTTTTTGTTCTAGGTCAAACTTTTCAATATGAAATCGGATTTGTCCGGTTAAATGTGTTCCGATCTCCACCAAAGCACGTTCTCTATCTAAGCTTCGAATACACTAAACTTGTCGTTTCGTTTTGTATGTAACAGTCAAAACTCTTATCCAGTCAAATGTGCTTATTTTTACTGCAAAAAATAAATAGTCGATAGTACTTCTGACTACTGGCTCCAGTCCAAATTACTTTTAACTGAAAAACGTTTGATAATAGTGCTTTTGACAACGTTTATACTACGTAGGGTATATACAATATGTTTCAGTCACATGTAGTTTTCACTGAAGCCTGCGGTCAAAAGTACTTTAGACTGTATCTTGCAGTGAAAAGAACTTTCTGCCGATTAATAGTTTTGAGTGCAACGTACTCGCGACGCGATGTTGTCGCGTTATATGTAATGAACTTGATTTATGGTTATCGTGTAAGTAGTGTCCGTGGCTTTGAATAGTTTATAATTTCTTTTATCCGATTCGAACTGAGTAAATGTAAAAGTTAATGTTAAGTATGTACGTTAGTAAGTGTTCTCACGGTATGAGTTTGTGAACGGCGGCGGGGGCGGGGGGCGGGGAGCCGCTTGCCCCCGCCGCCACCCTCTCTACGCTGACTCGTTAGGCATTTCTTGTTGAAATATATTTTATGTAGCAGTTTATTTCCTGACGAAAGATTTTGTAATCAAATAAATGATGGCTATTTTTTCATATCTTTTATTTTTGAATAGTACCTACCTGTGAATAGTGAATTTAAATAGTGAAGCCCACGTATAACGAGGCAAAAATGTACCTACCTATAGAGTCTTGAACTGAAACTTAAAGTCCGCTGGAACGGTGGAAGGTCCATACAAACGTAGTTTTATTTTTATTTGCCTAAGGTATTGTTGCCAGCGGCTATAGAAATGTCACGCGTGCGTGTGTTAGGGACTACATAATCTACTATTCAGGGTTCTAACGCCTAGTAACGCGAGCCAGTATAGGTGCAGCTGAGTAGGTAATCGTATAGAAACTCTTTCGTATAACAATACTGGCCGCTAATTTAGAAAACATTTTGAATCAATCGTCTGTCGATTCCTACGCTGTCAAATGCAGTGTCATCGGTCGCACGAATTTCTACTTCTATGACGAAGTCTAATGAAAAATCTCTTCAATCATATGATCTGTGTCGTCAATCGTCAAGTACAAATAGGTCTATATATTTTATGTAACTCGCTGTGTTGAAGAGATGTTTGTGAAGCTCTTGGTATGTGTGGTGGCGTGGTGCGGCGCGCTGTGCGCCGGCGAGCCTCTACTGGCGGCGCTGGGCGGCGCGCGCGGGGGGAACCGGCTCAGCGTGTGCCTGCCGCCCGCCGCGCCGCCGCGCACACGGCGCGCCGCGCCCGCCGCGCCGCCGGGCACACGGCCCGCGCACTGCGCCGCCGTGGTGTGGCGGCGCCGCTGGGCCCTGGCGCGCGCCTCGTGCCTGGCGCCCGCCACCTGCCCGCCGCACGCCGTGGCGGTGCTGCGGGACGCGGACGGACTCACGTGCGACGCGGTGTATGGGACTGCCCGAGCGAACAGCACGCTTAATGGTTAGCGCCAGTTTTGACCGTAACGATTTATTGGCGCGTCATGATTCAATACAAATTTTGCCCTTATTTCATTGTGCGCTATGATATGATCTGATCTGACACAAAAAGAACTTGCTATGCTTTAATTATTTTTTTTTAGGAAAATAAAGTATCAAATTGTGTAGTTAATCTGCATGCCGCTTGTGCTATGGTGCATTTTAATCGGTGACATTATAATCAACTAACTGAAGATCACTGATGGAGTACCTGTAGATACACGGGTGAACAGAGGCCGGGGCGGGGTTCGAACATCCTTTCTCTGCGATACAATAATACTGTTTTGTAAGTATTGCATTGTGTAGGTAGGCCCTCTGGTCCGCTCGGGCTGCGCTGGGCGCAGGCGCACCCGCTGTGGCTGGCGGGGTGGCGCGAGTACGACCTGGCGCTGCTGCTGCTGGACCGGCCCACAGACTCGGAGGACGCGCTCGCTAACGTCACCACGGCCAACAAACACCTCGAACGGTGACTATTATTCCGTGTCTAATATTACGAACCATAGATTTTTTCTTTGCTACAACAATGTTGATTTTAAAAAGTCATATTATTTAATAGCAGCAAATTATACCTATTGAAGAAATTGTTTTTTTTTATACGATGTTACATATACATTCTTTCTTAGAAATGTTTCAGGATTGTCTACAGGAATTTGGCACCATTTAGATCTCAATTGTTTTGTCGGTGAAGTTGACATGCCATACATACCGTCATAATATTATTGAACTTGGCTCACATTTTTACATTTATGTTTTTGATGCAATAGGTATTTCCCAATGCGCTGCCTCGACACCTATGTTGTTAATCGCGGTTGTATAAAATGTTGCCTACGTGTTAACCCTGGATATAACGACATCCCAAATTTCACTCAAATCTGTTGAGCCGTTCAGCGTGAAGTAACAAACACACACACTCACTGACACGCAAACTATCGCATTAATTAATTATTTTAGTTTATTTATTTGCTCTTCCTGGTGGCAGGTTCAGCGCGTGGCTGGACATGATGTACATGGAGTACTGGCGCAGCGGCGAGCACGCGGGCGAGGTGCGGCGGCTCGCGGTGGCCGGCCCGCTGCGGACCTTCCTACTGATGGTGGTGGGGCCCGGCGCGGCCTTCCTCGCCTTCTTCTTCTACGTCACCTCGGGCACCGGCACGCCCCCGGCGGCGCCCTACAAGAACGTACACGACGATGAAGTGATACCTGCGCCCGTGCTGCATGAATATCCACTAGGTGTTAAGTCTCGTTCTAACTATGGTCAAGTTTAATTAAACTAATATTAATTTTGATTGAGGATTTTTATGCAAATAAACTTGTTTAGCAAGCTTATGTGGTTGTGCTTTTATTCCATTGATATTTGGTGATAGAAACACGATGATGGGATGAGATGAAACAGTTTGCAGGCATTCTCTGTTCAATAGTAGGATATGCAGAATGAACAGAGATTATGTAGATGGTAATGAATAATGGATAGCTGCGTTAGTTCTGAACATTCGATTTTTGTCAATGCCTGAATTATTTTTATTTTTAATATTTGTTATCTAGCTGTTTTAAAAGATAAAAGTGAAGAGATGAGCAAAGTTGCTTACCTGATGGTAATAAAGTTAACAACATTACCCTGAGAACGACCTGTAATTTCACTGGACACATTGCCCTTCAATATATTTGTGGAACAGTATATTGGCACATTACTGATCCCCTAACAATATATAGTGTAGTCAAATCCTAGACTATACTTAGTAAACACAGAAAGTCAGGACACAGGTTCAGGTTCTACATTTGAGTCTTGCATTTAGCTTGAGCTGTCTGTAAAGCATGACATTGTGATGTTACCATTATCACGCAATAAATACTAGATAAAAATAGATGTGACAGCAGTTTTTTGTTAACATTTAATATTCACACTAACATTAATTTAAAAGGAACAAATACTCTACTTAATTGAAATATATTAACACATCATTCTGTCTTCTCTCCCATTTTCCGCTTCCACCCTTTAACTTTCCCCCGAAGCTCTCGCAGCCTCTTCATTTCTTCCTTGAAGTCTTGATGCTCGTCGCGGAAGAGGCCGTACTCCCTCAACTTGAGCATGAGCTTGCCCGTCTCGACGTGCCGGGGGTAGTAGTGGATGATCTCTTCGTTTGTGTGCAACGGTCTTTGGGAGAATATCTTTACAACCTTCATAGACTTGTCGTTTGTAGAAATGGCGACATCCCCAAAAATCCTATTGGAGAGCCGCTTCATGCGGCGCGCGTAGTTAGTGGACGCGTTGATCAGCTGCGAATACTTCACGTAGTTTGTTGCCATTGTTTATCTGTAAATTATTACTTTTAGGTTATTTGAGCTTGACTACATTGTGTCATGAAATCCTATTATAATGTCACCGATTTGATTACTTAATATTTTATTATTTGATCGTTAATGGATATTATTTACCATATGTCTAAATTTGTAAATATTGCTGAATTTAATAATCAAGCAAACCTCCAGCTCCTACGCTCAATGGCTCAATTTGACTGCTTCTGTCTGACATATAAAAGACATTGACATATTAAATCGACAAATAACGCTATTGACATTGACAGTCAGCTCCCCAGAAGTTAGGAGCTAAGACAAGATTCTCCTTATAGGACACCGATCAAATTCTCTAAAATGTTTATGACACTAACATGAAACCGACATTGGCAGAATTGTGACAAGAATAAGTCGCAGAACTCAGAAGTCCATAAATCAAGAGTCTAATCTAGGAGTTAAGACTGGCTTACACCATTTAATTTTTACGCGCGTCGCTCGCTTTTTGTTGTCGCCTTCGCTGGGCTATTATCAATCGCCCAGTGATCGATAAATTGATTTTGAACGCAGCTTTTTTTTATAGCATCGTCAGAAAACTGTATTTTTGATTTGTTTATTATTGACTTACACAAAATAATGTCAAACAAACAACAGTGAACAGCTGACTGATATTGATTCCGGTTCCGTCTTAAACTTTGAAATACTGATATTGCTATTGCTACTTCCAATTTCCAAAATAATTATTTATGCTAGATTAAACACAAAGTTTACCTCCTTCAACCCACTGATACTTCTAAGCGGTAGCAAGCAAGACTAGCAAGCAAATGCAGAGTTTCGTAAATCGTTACGGTATGGTTTATAGCCAGTAATTTATTTGTGTAATTACTATTTCTTAATTTCCTATATACATGTACTATGTGCATTATCGTTCTTGCAATGAAAAAAACGGTGGGGGCTTAGTGAATCTTATGGTTCTCGACTCTTGTAATCATCGTAGCAAGACTGAAATCAATAAAAAAGACTACAGTAAAGTACCCACGAGCCCCACCGGAGCCAGTGCTACTGCTACTACTGCTAGTGAGTAGGTCACTCACTACACTTACATATAAATATGTCGCTGCCCGGAGCCCTATTGCCAAGAACTAACGAATTTAATCAGGATTCGGATACTAACGCTCCAGCCAAAATGCCGAAACTACTGCCACTCGTTCCGGACTATAAATGTGTAGTAGTGGTGAGATACAGTTTCAGTTACTTTCGTAATATTCTAGAACCATGCTCATTACTTGAACTTACAGTAAGCTTATTACTTGAAATTAAATAAAGTTATTTTTTCCTAACATCAATATTTTATCCATTTGGTAATCAAATCACAGGCCAGACCTCGATCCCTTCAGAAAAGAACAATACATTGTTTTCTGGTCTGTAAATGATTGACACTTAATGTTTGAGTTGTGGCTGTAATAGAATCCAACCAACCTAGCAAGGTGTTAATGAAATGCCATTATTATTTTCCTTTCAGACCTACCCCATGGTACCCCATGTGTTGGCCAGGACTCAAAGGGTAATGATGATAATTGTAGTGATGTTTACCATATGCTTGCTGTGGCTCGTACAATGCATGCGCCTTGAGGCCCAGAGGACTGACAGAATGGAAATGTTGGTGAGTGTGTGCTCCACGCCAGCACCTACCTACCTTCATGAATTATCAAATATACAATGTGCAATGTGTTTTAACTAGGTAACGGTTTTAATTAGGTTCATAAATGTATATTCTGCTAAGTATGTTTTAGTCATTAATTTTATAATATATACTGGTTTACAGCTTAGATTATTTTTTAGTTCATTTAATTGCAAAGGCTACAATGTAAAATACTTTATCATGTTATATCCTTGAGTATATACACCCATCTATTTTGCAACATGCAGCTTTATTGCATTTATTTTTGGATTATTTATTTAACAGGTGAGCCATTTTAGACTGATATACCTATCTATGCCTAAACTATATCATACATTTTTTTACCTAAATTGTCTGCTAATATCACTAACATAGTCAAATGTCATTTGTTTCAGGTTGTTGAAACTAAAGCACAGATTGCACACATAATGAAACTGGATGAAGAGCTGGGCAACAAGATCAAGATTCTGCAGGATATGCAGGGATGGTAACCCTGCAACGAATACAAGCAGTGCACAACTGGAGGGATAGATATGACTTAGTAGAGAGTGGTGCCGGCCCTACATTATAGTGAAGGGGCATAGTTACCATTGAATGTCTGCTTCTAGTTTATTGGGACTATAATAGTCCTACTAATAAATGGGAAAGTTTGTGTGTATGTGTGTGAATGTTTCTTACCATGTATCACTATAACCGATTTTGATGAAACTTGGAATGAAGATAGCTTATACCCTGGATTAACATAGGCTAATTTTTATCCCGGGAAAAGTACCTATGGGATAACAGGAAGATGTGGGTGGAGTTATTCTTATTGTTAATTGATTGAATTGCTAGCAAGTTCACTACAGGCCCTAGCTTTTTTGTCATCTAAATAGTGTGATATTTTATAATAAGCTTTACTAATAAGATTTTTCTTAATAAGTCTTGAATTTCACTAGGATATTGTTGGAAGAACCGGAGTGGCTGACTTTATGGAGCCTAGTAGTGGGTACAGCAATTTTACCTGTTCCTAGTATTAAAATTGTAATAATCTCTTCTCTTTTTGAATTTTAAAAAATATGTAAAATGCTTGTATGTTCTACCAGTATTAATTAATACAGCAGTATTATTTTGATTGTGTAGTTGTCTAGTTATGTTGTAGGCCTGTGCTCAAATGTGTGTAGGGAGATGTCTATGAATAAAACAAAATGCATGTCAATGTAGTTAATCATTTATTTAGGTTTCATACAAAATATTAACCGAGGCCTAAAACTTCCGTTTACTGTTATAATAATGGTAGCGGTTTCAACACAATCGTAAAGGGGATCAAACCATTTTTTCATAAATAAGTCCCGATTTTTTACTATCGGTTCTGGTCCCGGATGGAGGATATCCTTCCTGTTATAACCATTTAGTATGAGGAGTTGCAAAAAAAAATAAGTTCTTAACTAATAATAAACAAATAGTGATCTTTTTAAAATGCCTTCAGCATTTTTCCTAATACGATGATGGAACAGTTCGCGCAAAAACATTATACCTAATGCAGTCACATAGTCAGTCACTATACCAACGAGTCGTACACCTTTCTAGTTCAAATCAGAACATAATTTCCACAAATTAAATTACTAGCCTATTTCAACTCTAACGAAAGGGTTTAGCCTAGATCATCTAGGACAGTATTGATCCGGCTGGTGTAGCTGCCGCTGTAGTGGCGGTGGTGCAGGGCGCGGCACCGCGGCTCGCCGGCCGCGCCGCGCTCCAGCACGGCGGCCGGCGCGCACAGCCAGGGGTCCCGCGAGCCGCGCTGCCACCTCGCCAGCCGCGCCCGCAGCGCGCCCTCCTCGGCCGCCAGCGACGGCTTACCTGCGGGTCGGTGGCACGGTCAGAGGCAACTTCAAATCTAACATTTTTTCGAACTGGGGCAGAACCTTTATAGTGGCGCCTCTCTCCAACTGCACCCGGGACTGCCCCCGGCACTCACCGTGCAGGTTCCTCGTCTCCGCGGGGTCGGCGCGCAGGTCGTACAGCTCCCACTCGGGCCGCTGGAAGTACTCCGCGAGCGTCTTGTACCACGGCAGCGGCTGCTTGCTGAGCGTGCGGTTCAGGATGTCCTGGAAGTAGGTACACGAGTCAGAAGCAGCCCCGGCAAGACAGTACGTCCGTTAGGGAAAACAAAACATAATTCAAATAGGTACTATTATAGTAAGGACCAATTTACTGCGTTTTGATGTGAGAATCTTTAAGAATTAAGTTTAAAGAAACCAAAATAATGACAGTTATTTGTCAATATATTTATGAAAATGTAATGTACATACGGAAAAATTTAAATAGCTTCAAAAAGAGAAGTGATTATCACAATTTTAATACTAGAAACAAAGATAAAATTGCTGTACCCACCACTAGGCTCCATAAAGTTAGCAACTCGTTCAAAGGTCAATGTGTACGCTTTTTCAACAAAATCCCAAGTGAAATTCAAGACTTGTCTATAACAAAATTTCAAATTCGTATAAAGAGAAATCTCATTAGTAAAGCTTATTATAAAATATCGGACTATCTAGATGACAAACAAGCTTGGGATTGTAGTTAATCTATCTATCTTTCTTTCTATCTATCTATTCTCCCTATTTCCCCTATTCTAACCATTTTCGGTAAACAGCCAAAACAGTCATGCTCACGAAAGTGACTTTGCTTGCAGCGGCGTCATGTGTCGGGTCGCCCTCTTCCCTCTCATATGGTCGAGGAGAGCGATGGCTGGCACATGCGTCAACTCGTGAACGGGTGCTGCTTGTGGGGTCTGGTCTGCTTTGGTTGTGATCCCGCAACTCGTTAATATTCATGTTCCCATATCCCAATGTGTACAACCAAACAAGAGAAATCTTATTATTAGTAAAGCTAAATAAAAAATATCGGACTATTAGATGACAAAAAAAAAAGCTTGGGATTTTAGTGAACTTGCTCCAATTCAATCAATTAGTAATAAGAATAAAATTGTCAATGTGATCGCGCCAAAAAAATTACCTGCCGGGCGTTTCTTGCCTGTTCTTTTGCCGGCGTAAGGAGGTTGGAACAGGCGTAGCTAGTTTTAAGTTGACGTTTTAAAGTGATCACAATGTATCCTATTGAATAAACATATTTTTGATTTTGATTTTGATTTTGATTTTGAGTAAGTGTGCCTGTATTCGCTAGTCGTCTCACCTGGAAGGTCGCCGACACGTAGAGGTCCTGGTCGATGGGGAAGGGCATGCCGTAGTTGATGTTGTGGATCAGCTTGTAGCGGCGCGTGCGCACGGCGCGCATCGGGTAGTACATCGTGATCTCGTGGTGCGACTGTGACGCGAATACCGCCTCGGAATCAGAGTACGGAGGTTCTGGCGATGACAAGATTACTTCAATCAAAGGGTAACTTGGTTGGAATACCCCAGAGCAACTACTTTACTTCTGAAAGCACAAAAGCTTTCTAGACTTTTGCGATTGAGGAAAGTGACAAACCTTTCTCTAAGATCGGCAGCAAGCTCTTCGGCTCATCTGAGTCCCAGACGTCGATGTCATTGCTCATCTCCTTGGCTGGCCCCTTGACGCCGAACCAGTCGAGCACGGTGGGCATGAGGTCCAGCAGGCTGACCATGGCGCCGGAGGCCTGGTTCCTCCTGGCGCGCGGCTCCGGAGACGCAATAATGAGCGGTTCCCGCAGCCCCGCCTCGTAGAAGTTGGTGCGCCCGGAGGGGAACGGAATGCCGTTGTCCGACGTGTAGATGACCAGGGTATCATTCGAGTGGCCGGCCGCTTCTATCTCTTTCAGAACTAAAGCCACACCTGAAGTATAAAGGGCATTTTGAGGATGAAGCCTTTTTAGGATTTTTAGGATTCATAATTGAATAATTGAAATGTCGAAGATACCTTGATCAAGTCGTGACATCGTTGTGTACTGCGCTGCGATATCTCTCCTCGCTGCCTCTGTGTCCTGCAAACGATCGTAAGCTTTCACAAAAGTGTTGGGATCTAGCAAAGGTTGCCGGTTAGCCAGTCTTCAAACGTTACCTGCACATGGTAGGGCAGCTCCACCTCGTCCCACTGGTAGTACCAGGGCTGCCAGTCGGGGATGGTCCCGGCGCCGGGCTCGCCGGACCCGAACCGCTCGCAGAAGGCGCCGAGCTCGGGCTGCGAGTGCCCGCAGCGGTGCGGGTCGTGGAACCCAATGTACAGGAACCACGGCCTGAGAGAAGGCCAAGCGCTTTACGAATCAACCATTTTTTGTTGGAAGTTTTATAGAACCTATATAAAACGAGGTTTTGATGGTGAAGGTTTTGGCCAAGATCTTGATAGTTAGAGATAGGTACCTTAATTACTACCTATCTAAGTGATTCAGCTACACGGGAGAATATACCAAATAACGTATACCTAACTCTACATATATTATGTAACTATTTAGAAAAAAACCTTTCCGTGACAAAGGCAAAAATATCTATATTCGGTCATCCTTCCACCGGAGACGACTGCCATTTCAGCATCTAAATGAATTTAAATGAACCAAGAGCACTCACAAGTAGGTATACAACTCGAGTGCAAGAATCCTACTCACTGGTTGCGTTCCTTCGCCTGGCGCAGGAACTCCCTGGCCAGCAGCTTGATGTGCGTGATGTTGCGCCCCACCTGGTTGATGTGGTTGTTCTCCTCCGTCTGCTCGTAGTCGAACTGGAACGCGCCCGCCGGGCCCACGTGCTTCTTGCCGATTATACCTGCGGACAAACGTGACACGTTGCCTTTTGCACTGGTCGATTTGCCTATTGGTAGTCAAGGCTCATAGGTAGGTACACTTATTGTAAGGTGTTCTTGAGTGGAGACCGCGACTTGGCAAACATAAAGGAGGACGCCCTGAGACTAGGTGGAGCGATGACTTGCGCCGAGGCTGGCAGTAGTTGGAGTCAGTAGCGTACCATGGGAGAGGCCTACATCCAGCAGTGGACTGATACAGGCTGATGATGATGATGATAATTAGGTAAGTACCTACTTTATTTGTTAAGCCCTATAGATGAAGCGGTGCTGCCATGCGCGGCTGTGTGGGGAAGTAGATTCAGATACATATGTGGTGTGGATGTGGTGGGCACCGACCTGTGTAGACCTGGTGCTGACGCAGCAGGTGCGGCAGGCTGGTCACATTGTCGAACGAGTTGAAGTGGTGCTCGGCGTGGTGCAGCCCGTACATGCCATTCTGGTGGCTCGGCGTGCCGGTCAGCAGCGCCGCTCGGCTGCAACAACACATGAGTGTGATCTTAGGTTTTGCTTGAAATACCTACTGGAACTGCTCCCATTCCTGATAGTATTCCTAAGTACGCGCTCCGCCACACCCAGAATCCAGCTACACCAGAGCATCAGTCAGGTTGTGTATGTCATATACGTATGTGTATGTGTAGATAGGTCTGTACGAAGTAGGTATATCTATACACTACACTACAGTAGTCAGAATACGAGTACAGATTTGGATTGGGAGAAAATCACGCATATAACCTTCCTCTGTAAGCCGTTTTGCATGTACGTGTTGCCAGTCTGGAGTGGACCAGGAGGCCGCAGGATTGCGTGCGAGGGCAGGGGGTTACCTCGGCGAGCAGCTGCTCACGGAGGTGAAGGCGTTGTTGAAGATGACGCCGCGCTGCGCCAGGGCGTCGATGTTGGGCGTCTGGCAGATCTTGTTCCGGTACGCACCGAGCTCGAACCCGCCGTCGTCCGCTGTTGACAATAACTTTATTGCTAAAGTAAAGTACTTATGTACTGCGTTAAGTATTTTATTAGCTAGGGTATAAAACACCTCTTTAGAGGTGAGCACCAACGATGGTATTAGGTAGGTACTACCCAACACTTAAAATCTTGGTGATTTTCGCGCCCCAGGGCAGCCCCTCGAGGCCGTCCTGTACAATTGATAAATGGGACAGTAGTTCTAAAAATCGTATCTTGCGTAAAATAAAACTATATATATGATATTAATAATTATACAGATGATATTAAATAAATAAATGAAGTTATGTACCTACTACAAAATTAAAACATACGCGTACGATACAAATGGGCGAGTTTCAGATATTCTACGTGGGCTACAGTTTATCGCGATAAAAAGTATCCTATTACCTTCCTCGGGGTGCAAACTATCTCCGTACCAAAAATGTAAATCGGTTCGGTAGTTTAGGCGTGAAAGCGAGACCGACAGAGTTACTTTCGCATTTATAATTTAACTAGGGATAATAGAAAACTCAGAGCTCTCTGTATTACAGTTTACTAAAACACCTCATTTCAAAAGTTTAAATTTTCCGCTTTATACATTTACAGTGGGCATTCAATAGATGGCGTTAGTTACTCAAATTTGCTGCAAACTGACCCTAGTTAATTTTCCAGGTTACTTGAGGTTACCAGTAATAAATTACCCTAGAAAGTAGAAAATATTTTTTACGGCCGGTTTCAATAACCGATCTATCCACGATTTGACCTACTGGAGATGGAGATTTGATATAAGCTTAAGCTCCATAGAAGTAATGTCAAACCGTGGATACGTGGATAGATCGGTTCGGTTATTGAAAGATTGAAACCGGCTGTTAAACTTTTTTTCAGGTCTGTAGGATTGTGCCGAATTGCCGATATTGTTTTTAATTTTGGACTAGCTGTTCCCCGCGGTTTCACCCGCGTGGGCTACAGTTTATCGCGATAAAAAATATCCTATGTCCTTCCCCAGGGCTCAAACTATCTTTATACCAAATTTCATTTAAATCGGTTTAGTAGTTTAGGCGCGAAAGTGTATTTAATCCGTATACTCCAAAATTATTCCTGCACTTCGGTGCCCCCTCACCGCGTTACCTGATGTATCCATTAGCCTATTTTAATCGTAAGTTATTTTTTTTCGGACCGCGCAGTTATAGGTCTTCCTCAACCGCACTTTACCTATTTCATAGATTCTCTCTCCCGCCTTCGGTGCCCCGGACTTATGTAGTGATTTGTGAAAGTGAAGTGAAGAAAAATTTGGAGAAATTGGAAGTAGAACACAAACACATCACCGATCATCATGTTAGTAGTCATAAATCACTAAACTTACCCAGGAGTATAACAACATTTTTCGACTTTCCTGAAGCAATGTTATTACTAAATGTAAAAAATAGTAACACGTAAATAAAGGCCGGCGTGCTTGCCATCTCGCCGATAACAACACCACTGCGTTGCGTTCGTTGGCTAACTTGGCTTGACGACGTGACGTATGTCGCGCAGTCTGTTCAACTCTGATCTGACGCATTGAAGTGCACGAACAGACAACAGATAGACTTGTGATTTGTGAAGTGTTGGCACTGCGGTATCTATCGGCGGCGCCCTACTTACTGAGCACCTTCACTTTTCACTTGGCTCCAAATTCAAAAATCGCGTTTTCGATTGTTTGAACTATAGCAATGGCAAATCGAAAGAGCATTTTGTACTTGTTTGACGTGGACGGGACGTTAACGAAACCGCGGCAGATAATAACGGAACAACTGAAGAGTTTCCTGCTGGACAAGGTAAAGCCACAAGTGTCTGTAGGCCTTGTCAGTGGTTCTGATTATGCTAAAATTGTGGAACAAATGGACGGAGAACATGTTTTCAAACAGTTTGACTATGTTTTCTGTGAGAATGGTGTTGTACAATACAGGGCTGGGGAGCTTATAAGTTCAGAAAGCATTCTCGGTCAAGTAGGGGAGCAAACCCTACAAAAAGTGATAAACTTTGCCTTAGGATACATGTCAAAGCTGGAACTACCAGCAAAAAGAGGGAATTTTGTTGAGTTTCGCTCCAGCATGATCAACCTATGCCCGGTGGGGCGTTCCTGCAGCCAGGCCGAGAGGGACCAGTTCGTAGTGTTCGACAAACAGCACAGTGTACGGCTACAGTTCTTGGATGCTCTGCAGGAAAATTTCAAAAGTTCTGGCCTACAATTTGCTCTCGGAGGACAAATAAGTGTTGATGTGTTTCCTGTAGGGTGGGACAAGACTTACTGCCTCAACCATGTTGCCGACAAAAAATTTACTGAAATTCATTTCTACGGTGATAAAACGGACCCTGGCGGCAATGACTATGAGATTTACATTGACTCTCGGACTGTTGGACACAGAGTCGTCTCACCAGATGACACCAGAGAACAAGTCGCCAAGTGCCTTAATGTTGTATCTTAAGAAACATACATCCCCAGTGCTAACAATTAAATAATTATGCATAAAATGTATTTGTTAATGTGTTTAGGCAGAATTTACCAATACTATTTATTTTATAAAAGGCGAGCAGCTTGACGTTGATGTGCCTATGCCATGCTGTGTTGCACTATAATATGAGACGTATGCGAGTTACAACATGTGTTTTATTTATATTAATACTACTAATAGGTATGGTCATGCCCTTTTGAGGTTGGTGCAGAGGAAATATCACTTCAGTTCCTGTTTGAACAAAATATATCCTTACAACCTTAGCTAAGTAGTAATTTGTTAAATGTTAGATAACATGTAAAATTCCAAAATGGTACGCTCCAACAAAACTGATAACATTTCATTAACATTCAGTGATAACATATTTGCATCTGAAATACCTACTTTACTGCAAATTACATGGTATGACATGAAAACTAAACTTTAAAACAAGTAGGTAAGTAACAATAACATTTATTTTATAAAAATATAGATAAAATATGTAACATATAAAAAATAACATTTGTGTACAACCATGTAGGTATGTATCCATTTCAGTATAGTCTTATCATGAAGGTCACTGTTTTTCTTACTGCTATGAATGTAAAAGTATGAGATAATAGCAATAGGCTAGTTGCCTGTACTTGTACAATAGGCATGTCTTAGTGGAAACATGCCTATTGTACAAGTAACAGAATACATCAGTATTGGACCATGCAGACAATGTTAGTGTCCCTCGTAGACAGGTTTTCTCTTTTGCATGAATGATATCATTCCCTCTTGCCTGTCTTTAGTAGGAATGTTTATTTCATAGCATTTCTGTTCCACTTCGTAGCCATCTTTGATGCTTAGCTGGATGCCCTCGTTGATGGCTTGCTTGGCACAGCGAAGTGCTATTGGGGCGTTTGGTAATATTTCTCTAGCTAGGTCCAGTGCCTTCTCAAAAGCTGCATTTTTTGTGCTATTTTGTGGCACAACATGGTTTACAATACCTGAAAATAATTTACATTTATTGTATCTGAAATGACTTACATTTGTGACATAATTTGAGTATGTATTAAGATTAAAAGTAATTCTGACCTAAATCTTTAGCTTCGCTTCCACTAACAACCCTGGATGTGAATATCAGCTCCTTGGCTACATTGACATGTACAGCTCGGGGTAGTCTCTGGGTGCCACCAGCACCAGGTATAAGTCCTCGGCCTGTCTCCACAAGCCCCAGCTTTGCCGTCTCTGCTGCTATTCTAACGTCACAAGCTAGAGCCAGCTCTAATCCCCCTCCCACAGCCACCCCTTCAACTGCTGCTATTGTAGGCATTGGCAGGTCTTCTATTTCTATGAAGGTTCCTCTCAGGCCACGGACAAACCTTGCAACTTCTTCATCTGACATGTTGAAGCGTTCCTTTAGGTTAGCTCCTGAAAAAGAATATTTAAGTATAATGTTTTGCATCATGTATAAATTAATTTCATGTTATATTTATACCAAAATCAGCTATCGCGCACCTGCACAGAATATACCAGGCACCAGACTGTGCAATATGATCACGGACAGCTTAGTGTCCTCCCTGATTATTTGGTTGACTTCCTTCATCGCGTCAATAAGTTCAAAACTGAGCGCGTTCCTATCCTTGGGGCTATTGAGTCCATATACGGCGATGCCGCGGTCCGTGCCGCTGAGCTTTTGGAACACCACGGGGCCCACTTTCTCGGTCTGCTGCTGCGTCTGTGTCGCTAGACATCGAGGGTTTGCGACTTTTCTAGCAATAACACTTAATTTATTCAACCTTGGGATCAACATTTTTTGTAGTTATTCACTTGTCTTAGGTTGTTGTAATGTCGCGTTATGCCCGTTATCTAACTAACACAACATTCAATAGCCTACGTATTTATTTGGAGATAAATCAAATCTTCGCTAACTATATCATTTGTTTTGTTTATCTCTATTTTTTTTTTACTTCAGGACTAACGGGCCCATAGATTAAGTAGACTATAAACGGGCCAAGTGAGTGAGAAGAAGCGGGCTGGGGGGGCAGGACGGGAAGAGCAATGACGTTGTCATTGTCAGTTTGTCTTAGCTAAAAGACACGTATCCAAAATTTAAAACAAAGTGACTGACTGTCAAAATTATTTACCCAATAGTGTTGTCACATTATCGATAGCAAAACAGACAATCGAGGATTCATTATAAAAGCCACAATATCGATAGCTAATAATCGTCGTCGCTAGCTAGGGGGCGTTCATTAATTACGTGAGGCATTTTTGTGAATTTTTCGATTCCCCCTCCCCTCATGGTGAGAAATCGTAAGATGTTCCTCAACTGTCTCCCCCCACCCCTAATCTCACGCGAGATTCTTCAAAACTTCTATTCATTTATACGTGTTGGTTGGACTTGTTTAGCGGCAATCGAATTGTCAACGTGAAAATTTTGTTTTTATTTCCAAAACGTGTGTTTTTTTGAGTTCGAGATAATGTTTGTGTAATATTGGTGGATTATTAATCATTATGTGTTCGTTAATGTGTACGAGTGTGAGAAATTGAAATAAAGTTGAGAAAGTGACTTTTCTCTAGTTGCTCCAAAAAAGTCCATGTAAAGTTTAAGTAAGGCGCCACTACTTTACTTAAACACTATCCTCATTCCATCATCTCATTATCATCATCATCATCATCATCATCATCATATAAACTTGATTGAACTCTCTGAGTTTGAAATATTTTATGCTTGACACTGGCAAATACACTAATCGTGTGACGCCAAAACATAAAAACAAAAAAAAAATTCACGTAATTTTACACCGTTTTTTGCGAGAAAACTAATTACGTGATACATATTTGCTAAGACCCTCCCCCCCCTAAGTGAGATTTGGAAATATTTAACTTGATCCCCCTCCCCCCCCTAGAATACATCACGTAATTAATTAATGGACGTCCCCCCTAGTTCGTTCCCTAGTCCCCCCCCCCTCTTCCCTCTCATATGGTCGAGGAGAGCGATGGCTGGCACATGCGTCAACTCGTGAACGGGTGCTGCTTGTGGGGTCTAGTCTGCTTTGGTTGTGATCCCGCAACTCGTTAATATTCATGTTCCCATATCCCAATGTGTACAACCAAACAAGAGAAATCTTCTTATATATATATAGTAAAGCTAAATAAAAAATATCGATTAGATGACAAAAAAAAGCTTGGGATTTTAGTGAACTTGCTCCAATTCAATCAATTAGTAATAAGAATAAAATTGTCAATGTGATCGCGCCAAAAAAATTACCTGCCGGGCGTTTCTTGCCTGTTCTTTTGCCGGCGTAAGGAGATTGGAACAGGCGTAGCTAGTTTTAAGTTGACGTTTTAAAGTGATCACAATGTATCCTATTAAATAAAAAAGTTATGATTTTGATTTTTGTTTATTTTGACCGGGTTGGGTTATACTCACAACGCGACAATATTACTGACTGAGTGCTATATTATCGATATAACTGATATCGATCGGGCTTCAGCAACACTACTGTTATTATTTGAAATTTGATATTTTCATTAATGTTATACAATAAAAATAAAACCTATATACCAGAATATACCTATATACCTATTCACTTCAGTAACCTACATTCAGAATTCTGAAGGTAAAATACGATCCGCTTGATTGAAATGTGCAAGTTTAAAAGTTCAAGTTTTCTTTTATGTTAACTCTAATCTTTTTAGAATGTTAATGTAAGAATTTAAGACCTTCTCCTTTCTTTTAGCTAACTCCGCAATGAGCCTCAATCCTTACACCGTTGAGCTAGATCCAGAAACAAATACTACTCTGAAAGTGTTTCTATTCAAGAATGTTCAGAATGTTGAAGAAATCAGAAATAACATCATCAAGGGTGTGTGGAAGTGTGCAGTTGTGAAGCCTAGTTTAGTTTTGGACCCATTCCAGTTAGCGGTGGCCGCAAACAGGGCTGTTGTGGCAGAAAAACTGAATTCCATGTTGGCTCGTACCATTTTTGCAGAGATCTTGTTAAACTTGTCACTCTCCAAGAACATATCACAGAGCCTTAGCAAGTTTGGCATAGAGAAGGACAGAGAACTCCTGATTTGTTTTTTGATAGCTCCAGACAATGATAACAGCAATGATATTGTGTCTCAGATAGATGGAGAGCTTCATCCAATAGGTGAGCTTGCCAACTTGACTAACTTGAAAGAAATAAAGCAAGTGTATAAAATAAACAATGTGAACTGCCAAACTGAAATTCTAAATTTAATCGTAAGTAAAATGGTTACAAAAAGTTTTGTTTCACATTAGGATAAAAACTTTTAGTAGGTAGGTTTATGTATATTTAACTGTTTTAAAAATTATTAAACCACATGATTTTTCAATCGAATTTTATTTAACAACAACAATTAATATTATGTAAAATGTACATTATAATTATACAAAATGTAAAAGCGAAAAACCAATATCGACGAATTTTAATAATTACAATATCCAATTAACAATCAATTGGCAACTATCGCAATTTGTTCACTAAGATGATTTATGAATGATTTGCATTATGATGACAAGTATTGTATTGAGGAAACAGCATTGTGGGGAGGTGAACAATGAGTTTAAAATGTTTTGCATAAATATGACTAAGTAGCTGAAATATTTAAATTCATAGCTACTTGATTTCAAACTTTATCCACTTGACACTACTATTTGAATTATGAAATAATGCCATACAGTTGGTACCTAGAGTATTCTAGTCTAGGATTATGTAATAAAAAAATTACATATATTATTATTGAAAAAGCAGTCGTATCAAAATCAACTAATTTGATAGCATAATTCATTCTGCTTTATAATATGCAAAACAAAACATTAAAATCTTTTTCCAACTAGTAAAAATTGTGATGGCAGCAACTAAGGGGTAAAGTTAGGAACAAAATTCAAGACTTCTAGCCACTTTGAGATACAATTATAAACAATAATTGACAAAACACATTGTTCACCTCGATGCTTTGTGTTTTAGAGGCACTTAATCATAGGACATTCAACACTTCAGCTATCTGCTAACGGCACCAAATAACAAACCTAAAATTGTCTCATAAAACATGTTTTTATCATATTTATTTAGTGACTTTAGTTAGGATCAAATCATATTTTGTTTAAATTTATTGATTTAAATTTATAGATTTTGAGTTACAAACGTTTTTGTTCAATTACAATCTCCTAATTTAAGTAAATGCTGGTTTTACCACTTAAACCTATAGCTACCGGCAATTTTCATTTAACATCTGCAAACTAATTAAAAATAAACATAATTTTACATGCACACCTTTTGTAAAGTTAATAGTAATAATTATGTCTTACATCATAGAAACGAACACAGAGGTCGCCTTATGAAAAGTACCCTATAAGTATATATTAAAATTAAAATGGCATCTATGTATTAAGTAAGTAATTACTTATGTCTTAGGAACTGTCTGGCTAATCACAAAAAAATTCATAGAAAAACAACAACGAAAAAAATGTTTAACTCGTACCAAATAATATAAAAAAAATGCATTTTAGCACTAACCAGCAAAATAAGCTTAACTAGAGAACAACATACAATATTACATGCGTTTTAGTTGTAGGTATAATACGCGTTATGACGATGTGTAGCACCCCTATGAACACTTTATTCAATGAACCATGCCACATGCCCCCCGACAACACTTACAACCTACTGTACTTGTACACACTAAGGAGGACAAATATTATGTTCAACTGGCAGTGGCATTTGTATAGGAATAGCTTATGTTACAAGGAGCAATTAGGTATGCTATATAAACTACACTAAGCATTTTTCTATGTTAGATTAGTTGCGTGGAAACTGTTACAATATTGTTTCAGTAAATGGTGGTCGCAGATGGATACCTCCACAGCATTCTTAACGTTACTCTATACTAAAGGGCCCTATGCTAGATAATTAAACTACAGGTATTGCATTCGTGGCATGTAAGATACAATAGCATTACTTCTAGTGCCCCGCGTATTTACATAATTGTTACAAACCTTAAAGCGTAGTTTTGTGAATAGTTATTTGGCTGTATTGCTCTCAAAGTAGCAACAATAAATAATTGTATTCACTTCAGTGGTCCGTCACACTGTACTAGCCGAGTTGACCTCACATTTACAGACTAACAACTAAAAAATATTGTAAGTATATCAGATTATATTATAGTAATTCATATTTTACGTATATGAAAGGCCTAGCATTAAAATATTGTTCTGTCTGGATCGCAAGGCGTTTGTTACATCCTAATATATTAGTGAAGCCCTGCAGCTGCGCGTGCCGCGCCGCATAGCACTAGAGAAGATAACGTGGCGTATCCCATCACTGTCAGAGTTAACGATAGCTTTATACAATAATAAATAAATTATAATAGGTCTCATCTAGCACCAAATATTCGACCACAACTCTCGCTTGCCTTTCATTTATTTAGTAAGTATAACATATAATCAGCAGTTACATAATTCAAAAGAGAGAATCTATATTTGCTAGACACTGGTGTCGACGAGTTCACGCGGTTGCTCCGCCAGTCCTACTCGAGAAACTTCCACTGGCGCGCTACACTTCGTATAAATTGATTGATACAATTTCATTTGGCGGCCGAACGTTAATATTCCCCGCCTGTGGACATTCCCCAAGCTCGCTGTACAGGTTGTCGCTTAAAGCCTTCTCCAGTGACAGTTTGAACATAATTTCGGTTTCCTAGAATGTTATTTACAAAAATAAAATATATAGTTAGGAATAAAGCTAAAATATAAGTCTACTCTGGTAACTTGTCAGTGGGGATGTACCCTATACTATTCGTATGTTCTAACAGTAACTAATCCCATGTCGTGTGCGGTGTCGCAGTCCCCTCCCGACTGGATGAAGTACCTGGAACATGCCACCATATTTAGATTACTCTTCAAAGGATATTTTTACTTAATTTTGTTTTTAAAACTCAAAGACGTTTGAAAGAAGCAGCTGCCCTAGCCCCTAAACGTTAATGAAACCATGTTAGTCACACGCTAGTGGAAGGCAGCGGCAGCGCCAGGCTCACTCCGCACGTACACCGACACAGATAGTGGAGGGCGCCGCTCACCGTGCAGCCGGGCGGCGCTACTGGAAGGGCAGCGGCAGCGCCAGGCTGTAGAGCGAGGGTCACCGCCGCGCCTCCGCCACGTACACCGACACCGTCGAGTCCTTGGAGCCCACGCCCAGCGCACACCTGCAGGGCACATTACAATTATATCTAGGATACACTTTACAACATCAAACTCAAAACTAGCTACGGTTGTGCGAACCTTCGCCCGACGGCAAAAGAACAGGATTGCCGCCGAGCGGAGAGAATCTCTCCTATGCCGGACTCGGGGTACAATTACGTTCGGACAATCTAAATATATACCAGCTGTGCGGCACACTTTACAAGCTGTACGGCGCACTATACAAGATGTTCGGCGCACAGTTCCCTGCGCTTACCTGAGCGGGTGGAAGGTGAGGCAGGAGACGGGCCCGATGCGCGCGCCCATGAACCCCTCGTGGAACTTGATGGTGTTCAGGTGCGTGCCCTTCAGGTCGTAGATGCTGATCGACTGGTTCACCGAGCCGCTGCGGACGTACAACGTTATATTAGTTGCTTGCACAGCAGGGCTAGCACTGTAGTGTAGTGCAGCGCGACTGACCAGGCGATGAGGTTGGCCCGCGGGTGCACGTCCACGGCGGCCAGCGGCGCGGGCGCGCGCAGCACGCTCGTCACCTCCATCTTGCGCGTGTCGTACATGCGCACCTCGCCGTTCATGCTGCGCACAATACATAACATTAACCCAGGACACACTAAAATGTATACTACAGTTTTGGGAAAATATACCTTTATAAAGTGGGAGACCTGAGGAGTGGAAATGGGATAGCAGGTTCAGTTATACATTTGGCACGGGCGCGGCGCGGTGGTGCGGCCGGTACTCACCAGGCGGACAGCACGGTGTAGAGGTCGGGGCGGCGCGCGGTACTCACCAGGCGGACAGCACGGTGTAGAGGTCGGGGCGGCGCGCGGTACTCACCAGGCGGACAGCACGGTGTAGAGGTCGGGGCGGCGCGCGGTACTCACCAGGCGGACAGCACGGTGTAGAGGTCGGGGCAGCGCGCGGTACTCACCAGGCGGACAGCACGGTGTAGAGGTCGGGGCGGCGCGCGGTACTCACCAGGCGGACAGCACGGTGTAGAGGTCGGGGCAGCGCGCGGTACTCACCAGGCGGACAGCACGGTGTAGAGGTCGGGGCGGCGCGCGGTACTCACCAGGCGGACAGCACGGTGTAGAGGTCGGGGCGGCGCGCGGTACTCACCAGGCGGACAGCACGGTGTAGAGGTCGGGGCAGCGCGCGGTACTCACCAGGCGGACAGCACGGTGTAGAGGTCGGGGCGGCGCGCGGTACTCACCAGGCGGACAGCACGGTGTAGAGGTCGGGGCGGCGCGCGGTACTCACCAGGCGGACAGCACGGTGTAGAGGTCGGGGCGGCGCGCGGTACTCACCAGGCGGACAGCACGGTGTAGAGGTCGGGGCGGCGCGCGGTACTCACCAGGCGGACAGCACGGTGTAGAGGTCGGGGCGGCGCGCGGTACTCACCAGGCGGACAGCACGGTGTAGAGGTCGGGGCGGCGCGCGGTACTCACCAGGCGGACAGCACGGTGTAGAGGTCGGGGCGGCGCGCGGTACTCACCAGGCGGACAGCACGGTGTAGAGGTCGGGGCGGCGCGCGGTACTCACCAGGCGGACAGCACGGTGTAGAGGTCGGGGCGGCGCGCGGTACTCACCAGGCGGACAGCACGGTGTAGAGGTCGGGGCGGCGCGCGGTACTCACCAGGCGGACAGCACGGTGTAGAGGTCGGGGCGGCGCGCGGTACTCACCAGGCGGACAGCACGGTGTAGAGGTCGGGGCGGCGCGCGGCGGCCAGCACGGGCGCGGCGTGGTGGTGCAGCTGGTAGAGCGGGCGCGGCACTCACCAGGCGGACAGCACGGTGTAGAGGTCGGGGCGGCGCGCGGCGGCCAGCACGGGCGCGGCGTGGTGGTGCAGCTGGTAGAGCGGGCGCGGCACTCACCAGGCGGACAGCACGGTGTAGAGGTCGGGGCGGCGCGCGGCGGCCAGCACGGGCGCGGCGTGGTGGTGCAGCTGGTAGAGCGGGCGCGGCACTCACCAGGCGGACAGCACGGTGTAGAGGTCGGGGCGGCGCGCGGCGGCCAGCACGGGCGCGGCGTGGTGGTGCAGCTGGTAGAGCGGGCGCGGCACTCACCAGGCGGACAGCACGGTGTAGAGGTCGGGGCGGCGCGCGGTACTCACCAGGCGGACAGCACGGTGTAGAGGTCGGGGCGGCGCGCGGCGGCCAGCACGGGCGCGGCGTGGTGGTGCAGCTGGTAGAGCGGGCGCGGCACTCACCAGGCGGACAGCACGGTGTAGAGGTCGGGGCGGCGCGCGGCGGCCAGCACGGGCGCGGCGTGGTGGTGCAGCTGGTAGAGCGGGCGCGGCACTCACCAGGCGGACAGCACGGTGTAGAGGTCGGGGCGGCGCGCGGCGGCCAGCACGGGCGCGGCGTGGTGGTGCAGCTGGTAGAGCGGGCGCGGCACTCACCAGGCGGACAGCACGGTGTAGAGGTCGGGGCGGCGCGCGGCGGCCAGCACGGGCGCGGCGTGGTGGTGCAGCTGGTAGAGCGGGCGCGGCACTCACCAGGCGGACAGCACGGTGTAGAGGTCGGGGCGGCGCGCGGCGGCCAGCACGGGCGCGGCGTGGTGGTGCAGCTGGTAGAGCGGGCGCGGCACTCACCAGGCGGACAGCACGGTGTAGAGGTCGGGGCGGCGCGCGGCGGCCAGCACGGGCGCGGCGTGGTGGTGCAGCTGGTAGAGCGGGCGCGGCACTCACCAGGCGGACAGCACGGTGTAGAGGTCGGGGCGGCGCGCGGCGGCCAGCACGGGCGCGGCGTGGTGGTGCAGCTGGTAGAGCGGGCGCGGCACTCACCAGGCGGACAGCACGGTGTAGAGGTCGGGGCGGCGCGCGGCGGCCAGCACGGGCGCGGCGTGGTGGTGCAGCTGGTAGAGCGGGCGCGGCGGCGCGCGCTCGTCCCAGGCGCGCAGCGAGCCGTCCTGGAAGCCGGCCAGCAGCAGGCCGCCCCAGGCGAGCGCGGAGGCGGCGGCGGCGCAGTGCGTGGGCAGCTCGGCGCGCAGGCGCTCGGCGCGCGCGTCCCACACGCGCACGGCGGGCGCCAGCCCCGCCAGCGCCAGCGCGCCGGCCCGCGCCGACCAGCGCAGCAGCGTGCCCGCCGGCGGCGCCGGGTACCCGCCGCCCGCTGCAACCGATACTATCGATACTATCGGGTCTACCAATTTGGAATATTAAGCAATAGTACTATTGCAAATAAAAAAAATAAAAAAATATTGCAATACTATCGATAGTATTGTAGGTACTTACGGCCGGTTTCAATATCCCTATCTATCCACGATTTGCCCTACTGGAGATAGATATTTGACACGAGCTCCATACAAGTAATGTCATAAATCTATTTCCACATTCGAATGGTAAGCCATTTTACTTCACTCGCGTGGAGACGAAGCATGTCACGACAAGTTTTCGTTTTTTTTTTTTTTTTTTTTTTTTTTTTTTTTTTAGTTTAAATATTTAAATTTATTACTTCAAACTAAAAATAACAAAGAAATAAAAACAAATAAATCTAAACTAATAACTAAAATACATTATTAAAAGAAGTCCCTTTAGGCAAGGTACCGAAGATACTGGCAGCGTTCCCCCTTTGAATGGCTAGACTAATTCTTTGTCCGAGGTAGCTGCCAGATCTTCGGTCTTCAGTTTTCGTTATCATGATATTTCTGTTACTGTTTCTTCCCTAGCTTGCGGTGCAGGATAACATCGCGGTGAAACCATAGCATAACTTTGATATTTATCGTCTACCACTGATGCGACATCGTGAACATCGTCGCTATAGACAACACCGAACACATTCGAATCTCGTCTGTAAACACATTCACAGTAAAGTTGAAAATCGCTGAGAGAGCACGCGCACAAATGGTATTTCAATGTGAATGTTAATGGAGGTAATGTAATGGGATGTAGTGATGTATGTAAGTCGTAAGATGGAAAAGCCTTGGCTTCTGAAATACAGTGTTGACACAAGTTCAGAAGTCTATGGATTGTTTTTTTTAATCTCATACATAGCTTGACCTCTAACCAGCATTCCCTGTATCTAGGGTATCAGATACTACGCGGATCGGGGATCCATAACACTTAGACACAGAAAAAACACTTGCGGTTTTTTTTGAAATTAAATGTTTGATTTTATGTGTTTATGTAATGATGCAGATGTAATGATGCAGATGTAGTGATGTCCATGTAGTGATGTACATGTAGTGATGCAGATGTAGTGATGTAGTAATGTGTTGGTGTGTATGACTCACGGTCGGGGTCCGGCTGCTTGCCTCTGGCGGCCGCCGTGCGGTCCTCCGCCGAGCTGAACTGGTCCGACACCAGCTGCGCTAGACCTGCGCGCCACACTACACTTGTAACTAGCCTCACACACGCCTCACTATACGGTGCCGGTTAGTAACTGCGGCACCTCACTACGGCCTTTTGTTACATTTTTACAACAAATGACAATTTTTTATTTATCTTTAAATTCTAGTTTTAATTAATTTGCCAACATATCTAGTGTGAAATATTTTTACCAACAATTTTATTTTTCTTTTATAAGAGATAGGCAAGCATTTGACCCCAGTGTCACCTGATGGTGAGTGATGACGAGGCCGAAGATGGAGCATGCTTGCCTAGAAGATACGTATTCACTCTTGACTTGAAGGCTCCCAAGTTATACTTATCGGGAAACAAAGACGCTGGCAAGGTGTTCCACTCCTTCGCCGTTCGCATTATAAATGTGGAAGCGAACAAGTGGGATTCAAGTTTTTTTTAAATTTATAGATAGAGAAAATGTGTACAAAAAGAGTAAGAGTTAATAATTATGTTAATATTTTCTTCGTTAAAACTAACTACTTTTGCAAGCTGTGGTTATAATCTAAAACTACAATAGGTTATGATACATATTTGAATCGAAGAACTACTGTTACTTGCTATGGTCGATGGGGTGATTGAACGCAAGCGTGATACGATGCGGTTATCTAAAGCTGGCACGTACAATTTTTCTCTGATCAATGAGCGCACGGCGCGACGTCGCAGTGCAAACGCATCATGGTAAGTATCTTCGTCTCCCTCGCACGCGTTTTGATATTGTTTTGTTTTTACTAGAGTACAGTGAAAATATTATGGTGCGAGTACTGAGTACGTAACAGTTTTAGATAACCGAGCTGTAAAAGCGCCAAGATAAAAATTAAAGCATGAAAGACGGAGTGCGAGGTGAATAGAAACATTAAGCGAAAGTGTGGGGGGGTGTTTGATGTGTGAAGGGGAGGGTGTACACTCACTGTAGGGCGGCTGCGCGGGGGGCGGGGTGTACACTCACTGTAGGGCGGCTGCGCGGGGGGCGGGGTGTACACTCACTGTAGGGCGGCTGCGCGGAGGGCGAGGGGTATACTCACTGTAGAGTGGCTGCGCAGGGGGCGGGGTGTACACTCACTGTAGGGCGGCTGCGCGGGGGGCGGGGTGTACACTCACTGTAGGGCGGCTGCGCGGAAGGCGAGGGGTATACTCACTGTAGAGTGGCTGCGCAGGGGGCGGGGTGTACACTCACTGTAGGGCGGCTGCGCGGGGGGCGGGGTGTACACTCACTGTAGGGCGGCTGCGCGGAGGGCGAGGGGTATACTCACTGTAAAGTGGCTGCGCAGGGGGCGGGGTGTACACTCACTGTAGGGCGGCTGCGCGGGGGGCGGGGTGTACACTCACTGTAGGGCGGCTGCGCGGAGGGCGAGGGGTATACTCACTGTAGAGTGGCTGCGCAGGGGGCGGGGTGTACACTCACTGTAGGGCGGCTGCGCGGGGGGCGGGGTGTACACTCACTGTAGAGCGGCTGCGCGGGCGGCGGGCGGTAGTCGGGCGCGCGGCGCACGTCGAGCGCGCGCCAGGCGGCCAGCAGCGCCGGCTCGGCGGCGGCGGCGGGCGGCGCGGGGGCGGGGGGTACACTCACTGTAGAGCGGCTGCGCGGGGGGCGGGGTGTACACTCACTGTAGGGCGGCTGCGCGGAAGGCGAGGGGTATACTCACTGTAGAGTGGCTGCGCAGGGGGCGGGGTGTACACTCACTGTAGGGCGGCTGCGCGGGGGGCGGGGTGTACACTCACTGTAGGGCGGCTGCGCGGAGGGCGAGGGGTATACTCACTGTAAAGTGGCTGCGCAGGGGGCGGGGTGTACACTCACTGTAGGGCGGCTGCGCGGGGGGCGGGGTGTACACTCACTGTAGGGCGGCTGCGCGGAGGGCGAGGGGTATACTCACTGTAGAGTGGCTGCGCAGGGGGCGGGGTGTACACTCACTGTAGGGCGGCTGCGCGGGGGGCGGGGTGTACACTCACTGTAGAGCGGCTGCGCGGGCGGCGGGCGGTAGTCGGGCGCGCGGCGCACGTCGAGCGCGCGCCAGGCGGCCAGCAGCGCCGGCTCGGCGGCGGCGGCGGGCGGCGCGGGGGCGGGGGGTACACTCACTGTAGAGCGGCTGCGCGGGCGGCGGGCGGTAGTCGGGCGCGCGGCGCACGTCGAGCGCGCGCCAGGCGGCCAGCAGCGCCGGCTCGGCGGCGGCGGCGGGCGGCGCGGGGGCGGGGGGTACACTCACTGTAGAGCGGCTGCGCGGGCGGCGGGCGGTAGTCGGGCGCGCGGCGCACGTCGAGCGCGCGCCAGGCGGCCAGCAGCGCCGGCTCGGCGGCGGCGGCGGGCGGCGCGGGGGCGGGGGGTACACTCACTGTAGAGCGGCTGCGCGGGCGGCGGGCGGTAGTCGGGCGCGCGGCGCACGTCGAGCGCGCGCCAGGCGGCCAGCAGCGCCGGCTCGGCGGCGGCGGCGGGCGGCGCGGGGGCGGGGGGTACACTCACTGTAGAGCGGCTGCGCGGGCGGCGGGCGGTAGTCGGGCGCGCGGCGCACGTCGAGCGCGCGCCAGGCGGCCAGCAGCGCCGGCTCGGCGGCGGCGGCGGGCGGCGCGGGGGCGGGGGGTACACTCACTGTAGAGCGGCTGCGCGGGCGGCGGGCGGTAGTCGGGCGCGCGGCGCACGTCGAGCGCGCGCCAGGCGGCCAGCAGCGCCGGCTCGGCGGCGGCGGCGGGCGGCGCGGGGGCGGGGGGTACACTCACTGTAGAGCGGCTGCGCGGGCGGCGGGCGGTAGTCGGGCGCGCGGCGCACGTCGAGCGCGCGCCAGGCGGCCAGCAGCGCCGGCTCGGCGGCGGCGGCGGGCGGCGCGGGGGCGGGGGGTACACTCACTGTAGAGCGGCTGCGCGGGCGGCGGGCGGTAGTCGGGCGCGCGGCGCACGTCGAGCGCGCGCCAGGCGGCCAGCAGCGCCGGCTCGGCGGCGGCGGCGGGCGGCGCGGGGGCGGGGGGTACACTCACTGTAGAGCGGCTGCGCGGGCGGCGGGCGGTAGTCGGGCGCGCGGCGCACGTCGAGCGCGCGCCAGGCGGCCAGCAGCGCCGGCTCGGCGGCGGCGGCGGGCGGCGCGGCGGGCCGGAACACGGCCACGTGTCCGCAGTGCGAGGCGGCCGCCAGCAGCGCGTGCGAGTGCGCGTTCAGGTACGCGAGCGCGGTGATGCGGCCCCACTCGCGCCGCCACGCGCCGCCGCACAGCTTGGCCGCGCTGCCCCAGTCCCAGATGCTGCAACACGCATTGCGCCGCCGCGTACAGGAGCTGCGTCCGTCTCTCGCTCGAACGCTCGCCTCGTTGCAAAATTACGTGACGACACCAGACAATAAATGTCGCTCACCCGAAGTTGTCCTTGGAGGCGACGGCGGCGTGCTGCTCGTAGGGGTGGAAGAGCACGACGGCGGGCGGCAGCGGGCAGCGCGAGTGGAAGGCCTGCGTCTCCAGCCGCGGCGCGCGAGACGTGCGCAGCGCTGCGGATAAGGCGAGCTACAGTGTGGGCGGGGGCGAGTGGGAACAGTATCGACAATTATAAAGTGAACCCTCCACGTCCGCGCCGCGCGAGCTAGGGGCGCCACGTACCGGCGGCGGCGCGGCGCAGGCTGCGGTTGCGCGCGCGGCGCCAGGCGCCCCTCCACGTGCCACCTGCGAGCTAGGGGCGCCACGTACCGGCGGCGGCGCGGCGCAGGCTGCGGTTGCGCGCGCGGCGCCAGGCGCCCCTCCACGTGCCACCTGCGAGCTAGGGGCGCCACGTACCGGCGGCGGCGCGGCGCAGGCTGCGGTTGCGCGCGCGGCGCCAGGCGCCCCTCCACGTGCCACCTGCGAGCTAGGGGCGCCACGTACCGGCGGCGGCGCGGCGCAGGCTGCGGTTGCGCGCGCGGCGCCAGGCGCCCCTCCACGTGCCACCTGCGAGCTAGGGGCGCCACGTACCGGCGGCGGCGCGGCGCAGGCTGCGGTTGCGCGCGCGGCGCCAGGCGCCCCTCCACGTGCCACCTGCGAGCTAGGGGCGCCACGTACCGGCGGCGGCGCGGCGCAGGCTGCGGTTGCGCGCGCGGCGCCAGGCGCCCCTCCACGTGCCACCTGCGAGCTAGGGGCGCCACGTACCGGCGGCGGCGCGGCGCAGGCTGCGGTTACGCGCGCGGCGCCAGGCGCCCCTCCACGTGCCACCTGCGAGCTAGGGGCGCCACGTACCGGCGGCGGCGCGGCGCAGGCTGCGGTTGCGCGCGCGGCGCCAGGCGCCCCTCCACGTGCCACCTGCGAGCTAGGGGCGCCACGTACCGGCGGCGGCGCGGCGCAGGCTGCGGTTGCGCGCGCGGCGCCAGGCGCCCCTCCACGTGCCACCTGCGAGCTAGGGGCGCCACGTACCGGCGGCGGCGCGGCGCAGGCTGCGGTTGCGCGCGCGGCGCCAGGCGCCCCTCCCCGTGCCACCTGCGAGCTAGGGGCGCCACGTACCGGCGGCGGCGCGGCGCAGGCTGCGGTTACGCGCGCGGCGCCAGGCGCCCCTCCACGTGCCACCTGCGAGCTAGGGGCGCCACGTACCGGCGGCGGCGCGGCGCAGGCTGCGGTTGCGCGCGCGGCGCCAGGCGCCCCTCCACGTGCCACCTGCGAGCTAGGGGCGCCACGTACCGGCGGCGGCGCGGCGCAGGCTGCGGTTGCGCGCGCGGCGCCAGGCGCCCCTCCACGTGCCACCTGCGAGCTAGGGGCGCCACGTACCGGCGGCGGCGCGGCGCAGGCTGCGGTTGCGCGCGCGGCGCCAGGCGCCCCTCCACGTGCCACCTGCGAGCTAGGGGCGCCACGTACCGGCGGCGGCGCGGCGCAGGCTGCGGTTGCGCGCGCGGCGCCAGGCGCCCCTCCACGTGCCACCTGCGAGCTAGGGGCGCCACGTACCGGCGGCGGCGCGGCGCAGGCTGCGGTTGCGCGCGCGGCGCCAGGCGCCCCTCCACGTGCCACCTGCGAGCTAGGGGCGCCACGTACCGGCGGCGGCGCGGCGCAGGCTGCGGTTGCGCGCGCGGCGCCAGGCGCCCCTCCACGTGCCACCTGCGAGCTAGGGGCGCCACGTACCGGCGGCGGCGCGGCGCAGGCTGCGGTTGCGCGCGCGGCGCCAGGCGCCCCTCCACGTGCCACCTGCGAGCTAGGGGCGCCACGTACCGGCGGCGGCGCGGCGCAGGCTGCGGTTGCGCGCGCGGCGCCAGGCGCCCCTCCACGTGCCACCTGCGAGCTAGGGGCGCCACGTACCGGCGGCGGCGCGGCGCAGGCTGCGGTTGCGCGCGCGGCGCCAGGCGCCCCTCCACGTGCCACCTGCGAGCTAGGGGCGCCACGTACCGGCGGCGGCGCGGCGCAGGCTGCGGTTGCGCGCGCGGCGCCAGGCGCCCCTCCACGTGCCACCTGCGAGCTAGGGGCGCCACGTACCGGCGGCGGCGCGGCGCAGGCTGCGGTTGCGCGCGCGGCGCCAGGCGCCCCTCCACGTGCCACCTGCGAGCTAGGGGCGCCACGTACCGGCGGCGGCGCGGCGCAGGCTGCGGTTGCGCGCGCGGCGCCAGGCGCGCTCGTGGTGCGCGCGCCCCTCCACGTCCGCGTCGCGCGTGGAGCCGCGCGCCACCTGCGCCGACGCCCACTCCACAAACTGCGTGCTCACTATCGGCTTCTTCAGCGTTTGACCTGCAAAAAAACAACGAAATTTTATAAAAAAAAAAACAAATTTGGAAAAAAATGCTGATGTCCCCAGTCTTCTGGTTGGCAACCCTAACTTACTAGCATTGGAGGAGGTGGAGTCCCGCTCCCTGACGCCGGCGCCGTCCCGGTGCGCCACGGAGTCCTCCGAGATGGTGTGCGGCAGCCCGGACCGGCCGCGCCGGGGACCTGCCAGACAACACACCACTCAGCCACACTGGATCACATACAATCCACCACACCAGCGATACTGGAACATACACAATCTGCCATCATCACAGACGATGTTTGCTTTAAAAAAAAAAACATTTGTCAAAGTATTTGTTTAACCTAATATTAAATGTGAACGATGGTGGAGCTGATGCCTGCAAATGGCGTCAAGTCGTTCAAAGAGGAATGGCTTGTTCATCAGCTGCTGCTGCTGCTGCGGGTGCTGCTGCTCACCGTGCGGCAGCGTGCGCGCGTGCTCCTGCAGCGGCTCGGGCTGCGTGTTGGGCGAGGGGGGCAGGCTGCTGCTGCCGCCCGCCGCGCCCGGCCGCACCTCCGCCTCGCGCACCGAGTGCACCTGTGATGCTGCTCACCGTGCGGCAGCGTGCGCGCGTGCTCCTGCAGCGGCTCGGGCTGCGTGTTGGGCGAGGGGGGCAGGCTGCTGCTGCCGCCCGCCGCGCCCGGCCGCACCTCCGCCTCGCGCACCGAGTGCACCTGTGATGCTGCTCACCGTGCGGCAGCGTGCGCGCGTGCTCCTGCAGCGGCTCGGGCTGCGTGTTGGGCGAGGGGGGCAGGCTGCTGCTGCCGCCCGCCGCGCCCGGCCGCACCTCCGCCTCGCGCACCGAGTGCACCTGTGATGCTGCTCACCGTGCGGCAGCGTGCGCGCGTGCTCCTGCAGCGGCTCGGGCTGCGTGTTGGGCGAGGGGGGCAGGCTGCTGCTGCCGCCCGCCGCGCCCGGCCGCACCTCCGCCTCGCGCACCGAGTGCACCTGTGATGCTGCTCACCGTGCGGCAGCGTGCGCGCGTGCTCCTGCAGCGGCTCGGGCTGCGTGTTGGGCGAGGGGGGCAGGCTGCTGCTGCCGCCCGCCGCGCCCGGCCGCACCTCCGCCTCGCGCACCGAGTGCACCTGTGATGCTGCTCACCGTGCGGCAGCGTGCGCGCGTGCTCCTGCAGCGGCTCGGGCTGCGTGTTGGGCGAGGGGGGCAGGCTGCTGCTGCCGCCCGCCGCGCCCGGCCGCACCTCCGCCTCGCGCACCGAGTGCACCTGTGATGCTGCTCACCGTGCGGCAGCGTGCGCGCGTGCTCCTGCAGCGGCTCGGGCTGCGTGTTGGGCGAGGGGGGCAGGCTGCTGCTGCCGCCCGCCGCGCCCGGCCGCACCTCCGCCTCGCGCACCGAGTGCACCTGTGATGCTGCTCACCGTGCGGCAGCGTGCGCGCGTGCTCCTGCAGCGGCTCGGGCTGCGTGTTGGGCGAGGGGGGCAGGCTGCTGCTGCCGCCCGCCGCGCCCGGCCGCACCTCCGCCTCGCGCACCGAGTGCACCTGTGATGCTGCTCACCGTGCGGCAGCGTGCGCGCGTGCTCCTGCAGCGGCTCGGGCTGCGTGTTGGGCGAGGGGGGCAGGCTGCTGCTGCCGCCCGCCGCGCCCGGCCGCACCTCCGCCTCGCGCACCGAGTGCACCTGTGATGCTGCTCACCGTGCGGCAGCGTGCGCGCGTGCTCCTGCAGCGGCTCGGGCTGCGTGTTGGGCGAGGGGGGCAGGCTGCTGCTGCCGCCCGCCGCGCCCGGCCGCACCTCCGCCTCGCGCACCGAGTGCACCTGTGATGCTGCTCACCGTGCGGCAGCGTGCGCGCGTGCTCCTGCAGCGGCTCGGGCTGCGTGTTGGGCGAGGGGGGCAGGCTGCTGCTGCCGCCCGCCGCGCCCGGCCGCACCTCCGCCTCGCGCACCGAGTGCACCTGTGATGCTGCTCACCGTGCGGCAGCGTGCGCGCGTGCTCCTGCAGCGGCTCGGGCTGCGTGTTGGGCGAGGGGGGCAGGCTGCTGCTGCCGCCCGCCGCGCCCGGCCGCACCTCCGCCTCGCGCACCGAGTCCACCTGTGGGCAACATGACAACACATTTTTACTAAAACTTTTCCAAGAGATTAAAAATTTGACATCACTCGTAAAGAACTGTTGTGTCAAAATCCTATCTTCAGTAGAACAAATTGGATAGATAGATTATTTAAACCGGGCGTGAAAATCTTTCTCATTGAAAAAAAAAAAAAAAAAAAAAAATAGCCAAAAGGACTAGCCTGTTGGAATCGAATATGATTCTGAATATATGCCGCTAGCCCCTGGCACCTTGCAAATACAAGTATATTATGTACAAAGTACCTTTACTCTGACAAATATCTTAGGACAAACCTCATACATTGCTTTGGTCCTTCGAGCCGGATAGCGATAATATTAACCCCAGCTTACACTGTTCGGTTGTGACAGTCAAACACTGCCACCGAGGTGACACCTCAAGTTTCTGTCGTTCGTGAAAGTTGCCCCTAATTCTTACGGGACACTTGAGCACAAAACACGAGTGGTGCTGGTGACGCATGTGTGGTGTCTGTGTGTGCGTGTGGTACCTGGTTGGAGATGTAGTTGATGATGTCGGTGGCCATCTGCGAGACCTGCGGGTGCGGCTCGCGCGCCATCGCCGTCAGCGTGTTCCACAGCTTCATGTAGATCGAGCCGAATCCTGCACGAGATACACTCTTGTTTAGGACTATACTATAAAATATGTAAAGAAAAATATAATTTTCTTTCATTTTAATTTTCCCGCGCTTCAAACGTCATCGAGTCAGACAGTGACATGACAAGTATAATGAGTAATCTATGAAAAAGATAACCTAAAAAAAGTCTCGTAAAACTCGTAGTTGAGAGCGAACAATTTATAAATTAAAGATACCATTGTTAATTAGTGTGATTTGGGAAGACATTGTGATTAAATGTCGTTTCTTTTCTTACAGGTATGTAAGATTTTGTTGCTAAGTACTTTCATTTCATGTGAATCATAGTGTATGTGTAAAATAAACACAATAAATCCTTTTCTTACAGAGAAACTCAATTTTGTTTGATTGACCGTGTCGTCCAAATCATAGAAACATTTGGAATTGTCTTATAAATATTTAGAAAATAAAAAAATTCTATTGATGCAATAAATGATGTTTGTTCCATCGCGATGTTTGTTCGCGGGAAGGGCGTGGCCACACGTGACACGACACTCACCGATGGAAGGCAGCGGCAGCGCGGCGGCGCGGCGCGCGGGGGCGTGCGGACTGCCGCGCGGGCCCGGCTCCAGTGCGTCCTGTCCCGGGTCCACGCGCCCGCCGCGACCCGCCGGCTCCCTGGGTACACGCAGGGATCATGTACTCAAATATTTATTAACAGGTCAAAATCATGACAGCCAAACTCAAAAAAAAACAATGTTTTACTTTTTTGACGCGTTCACATTTATAATTTCATACTCCTTCCTAGTTCATTAAGTAGGGTATTTTACTCTATTTGTAAAAAAAAACTAAAATTATTATTGAGATAGCTTAGGCAAAAAACAGTCGGAAATCGATAGTTTTAGTTCAAAAGTTTCAGCTTTTTTAATCTGTTTGAAAACACCATTGACACCATAAATAGCAGACGCCATGTTATTACGTCATACGGCTATGTAAACTTAAGAAGTGTCATCTGTCTAATATCAGTGTATCTTTATTTAAAAAATGTCACTGCATTTGTTTTTTTTTTTTTTTGTTTTGTTATGGCGTCACACGATTAGTGTATTTGCCAGTGTCAAGTATATAAGATTTCTAACTCAGAGAGTTGAATCAAGTTTAAATGATGATGGTGATGATGATGATGAGATGATGGGATGAGGATAGTGTTTAAGTAGTGGTACTTTACTTAAACTTTACACGGACTTTTTTGGAGCAACTTGAAAAGTCACTTTCTCAACTTTATTTCAATTTCCCACACTCGTACACATTAACGAACACATAATGGTTAATAATCCACCAATATTACACATTATCACTCGAAGAAACACAAGTTTTGGAAATAAAAACAAAATTTTCACGTTGACAATTCGATTGCCGCCAAAAAAGTCCTGCATTTGTTTACACAACCGACTGACGTCATGACCACAGAGCAATATGGCGTCCACTGCGACTAGCGTCAAATTACGCGCGAAATTCGAAAATAAAATTTTAATGCATTTTTATGGTACATAAAGAAAATTTTGTGAATTTTTATTGGTTAACTAGTACTATAAAATCTAATTTAAAAACGGGTGTAATGTCGTATCGGAGCAAGTTCACTATAATCCCAAGCTTTTTTGTCATCAAAATAAAATATTGAATTGTGTTAGCTACCTGTCGCTCCGGCGGCCCCTCTCCTGCAGGTAGACCGCGATGAAGGTCTGCTCGAAGATGAGCACCAGCCACTGCAGCGCTGCGGGCACAAAATGGTGAGTGAGGGGATCATTTTCGAATCATTTGGGGGGGAGGGGGAACTATTTTTTTTTACTACTTACAGGGTAGTAGTTTTTGACCACACGTCACCTTTAAGTGACGATGTGGTCGAAGTGGCATTATTTTTTTTTGGGCCCCGCGCTCACACCAAGAGCAAATAAAGTAACTTTCCATCGAATGATATTTTTATTTCAAAATTTGTATCCTTCCAAATATATCATTCTCCATTGCATTGTGATTGAAAAATGTATTTTAAGAAGTAGGTGAGAAACGGGTAGAGAAAAGGGGGCCCCGAGAATTGCATTGCCTAGTGGCTCTGACAGGGTTAAACCGGCCCTGAAACAACTACCACTGAGCCATCATCGCTATAGATGTTCATTGGCTGCCGACAAGTCAGCAGACGAGGGAGGGAGGGGGAGGGGGGAGGGGGGGTACAGTTACCGGCCAGTATCTCTGCTCGCACCAGCGCGGCTGCGTCGGCGGGCAGGCAGGCGGCCAGCTGCACGCCCACCTGCTGGTCCAGCGCGTTGGCGTGCTCGGAGCGAGCGCCGCCCGCAGACACGAACGAGCCCAGGGCGAAGGCGCACGCCGCGCGCACCTGCACGGGAGACGCGCTCTTAGTACAACGGAATAAGGTTCAAATTCATAATGCTAGGTGGGTAGAATTCATTCGCCGCGCCGATCACTGAACGCAGACGACGTGCGCGTCTGCACACGATTGACGGCCTTAGTCTTCCTAACATAAAGTTCAAAATCATCGAGCATAACGAGGGTAGAACCCACTCGATGCGCCGATCAATGGAAGCGCATACCGCGCGCACCCGCATACGAGAAACTGTCTTAGCGCAACAATATAAGGTTTAAATTCATAAGAGAATTAGACGGGTAGAACCCAAACCCCGCGCCATTCACTGAATGCAGACGCCGCGCGCAGTTGCACGGGGAGTGACGCTCTTAGTACAACAGAATAAGGTTTCAATTCTCGTAACGCTAGGCGAGTAGAACGCGCACCTGCATACGAGAAACTGTCTTAGCGCAACATAATATAAGGTTTAAATTCATAACAAGCTCTGGACATCACTCGCCGCAACGAATAACACTACAGCGGCGGCTACCTGACCCTATCACTCGTTGCTTCTTTGTCTTGTACGAAACAAAAGCATGACCATGAATTTGATTTTAACGATATTGTTTTCTTTTTCTCTATCAAGTTGAAAGAGAGAGACAGAGAGAGCAATAGGTCTGTAGACCAGTGTAGTGTAGTGTACCTCCGGCTGTCGGTGCTGCATGAGCGGGTAGAGCTTCTCGTGCGCCAGGTCGCGCACGCCGGCCCAGCGCGCGGCGTCGAACCCGCGCCACAGCCGCCCCAGGGCGATGCACGCCCACTGCGCCAGCGCCGCGTTGCTGTCCGTCAGCTGCTCCAGGCAGATCGAGATCATCGACCCCTGCAACCGAGTTGAAAGTGCTTCATATAATACCTACACAGCAAGAAGCGTCCGGCTCGAAGGACCATAAAATGTTGCATCCAGTTAGGATATAATGATGTCACAGTTCATATTTATGTAATGAAAGTTAGGTTGAGTATTTATTGAACACGATCGACAGTACCTGCAAGGCGGCTTCTTGTCCCGGCGGGTAGTTGTCCACTATCCCGGCTAGCACGTACGCTGCGAGCATTCTGTCGTCGCTCTGTAACAAAAACGTTGCTGTAACACGAGTTTTTTTCTTTACATTACCAACGTTTGACCACAGTTCACCTGATATTAAATGACGATGTGGTCGAAAGATAAAGAGTTCTACTCACGTCCACATTCGGGTCTTGTAGCACGGATAGGAAGTACTTGTGCCCTTTAGCGTTGACTAGGTCGGCTTGGCAACTCTGCGAAATATTGTGAAGAAGAAAATATTAGTCCTGAAAAACGATTCCCGTAGCGAACTATGCATTGGTTAAATTATTTTTTTGCTCCTCTTGTTTTTTATCTGAGACTACAATTTATCGCTATAAAGCACGTCTCATATCTTTCCCCAAGTTGCAACAAACTATCTCCGTACAAACATTCATCACAATCTGTTCAGCAGTTTAGGCGCGAAAGGTAATAGATAGGCAGAGAAACAGAGAGTTAAATCCATTCCTATACATCACATACGCAGAGCATCTAGGACGCAAGAGAGTGTGCTCGGTACTGACCGGGTCGACGGCGACGATGCGCGCCCAGATGTAGACCATGGAGGTGCGCAGGTTGGGCGCGGACGCCTGCAGCAGCTTCAGCATGTACGGGAAGATGCCGACCGCCAGCACGGCGTGCACGGCGCGCCCGCCCAGCGCCAGGAACCGGCACAGCAGCTGCAGCGCGCGCACGCGGTGCAGCGTCGACAGCAGCACCTGCAGCACCATCGGCAGCTGCGCGGGCGGCGCGCGCGAGAACGTGCCTGCAACGGGACCCGCCACTAGCCAATTGTAATCACCAGCTCCGATCGTCGGCTTCACCTCGGTCTCGTCCTGTTGAACGAAGTGGTCCCGCGTGTAGCGGCGGGGCGCGCGACTCACCCAGGTCGAGCCACACCTGGAAGGCGGTGAGCTGGTCGCGGAAGAAGGGCGAGTGCAGGTAGTCGGCGGGCGGCGCGCGCTCCGGCAGCAGCGCCGGCAGCTGCGCCAGCGCGGCGTCCAGCGTCTGCTCCCACGCCGCCCACAGCGGGTGCGCCGCCAGCGACGGCAGCGCGGGCGTCGACACCGGCGTGCAGTTGTACGACCTGCCGGACAAGACCCGCAGTTCAGTCAATCATCATCAGCCTTTCACGTTCCCACTGCCGGGACTCTGGCCTTCTCTCAGAGAGAGTATGGGCCGTAATCTACCACGCTGGCCCAGTGCGGGTTGGTAGATGTCGCGTGCCCTTGAATGTTGCGGTTCTTGGACATGCCGGTTTTCTCGCGATGTTTTCCTTCACCGTTTTGAGCGATAGCAAATCCGCACTTATCGAGTCGTAGGTGCGGGGCCGAGAGGATTCGAACTCGGTGTCGGCGCCTTGTAAGTTGCACGCGTTACCGTTCGGCCACCATCGCTCAGCCCTGCAGTTGTTGCGATTCTAATTTACTCGGAAAGATTCCGTGTCGGATTCGACGTCACGGAAAAGTTTTCCGAGAGCAACAAATAGGCGTCGGAAACATTTCCGTGATTGAACAGCTGGTTTGTCAAATTAAATGTCACTTTCCGAATTCAGATTTGTGAATCGCGTCTATAAAATTCTCGCGGATTTTTTTCCGAATCCGTGGTCGGAAGAGTTTCCGAGTGAGTTGGAATAGCGCTGCAGGTACATCGTTACCGGCCAGGATGATTGTACAGGCAGAAGGGCCGCCTGATGATACAGTTACCGAGCCCTAAGAATTCTTTCCACACCCATTTTGAAAAACTGCAATTTGTATCGATGCGGAAAGACATGTGGACCTTTCGTGATTCGAAGGTAGCGTACCTCCGATGGGGAAGAAAGGTTTTCGAGTGATGACCACGACCGGATAGACGCTCTGTGGGGAGGCCCCCCACTAGGTGGACCGACGACATTGTAAGAGTCGCAGGGAGCCGATGGATGCAAATGGATTATAGACTTTTATGGTGGCGTTCAAAGAGGGAGGCCATGTTCAGCAGTGGACTTCTTCCGGCTGATGATGATGATGTACCTCATGATCCTGTCTGCGAGCAGGAAGTTCCTGCAGAGGCTGGCGGTGAGCAGGTCGGCGCGGAACAGCTGCTGGAACAGGTCGGGCGGCAGCGAGCTCCACGCGATGGTGTCCGTGATGGCCGTGAAGATCCAGTTCAGCTCGCCCAGCATGGTGCGCCGGTCCGTCACCTGCCCGGGGATCCTGCAACCACGACCTGCTTGTACATTCTTTATAAATAAAATTCCGGTGAGTGTTTGTTCGTAATTCTTCTCTTCCTAGAAGGCGTGACCGATTGTGATTTGGTACGGAGAGAGCTGTTTCTCCCACGTGGACTACGGTTAATCACGATAAAAAGTATCGCTTATATTAGCCCAAACCATCTCAGTCTCAATTTTTATTAGGATCTGTTCAACGGTTTAGGTGTGTTATGGTAACAAAAAGACAGAGACTTAGTTTGCCATGTGTGTTTAATATAAGTAGGGATGCAGTCTACCTTCTGGCCTCTTTTGGTTGTTTATATATTTATTTTTTTGTTATCTATATGTGTATCTTATATTGGCTTTTATCATTTATAATTGCAACGAATAAGCATTGCCGTTCAACGCGGCAATGCGGCCAGCATTTTGGGAACGTTGCCAACTGGTAGTGGTTTATTTTTTTTGTTTTGTTATGGCGTCACACGATTAGTGTATTTGCCAGTGTCAAGTATAAAAGATTTCAAACTCAGAGAGTTGAATCAAGTTTAAATGATGATGGTGATGATGATGATGATGATGAGATGATGGGATGAGGGTAGTGTTTAAGTAAAGTAGTGGTGCTTTACTTAAACTTTACACGGACTTTTTTGGAGCAACTTGAAAAGTCACTTTCACAACTTTATTTCAATTTCCCACACTCGCACACATTAACGAACACATAATGGTTAATAATCCACCAATATTACACATTATCACTCAAAAAAACACAAGTTTTGGAAATAAAAACAAAATTTTCACGTTGACAACTCAATTGCCGCCAAAAAAGTCCTAGTGGTTTATTAGATTAAGTAGTTTGTTTAGTTTGATAGGTAGTTTTATTTTACATTTTAAGGTTTAGATAAGTGTAAACTTGTGTTATTTCTTTTTAAATTGATTAAATTGTTAACGTTAAGTTTTAAGTTTATATATTGTACTTTGTAACTTATTAGTAAATATTCATGTATCTTTGTAAGGGCGACAATTTCGTGTGCACAGTGCACACCGTCACCACACTCCATACTTAGCAATTCTGTTTGCATGTTGTGTCTTCCTGTCATTGGACTTACACCATGCCCACGTTCATTGTTTTCTTTTATTTGTGATTGTTAGTGTTAAGTCTGTTGGAAAACCAAATAAATAAATAAATATAGAAAACAGACATAGGGACCGAGACAGTTAAATTCCTATGTATGTAACATCAGTAAGGATGCACTGTACCTACACATGAGACATACAGAGAACAGGGAGTTAGTTTAGCGTGTATAAGATCAGTTGGAATGCCCTATACCTATATGAGAGACTGCGAACAGAGAGTTAGGGCTAGCGCTTACATACAACTTTTAGTTGAACAACTATTTTGTTGTGTATCATATGTTTAAAAGAATATATTAAAGCGCACATACAGTCAACTCGATAGTTGTTCGACAAAAAAAGCCAAAAAGCTATATCGATTTGCTTTTGATTTAAAAGTTGGACAACTATCGATCAAGCGCTCAATTTGTATTGCATTGTATTGATGTGCGCAGACCATCGACTAAACAGTCGATCCGCGACTGACCACGACTGGCAGTCTCGTATAAGCATTTGAAGCGGCGCCACGTCTCTTGTCGCCATGGCGGGAACTATTACGGACGATACGGTTCACAGCGTAGAAAAAAGGCCTGTCAAACAACTTGTCTGGGTGCTCTTTCAGCTTAGAATTTAACGTATGAAATATTCCACTAGATAATCTATCACTTAGTACAGGATGTATACAGTATCTTCTTTTTTATCTCTCTTAAAATTTCTATAAAGCATAGCACAAACTAAAACTTTGTTGTTAATTGACATGGTTTGTAAACACCTTGACTCGAGCGTTGCTGAATAAAGACTGGTCGATTTGAGAAGATATAAAATCGATTGTATACGCACTTCCATCAACTAAACTGTTCAGTTGAGTAGAAATCACGAACAGTACACAACTCGACGAAACAGTTTAGTCGATGCAACAGTTGTATGTAAGCGCTAGCCCTTAGTGTTGGCATGTAAGGTATAGTAAGACTGACTTGTCGATGAGGTCGTGCACGTGGTGCGGCGCGATGCGCGTGCGCGTGCGCAGCACGAACCACTTCATGGCCATCTTGACGGGCGTGGTGAGGCACGCGGTGAACAGGTCCGCCGGCAGCTCCGGGTTCATGGGCAGCGACTGGCCCGCCGCGCACGCGCCCAGCTGGATGCAGTTCTTGTACGACACGCCCGCGCCGCCCGCCGCGCGCCCCGCCTGCGCAGGACCACAACTCACCCCATGTTAAGCGACGATGTCGGAGGTGGCGCCGCGACACCAGCTGGCTCTCAAGTCGCGCCGGAACACACCGATAGGTGCTTGGCGACAGATTCTTAATATGAGGGTAGGTTGCCGGGTGAGAGCTTAAAAAGGCCCTACCGCCAACCTCGTGAACGGGTGCTGCTTGTGGGGTCTGGTCTGCTTTGGTTGTGATCCCGCAACTCGTTAATATTCATGTTCCCATATCCCAATGTGTACAACCAAACAAGAGAAATCTTATTAGTAAAGCTAATTAAAAAATATCGGACTATTAGATGACAAAAAAAAAGCTTGGGATTTTAGTGAACTTGCTCCAATTCAATCAATTATTAATAAGAATAAAATTGTCAATGTGATCGCCAAAAAAAAATTACCTGCCGGGCGTTTCTTGCCTGTTCTTTTGCCGGCGTAAGGAGGTTGGAACAGACGTAGCTAGTTTTAAGTTGACGTTTTAAAGTGATCACAATGTATCCTATTGAATAAACATATTTTTGAGTTTTTTTAACCTACCCTACTAATATTATAAACGTGAAAGTTTAATAGTATGGATGAATGTCTGTTACTCTTTCACGCAAAAACTACTGAACGGATCAGAATGAAATTTAGAACGGAATTAGCTTATACCACAGATAGGCTACTCTTTTCATCCCGGAAAAAGGTTCCTGCGGGATAACGGGAAGACGCGGGTGAAACCGCGGAGGGCACTAGTGGTTTCATAAAATGCCTTTCAATTGGATATACAACAATGCATACTACTGCTTGATCCGATATCAAGACGGGGTGATCAAAATACGGTAGGATGCCGCAGCGTGTGTGTAGTGTAGTGACGTCATTACCTCGTACTCCCGCTCGTGCTGGTCCGCGAACTGCTTGAAGTTGTCGACGATGACGCCCGCGTTGGAGCAGTCGTACACGTAGAGCGAGGGCGCGCCCATCCACGTCTGCAGGTCGTACATCGACAGCGGGATGTACTGCGTGTACGACTGTGGGAACATACACGTTACTACTACAGGGCTCAACATACTTTCAGATCATGATAAATTTAGCGCACTGATTATGATGTCATATTAACCGATTTCAGTCACGGAGACTAATGTCCGAAATTAATAATCGATCCGATCCGTTATCCGCGGTTTAAGATCGTTACGTCATGTCACAATATGTCATTTTAGTATTAGTGTTTGACACATTACTATTAAAATGACATATTATGACTTGACATATCGGTCCAAAACCGCGGATAACGGATCAGGATCGATTATTAATTTCGGTCGTAAGCTTGTGTACATCCTCATCTTCACATTCATATAAATGCGATAGTGTGGTAGTTGGTTGGTTTGTCTTTCTTTTACGGCGTACTAAACAACGGTTTATGCGCCAGAGGGTAACATAGGCTACTTTTTATCCCGGAAAAAGGTTCCTGCGGTGTAACGGGAAGACGCGGTTGAAACCGCGGGCGCAACTGGTCTTGTTATAATAACCGGGTGGTGGTTCAGTAATGAGAGTGCAACAGTTACCCGGTTGAAGACCCATATCTCGCCCTGCGTGGTGGGCTTGGGCACGCCGTGCCCGTTGTAGTGGAACAGCACGCGCTCGTCCTTCGCGTTCCGGCGCAGCGAGCAGCACAGCTTCTTCACCTGGACCAACAACAACAACACATGTAAAATAACGAAACCATAAATAAATAAATATCGGGGACAATTGCACACAAATTGACCTAGCCCCAAATTAAGCTCGAAACTTGGGTACTAGACAACGATATACATACTTATATCTCTTATTCGTTAGTCTCGCTAAAACTCAAGAACGGCTTGACTGATTTAGATAATTTTGATCTTGAAATATTTGTTGACGTTCAGGGAAGGTTTTATAGGTGACCTTTATTGGCGATGCGAAGTTCGCCTGGTCAACTAGTAGAGAAATATTTTTTTTTTTTTTTTTTTTACTATTTACAGGGTAGCGTTTGACCACAAGTCACTTGATGTTACGAGTAAGTGACGATGTGGTCTAAGATGGCACCACGCTACACCTGGACTGGGAACTGGCTCTCAAGTGAGGCTGCCGGAACACACCGATAGATGCTTGGCGACAGATTCTTAACAAGAGAGTGGTAGCTAGCCAGGCGAGTACTAGAAAATACCCTACCACCAAGCTATGGTTCCATCACGATGTTTTTCCTTCACCGAAAGCTCAAGCTCTTTGTAGGATTCGAACCCACGTCCTACGGATCGCAAGCCGACGTCACTACCACTGAGCCATCATCGCTATAAAATATACTTATAGTTAGGTGGTAGGGCGATTTCAAGTACTCGCTTGGCTAGTTATAGATCTGTCGCCACGCACCTATCGGTGTGTTCCGACAGCCCCACTTGAGAGCCAGTTCCCAATCAAGTGTAGCGGACCTTGGACCACATCGTCACTTAACGTAATGTGCTGTAACTGCTTTCGCGTGTGGTGTCAATGCATTCCCACTAATATGATAAACGCGAAAAATTGTGAGTGAGCTGTTTCAGAAGTATAACAAACATAAACACTCACTCACAAACTTTCGCATTTTAAATTTAGTACGATGTTGGTGTCGATTCGGTTTTTAGCCACTCTATATTCTGAGACTATATGTCGGGCCTAGTTCCTAACTCCTGTTACCCTGGTTACAGATTTTTGTACAGATAAAAACAAGGTTACAGGTGGTTACAGATAAGCGTGGTTTTTGGTTAAGTAAAAGAGTGGTTTACAGAAATAATACTGTGTTATTTCTGAATCAGGACAGCATTACTTTTAGACCTGTCAAACTTAGTTTAGTTTTAGAGAATGCAAAACCGAATCGACACCATTCTTTCCGTAACCTTCTATGTCAAGGAAACCGTATTCGCTTGACGCATTATGAATGCGTAGTTACATCAGGTACTCGTCACATAAAATCATGTGACCTGTGAACAAAGGCTACCCTATGATGTAATAAAGATGTACCTGACCGATTTAGTACTCCAGCACTCCAATGTTAGTGTGTCCATTTTATGATCGCATCAATATTCATCGAGTAGCGAGCATACACATATATGAACTAGCAACCAAAACTTTCATCCCCATTTTATCCCTTTGGGGGTAGAATTAATCAAAATCCTTTCTTAGCGGATGCCTACGTCATAAAATCTACCTGCATGCTAAATTTCAGCCCGATCCGTCTAGTGTTATATATATTTAAATGATAATAATTATTGCGATGATGGCTCAGTGGTAGTGACGTCGGCTTGCGATCCGTAGGACGTAGGTTCGAATCCTACAATGAGCTTGAACTTTCGGTGTAGAAAACATCGTGATGAAAATAGAAACCATAGCTTGGTGGTAGACACTTGAGAGCCAGTTCCCAATCCAGGTGTAGCGTGACGCCACCTTCGACCACATCGTCACTTAACATCAGGTGACTTGTGGTCAAACGCTACCCTGTGAGTAGTAAATGATAAATAAAATCCAAACCCTTTAATAAATGTGTCTTTAAAGTAGACCCCTGTAAGTTTTAATATCTTTACACTCTGGATGCAGTAAAAGTTTCCTTTTTCCCTAATCCGTCGTGTGTATTTTATCGAAACACCAACAAAGGTCACCCACCACGACGTGTGGTCGTGACCTTCGGCCGCGGCCCGCCGTTATCGCAAGGTCGACGGTCGCGGTGCCTCACGTGTCGTGGCGGCACACCTACCAATTAAACAGCAGCGCCTGCTGAATTATTACGTTAATTAATAGGCCTTGGACCTCTCTGTATTATTATTCAAATTTATTTATTTTATTGCGGGAGAGGCGGCGGACGAACGGTAACGCATGCGCCTTACAATGCGCTGATACCGAGGTCGTTTCCTATATCGGTCTCGCACATGTAACTTCATAGATCGTAGGTTCAAATTCTACAATAAGCTTGAGCTTACAGTGAAGGAAAACATAATTATGAAACCAAAGATTAGTTGAAGGGTATTTTCTAGTGCTCGCCTTACTAGCTACTACCCTCATGTTAAGAATCCGTCGCTAAGCACCTACCGGTGTGTTCTGGCAGCTCCACTTGAGAGTCAGTTCCTAATCCAAGTGCCACCTTCGACCACATTGACACTTAATATTAGGTGACATGTGGTCAAAGCAACAACTTGCAGAATGATACTAAGCTTGTTCTGCACAGTTTGAAGAGTTACGGCGACAGTGACACTGCAGGAGTCGAGCCGGAACATACCTCATCGCTGGTGGGGTCCAGGGACTGCTTGTACCGCGCGCGCGGCTGCCAGCGCTCGTACTGCGACTGCAGCGCGTGACCGATGCTCTCCAGTGCCTTGCTCTGGGACATCGACTGGGGATCTGTGGATAGACATCAGTTGTCACCACCTCGTCACTTAACTTCAAGTGACATGTGGGAAATAAAAAAAAATTCAAAGACATCAACTGATGTGCAAAGAGAGTGTGAGAGGCAAAATATTTGTGCACTGAAAACCAAAGCGGAAATATATTTGTCCCATTTGATTGTAGTGGATCCCCAGGCATTTAATTTTGTAGTGTTCACAATATTATTATACTTTTCATTTAATACATTTTTGAAAGAAAATGATTGCTGTTGTATGTAATTCAAAAAAGTTCACATGTTTAAATTGGTATAGGACTAACATGGTATTGCACTAAACAGTTCTAAAGAAGAAGAGAAAAATTGGAACACATTTTTTTTTTTTCTTTTTACTGGGAAGCATTTGACCACAAGTCACCTGATGTTAAGTGACGATGTGGTCTAAGATGGCGCCACGCTACACCTGGACTGGGAACTGGCTCTCAAGTGAGGCTGCCGGAATACACCGATAGGTGCTTGGCGACAGATTCTTAACAAGAGGGTGGTAGCTAGCCAGGCGAGTACTAGAAAATACCCTACCACCAAGCTATGGTTTCATCACGATGTTTTCCTTCACCGAAAGCTCAAGCTCATTGTAGGATTCGAACCCACGTCTTACGGATCGCAAGCCGACGTCACTACCACTGAGCTATCATCGCTATCATCGCTATACATACATAGCAAAACATACATTTTGGACTTTAAGACAGCTATTTCCCACCCTTCAACTTGTCTGGAGATTCCCACAGACTTTATTATTGCTTTTCACAATAAAACATAGCCACAGCAGAATTTTGACGGTTATTGCGATATTTATCAAATGTGATAATATATCACGCACAACAATTGGGCTTCAGCACTCCAGACTAGTGTAGCTATCTTTTAGAAAATGAATGTTTAAAATCAGGGCTGTTGTTCTGGAAATATTTCCAAAGTCCAAACCCACAAACTTTACCTCTTCATAATACATCACAGTAAATAAATACCTTTACTATAGTTAGTTACTATAGGCATAGTAAAGGAGTAGTAGTTTAGCTTCATATAAATCGGCCGTTGCCAGTTCGAATGTGTGCGTGAGTAGCGGCACCGTGTACGCACATACTTTTCACGCACACAATCACATAAAAGAAAGGAGGCGGCTGAGGCCGCAGCCATGCACTCAGTACGGAACGCGCCGCCTATGCATCGTCGCAAGAGTAGGCAATTAACTCATCGAGCGGCCTTAGCTAACCTACTGTTCTTTATATACTGTGCTATATGTAAGGCAGTACTTACCAAGCCAGCACTCCAGCCTGGCACACGGCTGAGTCTTGACCACATCTGGCGGGTCCACTCCCACATTCAAGCAGAGGACTAGCGCCACACAGTGTGTTTTGTACTAGAAAACAGTTATTTTACATAAATACAGCATTTTAACATCTACACTATGGCACAAACTATGTCAATCCACAGAAACCTTATTCCGAGATATACACACACAAATCTGTCGGTTCGTTTCAGCATGAAGAAGTAACAAACATAAACACTCACTCGCAGCCTTAATAGATAGTAAAAATAGTGTGTTAATAACTTAGAAATTGGGACAACTTTTCAGAATTAACCAGATTAATGAAACCACTATGGTACTAAAAGATTCTTCAATTATCATCATAGCATTTAAATAAGCTAAACTTACTTTCGTAGCCTGTGTCAACACTTCACAACCCACCAAATGAAGAATGTTAAATTACAGTATTGTTTCTTGAAAATTGTGTATCTGTAGGTAGTTTTTATTTATTGAATAATCTTTTAAAGCTACAGATCCTGGATAAAAATAGAAATGATCAAATCAGGATTGCAACTAATTATACAATTAAGTGCAGTTAAGGTACAGGAGAGTGCGCAGTAATTATACAAACTTCCGGAATGTTCAAATTCCAATTGGATTAATTACGCGAATGGTAAATATACCTACATATTTTTTTGTTAACAATTATAAACATGATTTCAAAGTTATCACAAATATTGGTTGGGTAATATTGCATATCAGACTTTTATTGGAAAATCAAGAGAGCATTGGAATCTCAAGTTAAGACGAATAAATCCCCCAATGTATCAGCTCATTAGACGCCGACAATTCAAAATTACTGCGATGCTAAATACCCATGTGCGTTTGTTTTCATGTACATACGCATTTACTACGAACGTAGTTTAGGAAGCTCGGACCTGCCTCTCACCTTCTCCTTCACTCTCCATGAATGCTCCACGCGTTCGGCGCCTTTTATAGGCTCCAAATGCCTCGGTTGATCATAACTCAGAGGTAAATCACAATCATCTACGTCGCTCGAAGAATCACTGTCACCCTGACCACTGTTTTTGTCCTCATCTTTGACCGCGAGGTGAGGAGGCATTTCTGTCATTTTTACACAACACTTTATAACGAGTTCGTCAATTTTCACTGCTCAACGGACGTGAACACTAAACGAAAACATTTTAAAACCTCACAGAATCATGTGCGCGTCCATTTTTCACCACATGGGAATAAACAATATAAATTGCGTTCTGATTTACGTAGAGTCTAATCTATATGGTTAAAAAAATATGGAATAGTACACCATGTCAAGGAAGGCAAATATTTTCTGTTTTCGCTATAAAACAACTATTCTTAGTCAATTTTACCAGTAGTTAAGTTATCATTAATTACATTCTCAAGTGTGTTCATTTGACACAGACTAAAACTGGGAGGAGGCGTGAACCAGAAATGGAACGTAAAATTTCAACTTTTTGCTTGACTTGACGTAATAATGACGTTTAAACATGTAGGTGTCAGACCATGCAACATGCAGCTAACGCAGAATAGAAATGGTTGAAATAATAACGGTCGAAGAACGTACTCGAGCGGAGCCAGGGCGGGACATTAGTCAAAAAATTAATAAAATCAAATCAGTACCTATTCAAGCCACAGAACACTATTATTTTACTCCTACTTCCTACCGGAGATTCAAGCTACCTTGTTACTCTGAATTCTCAGCATCATCTAATTATGATTTTAACATTGGCATTATAACATATTTTCAATTTCATTACCCGAGGCGGCACTCTAAGTACCGTCACTAACTGGTACCAATTGTATTCCTTATCTCATCAGTCTGTGTAGTTGTAAGTGTTGTAGTACCTAGTTATACAAATACAATTTACCAAAAAATGCCAATTAAAAAAAAGTACTTTATTCAAATGTTATGTTACATAGTTGTCTGATACATACAAGGAAAATAATACAAGCCACTTCATTATAAAAGCACCAAAATTTTGATAAGTGATTACCTAACATATAATACAGGTTTTAATGGCTACATAATTATATTGGAAACATTGTTCAATTGGTTAATACAGTTTCTACCTACAACATAATATTGAGCGTTAGTAAACGGGTCACATATTCACAGCACTGCATACCATACAATTTTGACACTGAGCCCCCTCCGGCAGGCATTCTATGTGGCAGGAATGTCGGCAGTTGTAGACCATGAGGTCCGAGGCATTTGACAAGTCTCTAATTATGATCCTCTCCTGACAGATGCAGCACATGAAGTCGTCAGTCACAGATATACCGCGCTGCTGCCCTGTGATAAGTTTCTTATGCAAATCAAAGTAGTTGTGCAAGGTGATCACTTTGCAGGCTTCTTGTACCGATAGTTGCAAGTGGTAGTCGCACATCATCTTCGCCAGGGCATCCTTCAGATCCTTTATTTCACATCCAGACTGTATATTTTCTATTAACATTCTGGGATCCACATAGTTCCCTATCCTCTTGAGAAGCAATGTCACATACTCTGGCTTGTCAATTGTCCGCTGGATCAGATCGATCCACAGCTCCTTGTCATTGTGCTCCTGACAGAAGTAGATGGCTTGGTTTATATCCTTGAGTTGTTCAATTATAATCTGCAAAGCATCCCTGGTGTTACCTATTCGTCCTAAGAGGAAGACCATTTCCGGGTAAAAATTGTTGTTCTGACAAATATCTAAAGCATCTTGTATGGGATAACTATCACTGCGTTTCAGAAAAGACAGCAGTTTATTTTTGTCATATTTGGCATATAATTTGACCAGAATCCCATGATCCCACCCATTGGGCACAATTTTACAATACGCATCTAAATACTTAAACAGGAATACTTCGTGGTTGGCGAGCTGTTTCTGAACCACTTCTACAGGTATTTTGTTTGTTTGGTTTTTCTTCCCTTTTGTTTCAAGAAGTATTGAAATAGTTTTATCACAGTCCAGCATCATCAGATCAAGTATTTTGTCATGTATCACATTGTACATTTCATGTTCTTCGATCAGCTTAAATACATCTTCATGTTGGAGCTTTATGTAAGTTGTAAGTGCCTTGTCATATTTCTTTTGGTAGCAATAAAGCAAGGCCAGTGCTTCTAAATAGATTTTAATATCAACGTCGGCTACTGTTGTTGGCTGGTAAAGGTAGTGTAGGTGCGCTAAAACTTCTTTTATAATAACGCCAGTTTTGTAAAGTGCAGGGTTCCAATTCTTTACTATTTTTAAAAATCCATGTGGGTCTGCCTTGAGGTACTCAAAAAATATAAGCTCGTATATGTGCGAGCTCAAGGCCTGCTCCGGGCTCTTGGGCACATAAGGGCTGATTGCTCTGAGCTGATTGACTGCTGCAAACTTGAGTATCTGGTTCTCCCACAGGACTTTATCATTTTTGCATATTCGGGCACAGAGAATGGCCGCTTCATCATAAAGCTTTTCTGATATCAAATGATCCAAGTACTGCTGGCCTACTGTTACCACAGAGTTTTTCGCAGTTCTACTGCCAACTTCTTCTAAAACAGCTATAGCTTTTTCAAATCTGCCATTCTCTGTTAACCATTTAACTTTATCATCTATATCAGTGGGGCTGGCAATCACAATATCTTTTGGAGATACAATGAAGAACCTATTTTCTTCAATAAGCATGTCTAAATGATAATCATTGCATGAATATTCATCAAACCCTCGAATGTTAAGGTGATCAGTTGACAGCTCACAGAACTCTCCACAATCTTTATAATCAGCGACAATCAGCACTGGTCTATGAGGTTTACCAGTCTCTGGATCACATTCTTTGGGTACTCCTAGTAAAACAAGTTGCTCATTAAACGGTCCCAAACCACAGATGTAGTAATCAGTTGGGAAGGTATGTATGGGATCTACGAGGTACTCTGTGACGTCTCGAGTTTGTAGTTCGACATGGCTTCGTTTCCTTATAACACAGATTCTGATGGTGTCAACCCAACCAATCATCAAGGTTCTAGGAGCCGACCAGAGGAGGTTGCAACGGTACTCTTCAATGTTCCTGTCGGAGCTTTTCTCCCACTGGATGAGGCCAAGAGAGCAGCGCGCGACGAGGTCGTACACGCGCACGCCGACTTCGCTGGCCCACGCCACAAACCGATCCTGCCATGCCATTGACTGCACGTAGCCCTCGCATTCCCAAAGGACTGTGCTGCGGACTCGATTTAGGAATGTCTTCTCATGTAAAGTCAGTTTATTGTCTCCTGAAATAATGCGTACTTGATTGTATTTACACAAACTTAAAGAGCAAAAATACAACAATTATATAGTACCAATTAATGTGAAATCATTCTGTTTCACCAGTATGTTTGAGCTAGTTTAATATTATATTACTTAGTCTCAATTGAAATTCTTAGCTACATCTCATTATGCTGTCATGCTGTGACATCAGACTGCTGAGAATATATAATTATGTGTACAAAGTTGCACTTTGCCTTTTGTCTCACAAAAGAAGTTCTACAACCAGCCCAGATTTCCACCCGCAAACATTGATAGCTATTAAAAAATCAGCTTTAATAGAGCAGATAAATAAAAAAAAATTGCGTAGAAATGACTCAGATCAACCCACAATAAAGTAGTTTAAAGACACTTTTACCTGTGAGAAATCTCCTGCCAGAACCAGATTTGAAGTAATAAGGGTCCAATGCTATTGATTTCACCTTTCTTGCCAGGTTCAAACTATGCGTATTGTCATTGGTATACAGTCCATACACTACCACTTTACCGTCGTCGGAGCAGCTGGCGATGTAGTCCCCGTTTATATCTACAGAAATCTTGTTTACTGCTATCGCGTGAGCTTGGAGTTCTTTACCCTTTCCATCTTGGGATATCGGCACAGTATTCCCCTCATGATCTAGGAGGTGTATCACGCCCCACTGCGTTCCCAGGCAGATGAACTTCGTGTGTACGCAAATACAGCTCACTGCGTCTTTTAGTAGTATGTTTTGTACATCATTTTCCATTCGATCGTACTTTAGTTTTGGCTCCTCGTCTGGTGGGAAGCTTTCGCCATCCATATTGTGCACAGCCATAACTGAACGCTATTTAAAATGTAGATAAAAGACGGCAATTCATATTACATATTACTAGAAAGTTGTAAATAATATTGAAAATGAAAACATTTTCCTCTTCACTTTTTTTTTTAATTTTCGCAAATCGCAATTTAATTTTATGTTGCCAGCTAGCTGATAGTCTAAAATTACCAATAAGCAAACCAAATGTACATTCAACTCAGTTAAATAGCCTACTTTAGCATTTTTTCCCAATTAAATTAATTTAAAATAGTGACTTCAAATGTGGGAAAAATAATAATTATCTAAAACTCAGCAATATAACAAGTAAAATTGTGATACTTGTGTCATAAATAGATTGGAACTGACACCAACGTATCGATTCGCCATTTCTTCTTATTTTTGTCAGAATTGCATTGCGACATTAATTACATTACATATAATTACTATGCTACAAAAATTATAATTATTAAAGTCAAAACATTAACCATACTAGCGATAAATTACCTAGCATGGAAACACTGAAACAGCTGTTATTGTGACATTGATATGACATTTATGACATTCGTGATAGACTACAATTTTTTTTCTGATAACGTGATGTGTCGGACTGGTCGGACTTACTATTCCTACTCTTATGTGTTGGACAATTTTGCTACTGACGAGAGACGGTTGGACAAGAGGATTTACTATGGATTTATTAATTTTACCAGTCACTCAAAGATAACATTAATAAACTATAAATTATAAAGCTTCGAGTCTCGAGCTCGTCTGAATGTACAAATCCGTAATAGAGTTTAAAAAAATCTTGATCTAAGCCAAAGATGATCCATGCATCTATGCTCTATGGAATTAATCCATTAAAAAAACCATTTCCTTTTCCCTTCACATTGGCGGGATTTCCATAATTTCGATGTAACATTATTATGTAATTCATCTAACTAGACCTAAAGGATGTAACAGTATTTGCATGATGGATAGTAGTAATAATTTCCAATTCAATCCGCGTTGTTATCAACAAAGACATAATGTAACGACCTTTGGAAGAAAAGTTTTAAATGTACTAATACGTAAATGGAAATCAGGTGTTTTTAAATTATTTTGGATTTATTATCATTTAACTACTTGTAAGATATAATAAAACATCAGGTAAATAGTTATGGAAAGATTGTATTGTTATGTTACAGACCAGAATGGCGCACAAAAGGCGAATCAACAGTTGTTTAGTTCTTTATTACAAAATAGAACAGTTTTATCGTAAGTTTTATTCATTTATAAAAAATTATAACTGTCTTGTAAAGACTTGAAAAGCAAAAGGCTCTATAGCTCTAAATGACACAGTTTTTCATGTTTTTAGAGAAGAAGAACCTTTTGGAGTACATAATATAGAGGATTATTCTCACAACGACCAATCAATTAATTTCAATTCGATAGAACGAAATCTGCCTGAAGTTCCCACTACTTTACAACTAGTTAAAGCAGTTGATATATCAAATAGAACAATATCTGACTGTTGCGACACCAATATTTCCAGCCATGATTTAATTAATCCAGTAATAAATGGTAATGTTGCTTATGATTCATACAATAAAAGGCCTAGCCATGCCGCACCAGCCAAGACCGATAGAGTTGATCAAGTTTACACTCAAGATATTGATTGGGACAACATGTTTGATACTGAATTATTTTCGAACACTGCTGAGAACACTTTTAATATAAAATTCCACAAAGAAATGCCAAAGAAAACTGATAAAACTAAAATAAAGGAAGCAAAAATTAAAAAGACCGAAAAAGATAGTGATGCTATGAAAACAAAACGAAGAAACCAACCGATTACGGATGCTATTCCGAAAAAAGTTAAGAAAACATCTGATAAAACAAAAAACAGTTTCCGCAAACAAAAGTACACAAAAGCTGTGAAAAATTGGCTCGACGATATAGATCCAAATGATACCAAATACGATGAATATGAAATGAGTAACGAAGAAACTGAACGAACAAAAACAAGGGACCAACCTGAAATAATAATTGAAAAAGTCAAAGAAAAATTAAACAAGAAAGTGATACAAGCTCAATTAGTCAACAAAGATGGTATAATGAAGTTTGGGAAATCTAAAACAGGTACGACTAGAAAAAACGAAGGCGAAAAAACTGAAGATTCTGTCATAACTCTCAAGGAAATACATCTTAGTAAGAAAAATAATACTCCAAAGGAAGACATAGAAAAGAAAGTAAACAAGAACAAGCCAGAATTCGTGGCTCCAATAAAATCGCAACTCCCGATCAAAGATGTGGAATTTAAAGTCATGATTGTCGATGATAATAACATTAAAGAGCAATTGGAGAGCCTGTATTGTCTCAAGGACAAAGTTTTAGTCGTTGTTCTTGTTTACAGGTAAGAATAATTAACGGTAGATACTTAACTATCTATTATTTTAACTTATTTATTTACTTAGCAATAATGTTTAACTTTACAGCAATGGATTCTCTCAGCTGAACAATCATCATACTGAAGACACGTGTGATCCCGAAGGCTTCATGATTAGTATTGACGATAATTTCTTCTATTTCAAAGGAGACCATCAAATTAATAAGTTGGCACAGTAATATGCGTCTTATTACTTTAAACTTAACTATGAATTCATTTAAAACAATTCAACTTTTATTTCAGAGAAATTATCCGATCGGTTTTAGGCAACAATAAAATAATGTGCTATGAAGGGAAAGCTTTACTTATTTATTTCAAGTGCAAGCTTGATTTAGACCTGCCCAATATCGATATGATAGATGCAAAGGTAATATTGGAAAAACTATTGACACCTTAAAATTTTTTGAAATTCTAGCATGTGACCACAAGTCGCTCAAAACGGTGAAGGAAAACATCGTGAGGAAACCGGCATGCCCAAGAACTGCAACATTCAAGGGCATGCGACATCTACCAACCCGCACTGGGCCAGCGTGGTAGATTACAGCCCATACTCTCTCTCTGAGAGAAGGCCAGGGTCCCAGCAGTGGGAACGCGAAAGGCTGATAATGATGACCACAAGTCACCTGTTGTTAATTGACGATGTGGCCAATGGTGGCGCCATGCTACAACTAGACTGGGAACTGGCTTTCAAGCGAGGCTGCCGGAACACATCAATAGGTGCTTATCCACAGATTCTAAGACCTTGAGAATAAACGATGGCAATTTGTATTTTTTCAGATAGGTGGAAGTCTTTTGGACCCAGACAATCCTCCCGAGAACTTCTCCGAGCTTCAAAAGCTATTATCGTTTACTCCACAATACACGATCGTCACGGAATGCGTCCTGCAGAAGGCAGCTTGGTACACCACACTTCTGAAAGAAAGCGGTTTCAAATTGATGAGCTTGTTAATGGAAGAACAGCTGTGGAACGTCTTTGTGGAGATCGAGATGAAGCTACTTCCGATTATAGCAGGTTAGTTTCCTATCATATTAAAGTGCGAGTTGAACTCGCGCACCGTGCGTGTTCCGTATAAATAAACTATAAAACTACATGTTTACGGTTTTTGACTTTTTCTTTACATTTGCTATAAGACCTTGCATATTGCCATCATGACATGACTCTAGGTCAACGGAAAGTACCTTACAGGTTTTGACTCCCTTGTAAAATCGCAAAATATTGTCGTATCTTTTGATCGCGTTGAACCACAATTTCGAGTTTTTCACAGCTGAAAAAGACTGTAGATCTAAAAATTTGATATAAATTTTAACTCGATACCTCAACGCGTTCTTGAGAAAAATGTCTTGACAGACACAACAAGGTGAACCTATATGAGGGTTCCGTTTATCCTCTTGGAGTACGGAATCCAAAAAATTGCTACAGTAAATGAAAACATAGGTTCTCTATATATAACTCACATAACTATCTTAAACAGAAATGGAAAGGCGCGGCGTGACCGTAGACTTACAAAAATTAAAGTCAATGGAGGACATTCTATTGATAAAAATGAAATCAACCGAGCTGGAGTGCTACAAAGCGGCCGGGAAGACCTTCCAGATCAACTCGCCGATGCAAGTCAGAGCTCTCATCTACGACGAGCTACAACTGGACACCAAGTGCAATGTAAAGATTAGAGAGACACTGGCCAAAGGAGCTAAATCTACTTCTGAATCAATGGTAGGTTCCTATTGATTTTCCGTTAGATATTAAATCGCACCGACTGCGTTGGCTTGGCCGCGTAGTGCGCATGGGGGAGGATCGGGCGGCAAAGCGTTCTTATTTGGGACGACCGAATGTAATACCATGTTAATTTTTACCAGCTCCGGAGTCTGGTGTCAGTACATCCCCTTCCGAAGCTGATCTTGGAATACCGGCACCTGCACAAAGCTCACGCCACGTTCCTTATCGGCATAGCTCAACATGTGACTGGTGGTGTTGTAAGGCCTACTTGGTGAGTCAGCAAGTTTTACGCTCTGTTCTTTGTTGAACTATATTTTAGCAACCTAGTAGCGATTCTTCTTAAATAGTTGATAGCATACCTATATGCCTTCTCATGAACTAGGGTGCAGACTGCCGCCGCTACTGGACGAATAGCCTCAAACAACCCAAATCTGCAAGCAATACCAAAGACACCGTTCAGCCTTGTCCTGTTTTCTGAACTCGATGAGAATAATGATACTGGTAAATTGATCATATACTTCTCCATGTTATTCTTTGTTATGTACGTTTATAAGATAGTCGAATAACTACATGTAAAGTAGATATAAAGTTACCATAATATTGTACCTAGACACATAGGTACGGTCAACGAAATTGCTGAACATACTCAACTTTCCGTTCCGATTTTTCTAAGCATCTCTTACCCGAAAGATTACCGCAACCCGGTACACCTTTCGAAAATTGGTTTTTATCAGCTACTTTTGTCGCTGACTGATCTAGACTCTATATAATTTTTGTCTGCAGTTTTCAGTCCCCACTAGATAACCACTTTAGGATATAGTTCCTAAGATATTGTTTTTCCAATTTATTCTGGCCATGTGTGTGTGTGTGTAGCGCTCAGGATAGATAGGAGTGGTGCTCTCTCGTTTCGGAGTCCAAGACACACTTTGCGCCGCTGAGCCATCGTAGTTGTTTATTTATATTAAGTAGGTATATTATGCTTTATTCACTCCGTCAAATGCTAAGGTGTGTTGTTCTGGTGTCCAGACCGACAAGCGCTAAGCTTCCGTTCCGTGTACACGTCCCGCGCGGGGCACACGCTGGTGGCGGCCGACTTCAGGCACGTGGAGTGCCGCGTGTTCGCGCACGCAGCCGCCGACCGCGCCCTGCTGCACGCGCTGCGGCACCGCGACCTGTTCCGCGTGCTGGCGCACAAGTGGTGAGGGGCTCCGTGACGTCACCGCGCCCTGCTGCACGCGCTGCGGCACCGCGACCTGTTCCGCGTGCTGGCGCACAAGTGGTGAGGGGCTCCGTGACGTCACCGCGCCCTGCGGCACCGCGACCTGTTCCGCGTGCTGGCGCACAAGTGGTGAGGGGCTCCGTGACGTCACCGCGCCCTGCTGCACGCGCTGCGGCACCGCGACCTGTTCCGCGTGCTGGCGCACAAGTGGTGAGGGGCTCCGTGACGTCACCGCGCCCTGCGGCACCGCGACCTGTTCCGCGTGCTGGCGCACAAGTGGTGAGGGGCTCCGTGACGTCACCGCGCCCTGCTGCACGCGCTGCGGCACCGCGACCTGTTCCGCGTGCTGGCGCACAAGTGGTGAGGGGCTCCGTGACGTCACCGCGCCCTGCGGCACCGCGACCTGTTCCGCGTGCTGGCGCACAAGTGGTGAGGGGCTCCGTGACGTCACCGCGCCCTGCTGCACGCGCTGCGGCACCGCGACCTGTTCCGCGTGCTGGCGCACAAGTGGTGAGGGGCTCCGTGACGTCACCGCGCCCTGCGGCACCGCGACCTGTTCCGCGTGCTGGCGCACAAGTGGTGAGGGGCTCCGTGACGTCACCGCGCCCTGCTGCACGCGCTGCGGCACCGCGACCTGTTCCGCGTGCTGGCGCACAAGTGGTGAGGGGCTCCGTGACGTCACCGCGCCCTGCGGCACCGCGACCTGTTCCGCGTGCTGGCGCACAAGTGGTGAGGGGCTCCGTGACGTCACCGCGCCCTGCTGCACGCGCTGCGGCACCGCGACCTGTTCCGCGTGCTGGCGCACAAGTGGTGAGGGGCTCCGTGACGTCACCGCGCCCTGCGGCACCGCGACCTGTTCCGCGTGCTGGCGCACAAGTGGTGAGGGGCTCCGTGACGTCACCGCGCCCTGCTGCACGCGCTGCGGCACCGCGACCTGTTCCGCGTGCTGGCGCACAAGTGGTGAGGGGCTCCGTGACGTCACCGCGCCCTGCTGCAGGCGCTGCGGCACCGCGACCTGTTCCGCGTGCTGGCGCACAAGTGGTGAGGGGCTCCGTGACGTCACCGCGCCCTGCTGCAGGCGCTGCGGCACCGCGACCTGTTCCGCGTGCTGGCGCACAAGTGGTGAGGGGCTCCGTGACGTCACCGCGCCCTGCTGCAGGCGCTGCGGCACCGCGACCTGTTCCGCGTGCTGGCGCACAAGTGGTGAGGGGCTCCGTGACGTCACCGCGCCCTGCTGCACGCGCTGCGGCACCGCGACCTGTTCCGCGTGCTGGCGCACAAGTGGTGAGGGGCTCCGTGACGTCACCGCGCCCTGCTGCAGGCGCTGCGGCACCGCGACCTGTTCCGCGTGCTGGCGCACAAGTGGTGAGGGGCTCCTTGACGTTCTCTTCCACATCGGTTCCTGGAGCGATGTGGCCTGCCCACTACTGTTACTTCAACTGGCAAATTCTGTGAGGTATGCAGGTGATTTGGGTTCTTCGGCGAAATTCTTCAATAGCTTTTCAGTACTTTTCTCGTTCACATAGGTTAAAGAAGCCAGAGAGTGAGATCACGGCGGAGGACCGCGAGCGTACCAAGCGGATCGTGTACGCCAGCCTGTACGGCGCGGGGAGCCGCAAGCTGATGGACATGCTGGAAGTCAGCTACGAGCAGGCGCTCTCCATCACCGCCAGCTTTAACAGTACCACTATATACCTGTTTTAGTACTTAATGTAGCTATAATAGTGACCAAACTTCGTGTGAGCAGACGCCAGCGGGGCAGTGAGTTCCGGCGGTTAGGCAATGCGCGTAAGCTCCCATAGGCGTCATTCTGTTGAGTATTTTATAGTTTTACTTTTAGAAACGCTTAGTTCAAATATTAGTCAGTATGAAAAGAATAAAGACTTGTTGCTGATTTGTTGACTTGTTTTAGTTAGGGTTCCCCACCTCAAAAACGGAACCCTAATAGGATCACTTTGTTGTCCTCCTGTCTGTTGAGACTCCAGACCCCTTTTCTCAAGAACACGTTGAGGTATCTGGAGAACCTGATTGACCCCGTCAATAGGGGTATGGGTTAGTGGCGTACTATTTTAATATTCAGCAGGGTTTGAATTTGGTTTAAATTTAGAGACAAAAACCAAAATTAATCATAATCATAAAATAAAATCCGCCAGTGTGTCTTGCTCAAATTTACAACCAAATGAGATTTTGTTAATTAGGTACCTAGGCTTTTTAAATTTCTTCAGCCATATAGAGTCACAAAGAAGCTGAGCGTGGTGCGATTGCGTCGCTTTCGCCGCGGGCCATGGCCCTTTCGGCCCTAGGGTAAATACGCCTCGGGTATATTATGGTATATTATGTTTCCCTCGATCCAGGGACATTCCCGTGTCTGAAGAGTTTCGGACGCTCAGTGGTGTCCCGGTGCGAGCAGAGCGGCGGCCGCCTCACCACGCTGGGGGGCCGCGCGCGCCGCCTCCAGCACATCACTAGCGACGACTTCGCTTTGAGGTCGCAGGCTCAGAGGCAGGCCGTCAATTTCATCGTCCAAGGTATGATCTTCTGTACATGACACGAAAACCTGTGGTGTGGCTACTGGCACCTGACAAAAATCAGGATAGTAGTGGAACCCTCCACAACACCTAATTACTCCCAGAGATAGATAGATAGATAACGCTTCACGGCCGGTTTCAATAACCTATCTATCAACGGTTTGCCTTACTGGAGATATAAATTTGACACAAGGTCCAGAGAAGTCCACTAAAACCCAGGGTCTATATAGCTTTTAACCACTATCAAACCTGGTGTTAGTGAAGATATGGTCAAGGATCCAATTTACATACGCTAAGCCTAGAATCAGACTGGCTGTAAAGGACTGCTAGTGTTAAATCTTTGGCGACTTGAACGTGGTAGCTAAGCTCTTTTTTCTTGCTTGGCAGTCCACAATCATCAGAACACCCAGTAGTAACGATAATCAAAATTAAAATTGGTATCCATTGTCCAACCTCCAATCTTTGCGTTTCAGGTTCAGCAGCAGATTTGTGCAAGATGGCAATGGTGCTGACGTCACAGCAACTGCGCGAGCACTCGCCTCCAGTAGAGGGGAGCATGGTGCTGCAGATACACGACGAGCTGGTGTGGGAGATCAGGGACGACCACGTGGACACTGCAGCTGGTATGCGTCATTGATTGTGCAAGGTGGAACACATACTTACACCCACACACACACACACACACATACCAGGGGTGTTACGAATATTCGCATCCGCATCCGCAAATGCGGAATATTCAGACATCTGCATCCGCATCGACCAATGCGGAGTTTTTACGGATGCAGATTTACATCAACAAGTAGCAACATGACGTAAAGTAAGTGGGCGGAGTCAGAGTGGCACGTTCTTCGCGTTTTTTTTTGGTAATTGCAGAAATGTGATTAAATAAATAAAAAGCTAATTTCAAATTGGTTTTCAGTTATTTATGCACTTAAAATTTAACTAATTGTTTTTTTTAAAACACTTTTATTAGCTTGACTTGTAACTAACTAACTAACTAAGTAAAAATGTAATCAAATCTTAGAAGTCAATTTTCACCTACTTCTAATTGTCGTATCGACTTGAAACTTTGTATGTGTATGTAATCTCGGTGACAATGCAATAATTTGGTATCATCGACCTGATCTGATGATGCAGCCGGAAGGTGGGTAGGGCATCTCTACGCTGGCTACTAGTAAACGCCTCGTGTTTGGGCTCATGTGAATCGTCTTGATGAGTACAATAGATTGGACTTGGTGACGAGGGTCTGATGATGCAACCGGAAGGTGGGTAGAGGAACTCTGCAGTGGCTACTAGTAAACCCCTCGAGTTTGGGCTCATATGATTCCTTTTGATGAGTCCGATAGATTGGACTTGGTAACAAAGGACTAAAAAGTAAAAAATAAAAGTATATAAATAAAAAACTAAAAAAAAACACTTAAAAACGCACTCAAAAATATAAAATAATTAAATTGACTTGTATTAGTTACGATATAATGGTTAATTCAAAAAGTGTGGAGCGCTTTTTGGTTGTGTGTACTTTTATTTACCCAGTAAAAGAAGCGCTTTACACTTTTGTGTGCGTTTTTAGTGTTTTTTTTTAGTTTTTAAAACACTTTTATTAGTTTGTTTAAACTATAGATTTTTTTATCCCAATACCCACATCCGCATCCGCATCTAATCCGCACCCGCGCATGTGAACTTCTAATAATCCGCATCTGCATCCGCGGATGTCTAAATTTTTGCATCCCTAACAACCCTGATACATACATACACGCACACCCTCGCAGTTTGCATTCCATTTCTTACACTATTTACTTAAGTATTTAAAATAACCATCATGCCAGTGACGTCGGCAAAAACGACTTCCACGGAAGGCCAGCGCTGATCAAACGACCAGCACAACGCCGCGTTGAGGCCGGTTTGACAACATAGTCCATTTAAGTTATTTTGTATAATTTGTTGGAAATAAATGAACCGAATTCTTATTCATTTATATATTGTTTCCCAGCGATAATAAAGCGTGCGATGGAGGGGTGCGGGCATCACGCCGGGATGGCTGCGACGCTGCCTATCTCCATCTCTACCGGCAAGAACTGGGGCGCTATGACGGAGTACCACCTTACGAACACACAGCAGTGAAGACTAGGAAAAAATAAAATACTTATTTCAAGTGTTGTCTTTATTTGACTTTAAAAGTTGACTAAAATATCACAAAGCAATAGGAGAAATAAAATTATTCCGAGCAAAACAATTACTTACAAAATGATGAAATTGTGATGTAAAAAGTAAGCAAAACACACAAAAATAACATTTAAATGTAAATGTAAAACTGTACTTAGTAAATAAATCATTATGCTTATTTTATAAATGCATGAACAAACCAGATAGTTGCTTAGGTGTTACAACAGTTTCTATGAAACATGTGTTTTGATTTTATATTTGTTTTGTAAGAAAATAATTTCTTTTAGAGGTCCGAGCTTGACCCACCCTCCTAGAGAATAGGTTTTATTCTGTTTTCTGCACTGTAACAGTTTTGTTTTGTAACCTGCAGCAGTTTAGTGTTGCTAATGTAAAAACAACTTTATTCCTTAGCACATACATATCAAATACGATGGAACAGAAGAGCCTCAGAGTACATACAACTTAAATTAAGTACAAACAAGTTTGCCACAAAATAATTTCTCAAATACCTATAATTGTTACATTATGCACACTTTTATTATTGCTGTACTTATATAAATGAGCATCTGTCTCAATAGCCTAAGTAAGATAGTGTACTTACATGCAATTAATCCCTAGTACTTCTAATTCCACAGTATATCTAACGTGGCCCAGCTTCTCTAGCCTATACCCGAGCGCTGAGCCAGCAAGGGCGCCGAGAAAATAATTTTAGGCCGCCCTGCGCCATCATAATTTATAATGATTAAATTAAAAAAAACTCTACACAAAGCAAAAGCATACTTAATTATATTACGACTCGACACAAAAGTGCTAACAACTCGAATCTCACCCCAAAATACAAAAACAAATACAAATTACCCGCATATCATTTGTTCTTCTTATATTATTAACAAAAAAAACTAAAGTTTTGTTCTATGAACACCTAATACAGGATCTCATAAATCAACGTTCACTCAGAGGAGTATGACGTAACACGTATCAGTTATCTTCAGGAAGTAGTATCCTCAAGCTGATAAAGATACATACCCTTGGTCATTAATACATTAATTTTGTATTATAACATTCACTGACATAGCTCTCAGAATTTGCATCGCGGCAGGCCACATCGCTCGACGAACCGATAACTGATGGGGAATAAAGGTTCTCGAGTGGCGACCACGAACCGGAAGACGCTCTGTAGGTACGCCCCCCACTAGGTGGACCGACGACATTGTAACAGTCGCAGGGAGCCGAAGGATGCAAATGGTTAATAGCCGTTCAAAGGGGGAGGCCTATGCAGCAGTGGTCTTCTCATGATGATTAATTATAACATTGATGTCACTACATCGTAATGGATCACAGGTGTGAAGTGACACGAGTTCTATGACCCTTGCAACCGGACTCCGAGCATGGTGGCCCAGCGCTGGTGCGTGACCTCGAGCGAGTGTCCGGGCACGGCGGAGTACCCGTCGCCGGCGCCGCCGCCCTGCAGGTTGTCGGCCATGATGCGCAGCCGGTCCGAGTTCTTGCTCTCCGGCTTGTGCTGCAGCATGGTGTAGCGGGACATCGTGCGCGGGAATCTGACAAACGAATTGAAGATATTAAACTCGCTTGTAAGCTCATTGTACGATCCGAACCCAAGATCTGTGGCTCGCATTTTGACGTCACTACCACTACACTATTCTTGGTTCACATTTCAATACATCTTAGTGCTTCTTAAACCAATAGGTACTAGCAAGCACCATGGTGACAGTTTCTTAACGTGGTAGCTAGACAGGCGGGCACTAGAAAACGCCCTACTACCAAGCAAGATTTGACAAATAGCGTCAGCCTCAATTTTATTAATCCTAAAATTATCTAACTTCAAACATAGCATCAAAATCCGTCCAGTACTTTTCATTTTAAGAAACAAAGTTTTCTGAATGACCTGCCTAAGCACTACAATATTCAATTTCAATGTTGCAGCACTGACAGATATTTGCTAATACTGGTATTTGCTTACCTTAACACAGTAAGTTCATGAGCCGCGATTCTCATATAAAAGTCATCGTCCTCCCCTCCCCAACCTTTGAACCGGTTGGAGAATCCATTGACGGCCACGAACTGGTCCGACCTGATAGCCAGCGCTCCTCCAACGAGCCAGCTGTACGGCAGCACATATCTGAACTTGTCGATGCTCGCACTCATGTGCCTCGGGTGCCTCGTGCACACGTACAGGTTGCTGGCGTCCAGCGGAAGCAGGTCCACGTCGTGGAGGATCAAGCAGGGGAACTTGTCAGCGATGGCTCGTTTGGCTCCGATGTTGTAGAGAATGCCCTTGTTCCATGGCTTGTTATCTTGCTGCTCTATTAGATATATTCTGGAATTAAATTAGGTTGTATTAATATACACACCAACACATAACATTAGCAAGAACCTAGACCAAACATCAGCTGCTTAGTAAAAAAAATGTTCTCTTTAGTCAGGATTTGATGAGACACAGGTATCAGCAGGCAAGGACATTTGCTGCCACCCAACTTTGCCATGGTGTTCTCAAATAATTAAGACAAGTTACTATGTTATTGTGAATTGTGAGGAAGCAGGTTTGATTCCAGCTACAATCTGTGCATTAGAAAAAAAGGTCAAGTATTTGTTCTGTGTCTCGGTATTGTGGATCCCTGATCCTCGTAGTATCTGATACCCTAGATACAGGGAACCCTTGTTAGGGCTCAGAACTATATGTCGTTGTGTGAGTGCAGCTTGTAAATTACATAATTTTTTCATACAGTACCTATTAGAAATGTAAATCTTAGCTTATTTTGGGGTTTGTTAGTTAACATAATACAAAAAATGATACATACTTGTAGTGTATATTCTGTTTTCTCAAAAAGTTATGCATATACGGCATAAACACACCCAATTGTTTCTGCCTATTTCTATAAGTGACTAGAATGGCAACACTGAATGCAGGGCTACAGTGCTCTGGAACATACGAGCCATTGGCGATTCCATTAGGTGAGAAGTCTTCATACTTCCTATCCACCTCCCAGCTGTTAATAGTCTTTGTACTGGTCAATATTTCGTCGTATTTACAGTCTACATTCGATTTCTTGATTAAATGAGGATTGGTTTCCCTGTACAGTTCATTCTGGAGTTTCTCTTCAGGTATGTGCGGGTAGTTGTACTGGCCGTAGCAGGAGAAAAACTGTATGACTGCTATGAGGCACATTACGTAGGCCATGCATGTTATTACTCGGAGCTGCAATATCCTGGAAGTGACAATAATGATCAGTTAATTTCAATCATACTTTTATTGGGAGCGATGGTGGCCGTACGGTAATGTGTGCGCCTTACAAGGCGTCAATACCAAATTCCAATCCTCTCCAGTTTCTTTTTAACGATTTTTTTTCTTCTTGGTACATACTAAAGATCATCATGTGTATTATATTTTATTAATTTTGTAACAAACTCTTTAAGCTCAATTTTAAAATACTTTTTTAATTATAAATTCATAACTAACCTTTTCAATGAACATTTCGGCATTTGTAATTCTTGCTAAAACACTTTAACTTGAAATGGAAATGTTCGCCTGGATCATGCCTAGTTTGTTACTCATCACTGCATGGTATTGTCCTACATACAATACATCATGTAATGCTGAAAGGAAAAATATGCAATATCTTTAAATACATACATAGCAACTGTTCAAAATAGTTTGCTAGATATTTTAAGGTGGCAGACTTTTTTGTAGACCTACTGATTTGATTCATTACAGCCCATTAGCCAGCACAAGCTGATAAAGTAGGTGGTTGTATTATTCCTACTTATGATGCTAAGTGACAATGCGGTCGAAGTTTGCACTGCGCTACACCTAGATTGGGAACTGGCCCAAAACTGAGGCTGTCGAAACACACCAATAAGAGTTTCTGCATCAGATTCCTAACTTGAGGGTAGTAGCTGGCCAGGCCAGCACTAGATTTAAATCTAATACCAAGCTATGGCTTCATCACAATGTGTCATGATTATATTTGAAAAGTATTACAGTAAGTTATCTTGTCAACCCAGTTTACAATAGGAAATACTCAGTAACATAATGGAACATATAATTACATTATCTATTATGCCCTAATGGCCTGATTTTTTATCAATTAAAAGGACAAACTAGTACTTACCACAAAAACAATAAAATATTCCATGAGACTTGATAACAACAGTGCAGGGACATCAAAGTTATTGGGGTCTTTCTCAATAATTTTGTGCTGTCACTTCATGAAAGTTTTTTTTTATAAATAAGCAGTCTTTAGGAAAGTTTTATTGTATGTATTATTGTATGTATGTATTTATAGCTAGTATGATATAGGCATTTCGTTGTCGTATTCCCTGCAGTTAGGATAACTAGACGAGTAGGCACTACTATAGGATGTATCCTCTACAAATGAATTTGTTATCATGAATTGCAGTGTAGGTAGAATTATAACGTATGCACTTTGCAACCTTGGAGCGCGTCCTAGATACTACTCAGATTATTCTGTCTATAAGTCCCCAGCACATTTAATATTTTTTTAGTTACCAGCGCAAGCTGTTTTGTATCGCCCGCCATCACTCATTTTGATGTTTTTAATTTTGATCGTATGTCAAAAGTGACAACGTTGCGCGAGAAACAAATCCTCAAATCCAATTTGAGAAAATATTTTGAAGTTCACCGAAAGTTTATTTCGTTGATTTTTAATGAAAATTGTCGGCTTATAATTTGTGATTAGTGTTTGTGTTTGTGCTAAGCATGTCTGGCGGAAAAAAAAGAAATGTGCATGCAGAACTAAGATGCAAACCCTTGGATACGTACAATGAAATCTTCACGTTTTTGGAAAATCTGCCACCATGGAGGACTTTGTGTGAAGATTTAACGCCGCATAGTACATCTAAGATAATAAATAAGGATATAAACAACCGCGAGGATACGTATCTCGATGAACCGGAAATTTTCTGTCATTTCAATCCGGATGTCGAAGATCCGATACGTTGCGACGGGAAAAAGTTACAAAAAACATTAGTTTGTCACGATATGGCAAATGGATATCACGATGATAGGTAGATATAATATGAAATTTACTACTTTTGATACAAAAATCTAGCGTTGCAGTAACAAACCAAAACAAAGAAAAGAATATAATAACCGTGAATCGTGATTTACACAGAAACCAATCCACCAAACACAAAATAAACAGCTGTTCCGTTACTTAGATCAGCTGTCTGTTTTCTGTCAGTGTCAATGACGTCTTATTTTTTTTTTTTGTTTTGTTATGGCGTCACTCGATTAGTGTATTTGCCAGTGTCAAGTGTAAAAGATTTCAAACTCAGAGAGTTGAATCAAGTTAAAATGATGTTGGTGATGATGATGATGAGATGATGGGATGAGGATAGTGTTTAAGTAAAGTAGTGGCGCTTTACTTAAACTTTACACTGACTTTTTTGGAGCAACTTGAAAAGTCACTTTCACAACTTTATTTCAATTTCCCACACTCGTACACATTAACGAACACATAACGGTTAATAATCCACCAATATTACACATTATCACTCGAAGAAACACAAGTTTTGGAAATAAAAACAAAATTTTCACGTTGACAACTTAATTGCCGCCAAAAAAGTCTCACAATGACGTCTTTTTTTTTTTTGTTATGGCGTCACACGATTAGTGTATTTGCCAGTGTCAAGTATAAAAGATTTCAAACTCAGAAAGTTGAATCAAGTTTAAATGATGATGGTGATGACGATGATGAGATGATGGGATGAGGATAGTGTTTAAGTAAAGTAGTGGTGCTTTACTTAAACTTTACACGGACTTTTTTGGAGCAACTTGAAAAGTCACTTTCACAACTTTATTTCAATTTCCCACACTCGTACACATTAACGAACACATAATGGTTAATAATCCACCAATATTACACATTATCACTCGAAGAAACACAAGTTTTGGAAATAAAAACAAAATTTTCACGTTGACAATTCGATTGCCGCCAAAAAAGTCCAATGACGTCTTGAGTTTTGACAGTTTGCTGTCAGCTTATTTTATACGTCACTTCCCTTTTCATTTGTTGAGTTGCCATACCACAATAAGGCGTTTTTCCCCCAATGGTTTTCACTTTTATTTTGAGCCCCCTTACATAAAATAAAATCGTTGCTTAAACTTTAGAAAACATAATTTAATACTGCGTACAAGAGTTTTGCTATGCGCAGTACTATATAACTGACGTTTGTTAAAGTTAACCAGCCGTTGAAATACGCATTTAATCTTTTACTGCAATTTAAATACACGTTTTTACCTTTTTACACGAACTTTTTAGTCGTATTTAAGGATGTAGATTGCAGACATATTTAAGGCATGTACAAATTGTATTATATATTTGCCGTACATTTTCAGCTACATTAATGGAACTCACACGTTTGATGCATACACTTTTTACAACTGGGCTGGAATAGATACATTTTGTTACTTTAGCCACCACTTGGTTACAATACCTCCAATGAGTTGGATAAACGTCGGCCATGCTCATGGCGTCAAAGTTATCGGTAGGTAATACGCGTTTTTTCTAACACTATTTCAATTATCATAGCTTTTTACGTGTTGCAACACTACCTAGACACGAGACGAATACTTGTGCTTTCAATGCACAAGTATTGGTCCTTTATCGGGAATCGAACCCGCGATCTTACGCTTCACAGTCGGCTGTTCGCCCATTGCGCCATAGGAAAAACACAGTATATTTATTAAGTCTTATAATTAATCATATTTTTTTAGGCACTCTTATAACAGAATGGGCGGAAGGGGTGCAATTCTGGGACGAAGTACTAAAATCGGAAGCAGAGTACCAAAAGCTCGCCAATGCGCTTGTTGCCATCGCGAAGACCTTAAAGTTTGACGGTTATCTTTTAAACATCGAGAATAAGGCGAGTACCTACTTAGTTTTATAAATCATCATCATCATCAGCCGGAAGAAGTCCACAGCTGAACATGGGCCTTCCCCTTTGAACGCCAACAAGAACGGCTGTTAGCCATTCGCATTCTTCGGCTCCCTGCGACTCTTACAATGTCGTCGGTCCACCTAGTGAGAGCCTATCTACAGAGCGTTTTCCGGTTCGTGGTCGCCACTCGAGAACCTTTCTTCCCCATCGGTTGTTTACACAGTATACTGCACGGAGTAAAAAGACCTTCCGAAATATAGAAGGAATTTCCTTCCCTTTTGTTTGACTCAGAAACGAAGGAGAAGTTTACATTTTGGAAGGAATCGGTTTTGGAACTTAAGACTCAGTAGAAAAGTCAGGATTATTTTCACAGTATAAATAAATATATTTTGTCTAGAGCTACCTGAACGAGAACTTGGCCTTAATTTTTTCTTTCAGATCAACAAGCCGGACGTTTTGCTAGATTTTGTGACTCACTTCAACCAGTTGTTACATCAAGAGATTCCTCACGCCGAACTAATCTGGTACGATAGCGTCACGGTAATGGGACACCTTAATTGGCAAAATGGACTCAACGAAAAAAACAGGTAAGGAATATATTATGTCTTGCTACGGGGAAATGATGTAGGGGCTTAAAGCTATGGATTGAAATGCAGCAACCATTTTTATAGCCAATACCATGAATTCCTTTCAACCGGAAGTTTTCATATCAACCCTTATCGTTTAGCCGACTGTAGAAGTATGCTAAAATTACTTACAATAGTTTCAAGCCTTGGCCGCAACTAGACATTGATGGACTTACGTATGTGGGTCTCGCCTTCGCGTCGGTCCACATTTACACGCTCGTTCATCATAAGTCCCTTTTGCTGGCCGCGGCAAAACTAACTAATCTAACTGAGACGGCGCAAAGACCCAAAGTCTTGGTCTCCGATAACAAAAGACGCCACTTCGGTCTGTCCTGCGCCCCCTCCTGCCAGTCCTCCACCTGGCATTCGCGCAAGTTCTTCGTGAAGAAGTATAGATAGATAAATCTAGTATGTATCAAGTTATTATGGAGTTTTTTTTTATAAGAGACGGGCAAGCATTTGATCTCAGTCTCACTTGATGGTCAGAGATGACGAGGTCGATGATGGATCAAGCTTGTCTAGTCTAGTGATACCTGTTCACTCTTGACTTGAAGGCTTTCAAATTATACTTGTCGGGAACAAAGACGCTGGCAGGGTATTGTTCCATTCCTTCGCCATTATTATTATAAAAGTGGAAGTAAAGCGTTTTGTGCGGATTGGGGGAATGTCAACCATGTTTGGATGATGTTTTTAATTATTTTTGTGAGGCATGGTATTTAAATTGTTGCCGCAGGGCGTTCTTCGACGTTTGCGACGGCATCTTCACGAACTACTCGTGGACCGAGGGCGATTTGCAATCGAGCGTGAAGGAGGCCGGCGGCCGCCTCACAGACCTGTACGTCGGCGTCGATGTGTGGGGCCGGAACTGCCATGGTGGCGGGGAATTTAACACGCAAGAGGTATATTACTATATACTCCTTGGGTAACTATTCATTCCTGGTATCGCCAAGTTGACAAACTTACGGTGTTATCCTAACTATATACCTAATATACTAGCTGTTCCCCGCGGTTTCACCCGCATGGGCTACAGCTTATCGCGATAAAAAGTATCCTATGTCCTTTTTCAGGCTCTAGAAAATGCGAAAATAACTCTATCTGCCTGTCTGTTACGCTTTCACGCCTAAACTGCTGAACCGATTTAAATGAAATTTGGTGCGGAGATAGTTTAAACCTTGGGGAAGGACATAGGCTACTTTTTATCGCGATAAACTGTAGCCCATGCGGGTGAAACCACGGGGAACAGTTAGTATGTCAATACATTGATTTTATCAACCACCCAATGCCACCCATAGTAAATTAATCATTTTAATGAACAAGACAACACAACACGAATCACTACCATCGTCACTTAACATCAGGTGACTTGTGGTCAAACGCTAGCCTGTAAGTAGTAAAAACAAATCTTTGCAGGCAATAAAAATGGTGCACAAGCACGGATGTTCGGTGGCAATCTTCGCGCCAGCATGGACGCACGAGGCAATGTCCGAGAAGAAGAACGCGGTGGCCATGGGCGCCCACCTCGACGCCAGCGAGCGGTTCCTACTGCGGGACCGCGCGCTCTGGGGCAGCCTGTGGCCCTTCCTCAGCACCAGGCTGCCCAGCAGGCTGCCCTTCAAGACCTCCTTCTGCAGGGGCCAGGGCTGGAAGAGGAGGAAGTACGGGGAGGTATGGAAGAGTTCCACGACGTTGAGAGATGCTTCGGAGCTTCGTTTCTGTGGAACTGTGCATTGTGCACTCCCAGCAAATTCATGAAAACTAAATCCTATCTCAATAATACATTAGATAGATTTGATTGTTTGTTTGTTCCGGAAAAACCTGATTTTTGTATGTATGTAGATAGTTTAAACTCTAGGGAAGGATATGGGTTATTTTTTATTGCAGTAAACTTTAGTCTACGTGGGTGAAGGCGCGGGGAACAGCTTGTTTAGAATATTTAAATAAAAGCACCAAATTCGTTGTATGAAACCATATCTTAGTGGTAGGGTATTTTCAAGTGCTCGCCTGCCGAGCTATCACCCTTGAGTTAAGAATCTGTCACCAAGTACCTATCGGTGTGTTCCGGCAGCCCCACTTGACAGCCAGCTCTCAACCCAGGTGTAGCATGGCGCCACCTTCAACCACATTGTCACTTAACATCTGGTGACTTGTGGTCAAACGCTACCTAAACTCCATTTTGACCAGGTAATTGGCCCCGGCCCCTGGTACAACCTGCGTCACCAGCAGTACCAGCCGAATTCCTCGCACGGGCCGCACGGCTACATGCTGTCCACCGAAGACGTCATCAGGGCCGTCGCTAGGAACAGCGTCATCAAAGAGCCCGATGGCACAATCGCATACAAGAATTCCTTCTACGAGAACCGGGTCAGTCTGCTCTCCACGCCGAACCTCAAAACGATGGACAACGATGACTTGGAGACACCAGCTCATGCAAGTGGGGCTGATAAACCTGATGCTGAAGAACGTAACGCAGCAGCATGGAAGGCAAGCCAAGAGCAAGATGAGCAAAAGGCAACTGGTACCTTAGGAGATGGTGAAAAGGTAACGATCAATTATTTAAATGTGAGGGGAAAATGTGTAGGAATTCAATTAGGTTCCTTAGCGCCGTGTAATTAGGTAGTAGGTAATCAGATTTTTCATCTACCAACCCGCACTGGGCCAGCGTGGCAGATTACGGCCCATACTTTCTGGGAGAAGGCCAGATTCCCAGCTGTGGGAACGTAAATGGATGATGATGACAGATTTACGAGTTCTAAAAGTATGAAGGAATTTGTTGATTTAAGTAAATTTCCCCCAAATGTGAAAAAAGCTTGCGGTATCACAAATTAAAACCTTGTAGTTAAAAGCTAGCTGATACAAGTACTTTCCTAAATAATGACAAAAATCTAGCTAAGAACTAAGAATACAGGCACTTAAATTGCATGTCGGGGTTGCAGTGCGGGAAGTTCAGACGCAAGATGAAGGGTATTCTAAGATTCCTCTTCCGAAAGACAGACAAGCGTAATGCGAGCGAGGACGAGGGGACGCTGACGGAGGCGTCGGCCGGGCCCTCGGGCTACCTGCTGCCTTCCAGCGGCAAGTCGCTGGTGGCGGTGTCCGTGAGCCTGCGCCTCGGGCAGGGCTCCAGGCAGCGCGTGGGGCTGGCCTGCGTGGCGGGGGAGCGCGAGTGCCTCGAGGTGTTCCAAGACGACAGCTTCACTGGCGGCTCCTGCCTCCGCGTCAACCCCTCCGACGACGTCTGCCTCGAGCACCGCCACACCAGACTCTTCCACTGCGACTTCCGCTGCCGCTCCAAGCTGGTCTTCTGCGTCGTCACCAAAACCCCCGAATCCGAGCACCAGTACCTGAACGTGATTCTGCACATGAAGGGCCCCTACGGTTTCGAGACGCGGGTGTCGCTGGTGGGGCACAATATGCCGGTGGATACCCCCCCGGGACCTATCAGAGAGAAGAGCCTGACCGCCGTCAGCCCTCTGAATGTCGCGGAACAGAGCTTCAATGACCTTCGAATGTACTTGCTGCTCAACGAGCCTGGCTTCTACGTCCCCATCGAGAACTCTTTCGGTTGGAATGTCAGGTGAGCGAAACATTGCTGGCGGCTGATTTTTTTAGTGGCACTGCCGTATCCAGTAAGCTTTTCTGTGCAAAACCTAGTAAGTTATACAGTAGATACTGACTCCCTTGCTTTATGATTTAACTTGGGAAACATTAATTCTTCTCCTACATATCAGTTATCTAAAGATGGCACGTTTACAGCAATACAGCACTCACACCAAAGCAATTTCATTATACAGTAGTAAAAACACAATAACTATCTCTGTCACGCTCATAACCTTGTCCGCGTGCGAGAGAGACAGAGACAATTTTCATGATGCGTATGTGTGCCGTGCGATCATTCACAGACGAATGTATGAATGTATACGTGCCAGATTTAGATAACCGACCTGTGACGTGTCATAGTATGATCCTTTCTAGTGAAGGTGTGGAGACTTTAGTAAAGTTGATGGTGGCTCCAAAAAAGACACATTTAACAAGATTTTTATTTGAGTTGGAACGCAACAGCCATGTTAAAACTGTCGCTCTTCGCAGGTACTTCGAGGTGTGCATGCCTGGGAGCGTGGTGACGTCAATAAACCTCAAGACAGGGGTGGCTTGTGGCTACATGCTGTTGGGGCACTTCGGCATCTGCCATAGGCCATAGTTACTGACGACAGCTCGGTCACACATTCCATACGTCAATATGTTTTGGACATAATTATTATATCGTCAATTACAAGTTCGTTTAGATAAGCAAATGGTAGGTATATATTTTTGTAATTTATAAGTTTAAAATAAAGTTATATACTTTGAAGTCCTTTTTTTATTTATCACATCACGTCCTCTATATTTAAGAGCAGAAAAATAAAATCAGCCTAAAAATATTCTTTATCTATACGATAATAATAATATAGCTAAGCTAGGCGAGCACTAAAACATGCCTTACCACCAACCAAGATATGGGCTACAAATGGTGATCAAACGCCAAACTTAAAACTAGCTACGCGTGTTCCAGTCTCCGGCAAAAGAACAGGCAACAAACGCCCGGCAGGTAACTTTTTGGGCGTGATCATATCCTACGTGAAAGTTTGTGAGTATGGATGGATGGATGTTTGTTACTCGCAAAAACTACTGAGCGTATCTGAATGAAATTTGGAATAGAGATAGCTTATACCCTGGACTAACACATAGGCAAATTTTTATTCCCACTTTAAAAAAAAAAGAAATTAAATAAATATTTGAATATTTCTTTTTAGGTATACCTACCGGGCGTTTCTTGCCTGTTCTTTTGCCGGCGTAAGGAGGTTGGAACAGGCGTAGCTAGTTTTAAGTTTGACGTTTTAAAGTGATCACAATGTATCCTATTGAATAAAGAGAAATTGACTTTGACTTTGACTTCCGGAAAAAGGTTCCTGAGGGATAACGGGAAGACGCGAGTGAAACCACGGGCCGCAAATAGTTCACAATAAAATAAAAAATTGCCACTACGTAGAGTTTTATTACAGAAGCTACATTTTATTTATAGGGCAATAGAGCGCAGCGCTGTTTTTCGACCTACCCCTACAGCTCTGACAGATTCTTGCCGAGAAATTTGTTTACAAAAGCGGTACTCTGGGCGTTTTTAAATACTATTTTACCTGTACCAATAAAGAGTAGTATTAGTAGTACGCAAAGCAGACGTCAGCTGTCGAGATACCTACCTACTCCCGTATCGGTTAAACTGAAGCACCACTCGTTATGTAAAACTGGAAGTGCGATATGATAATGCAATCTGTAGGTATCTGTACCTACCTATTAAGTACACCTATCTACCTCTACCCACTTAGATCAGTTCAGAATTTCAGATCAGCGATTGTGATTGAACGAAACTGACAGGTGCAGTCGCGTTTTTTAGTATACCTAGTGTTGATAACGGTTGGAGGTGAGTGTATAATAAATAAATACCATATTTATTTTTATTTTTAAAAATACCATCAGATTCGGACTATTCTGTAAAAAGTTAAGCGTGGTCAATAGTGGCTCATACAAAAGAAAAATATAGATATACATAAATGCGACTTGAGAACCTCCTACTTTCTTTCGTCGGTTAAATAAGAAAATGGCAAAATTGCTTGGCATATTGTGTGACCAAAGCCAGCACTCAAGTCTTCTCACTAACTTAAGTAGTCCATTTGTTAATCCAGAAGTAAGTCACACGTTCTACAAAATAGTATACGATAACTCGTAACTTAAGTACGTCTATATAAAGTACCTACTATTTAACTCACACGTATCGTAATATATCATTTGCTGGTCTACTTCCGGTTCTGATGAAAGACCATCGATGTTTGTCCCCAACCATCATTATGCTGAGTTAGAACAGTTCAAAGAGAATGTAAGGTTTAGAACAGTTTTGTGGCAAAAATAGTAATCATGCGCTTATATCTTTGTTTTTCGTTTTATTGTCTCTGAATCTTTGTTTTTCCACAGTGAAAGTTATGTCTATGTCAACATATCAACGCACAGCTTATTCTATGACGCTCAGCCTTAACCACAAGCTTTATAAAAAACAACTAAAAATCTAATAAATAAAATAATTAATGTTGTTTTATTTTTCTGTTGTTGTGGTGAAACAATAAAGCGTTATCTATCTATCTTTGAGCCACTATATAGCCTTTGAGTCCTTGAGACATGGTAATTTGTAGGGTAATTCAAATAGTTTGTATGGAAGAACATTAAACACCACGCGAGTACAGCCGCGTGGACAGCCGCTATTGTATATGATATTAATGGACCACAATTCTGCTCTCAAATTATTTAACTGTAGATAAGACCCTATCAACGTTTATTTTTACCTTGTAGATATGCGATCCGATAAGTAGTTCATATATTCTGTAATGTAAAAAAAATACTTTCAGTTGCAGGTAGACACTTGTCAGACTAATCACACAATCAGACAAATATAATAAATGCGAAAGTTTGTGAGTGTATGTTTGTTACTTGTTTACGCGGTAACGATTCCACTGATTTGAGAGAAATTTGCTACGATTAACACAGGCCTTTCAAAACTTCGGAATTACGGTTCATGGTTGGCATGAGCTCCTGCTTAGAAATAAAAGAATTGAAATAAGGGTGCCTATACCATCCTGGGATCATTCTCACAATACAATTATGGGTAACTCGTTCAACTATCAAATGGTAACGTTGAAGATTTAAACGAGATATTATGTAGTTACAAGTAAGGTACGTTGTTTTCGAATATATTTGAAGGTAGTCAGGTAACAGCCTACCCTCGAGTTTCAGAAAGCCGTCTTCAGAACAAATATGTTTGTGATCAATAAAACATAGAAATAAAGAAAAACATTGAAACAAGTGTCAGTGAAGCTAAAAACCTATTGCTATTTTGTGTATTTGGTACAGGTAAGTCAACTTGTAAATAAAATAACAAAATTAGTCGGTTTTCAGTCTCACTGGCTCACGTGGTGCATTATATTCTTTACACTGGCGTTAGATAGATAGATCAACTCTTTATTGGCACACCACAATACAAGGAAAATTGGCGTTCTTTTTAATCAGGTGACGGATCAAGCTGATGGTCGACCCGATGGTCTACTAAGCTGTCGTTAGCGTTTATCAACGCATTATCCCACATAAGACTCTAATGTCATGTGATGATGGGGTCGAAGATGGAGCTACGCTACACCTACTCATATCTTTCGGAGCTTTCAAGACGTGAAATATTCATTCATTAGTTCTGGAGATTAGAAGGAAAGTCAATGACCTTATCATACTTAGAAAATCTTACCATAACAAACTTTCTGTTTATAATAGGATATCGATTTATAAGTACCTACATAATACGTGTATAATGCATCAAATTGCAACAAATATTTTCAAATGCCTACGGCGTAAATAAAATATAATATGAGGTGCCAAATCATTACAGATAAATTGTAGGCCTACTTTTTGCAGGAATTTCCCGCGTTTTCTGATCGACTTCCCATACATATCATTCAAGATTAGAGGCGGGTTCGTTGACCCCGGTCGGATTATCATAAATATTCGGCAAGTAAGTAAAACGGCTAATTGGTGTTTTTGTTTCATACCTATATAAACGCCTGTGTTGTAAATTATCTTTATATATTTGTAAGTCTCGTACGAATGTACGATTTATTCGCCTGAAAAACTGATAAGTAATGTTTTATTTGTAGGTAGGTAAGTAGTAGTAAGTAGGTACAGACCTATATATAATTTAGTCTTGCCTAACGAACTTTATGTTTGACTAGAAACGCTCATCAGAGCACAAATCTGGCAAAAAAACAGAATCACTGCAAAACTAAATTTATGAAAGAACATTCCATTTTGGATTTGCATACCATTCACCAGGGCTGTCCTAAAATACACAAGGGCCCTTGGGCACACACAGGTTCCTTTATAAAGTATAGCAATTTTTTTTTATTTTTTAAAATAAAACAATTATTATAGGTACATCTGTCAAATATCGGGAATTTCGAGAAAAACATTCTTGTGTCACGTGACGCATGTTGAACCAACTTTTACAAAAACATTTTCAATTTCAGTAATGCTGTCAGCGCCGGGGCTGGCGACCTGCTCCAGCAGCGGCTCCGCTGTGGGAGCTACCTTAGCTGCAGCACTCCACTTCTTCACAGCGTCCCAGTGTCTAGTGGACGAGCCTTGGCCTAGCCAGAGTAACATCCTAAGTAAGTTTCTAAAAATCAGAGAAGTTGACGAACCGAACCAAATGTCATCGGCAAGATAAAAGCGCACTTTCGCTGGTTTGACCACCTCAAAAGAATGAGGAGGATCGTGCGGTGAAACCAGCATACATGGGACGGCCGAGTGGCTGACGCTCAGTCGGCCGTCCCAGGTATCACTGTCGCTGGAAATACGAAGTCACGAAAGGACTTGCGCACGCTCCAGGTGGAGGACTGACCGAAATAGCGTCTTCTTTATCGGAGGCCAAGACTCACTTTAGGTCGTTGCGCCGTCTCAGTTAGTTTTAATGACGACATCTGATGAAAACATCAAAAATGTTGAAATTTTAATTTTGACGATACCTACCCATGTTTTATGTTATGTACTGGAATTTGGTATTTTAGATGGGTCGAGGTTTGACTTCATCGTTGTGGGCGGCGGCACGGGCGGCGCCACGCTGGCCGCGAGACTAGCCGAGGTGGCCAACTTCACTGTGCTGCTGGTGGAAGCCGGCCCCAACCCGCCTCAAGAGAGCATTGTAAGTTTACGCTAAGAACAACCGTTTTGAAGTACCTCAAGATTAAACGAACTTATTTATCATTTTGTTGCCCTTTCAGATACCTGGCTTCAAAACCGTGCTCCAGGGTAGTCCATACGATTGGAGCTTCAAAACGGAAAACGATGGGGTCTCTAGCCAATCTCTGATTGAGGGCCGTCAGCGGCAGCCTCGAGGGAAGATGCTCGGAGGAAGTGGATCACTCAACAGCATGGTCTACGCACGAGGGTTCCCCGCAGACTACGACGAGTGGGCAGATCTCGTCGGAGACAAGTGGAACTGGACCAACGTACTCCCGTACTTCAAGAAGACTGAACACATGACTGACCAAAAGATTGTAAACAATCCAGAGCTGATGAAATACCACGGCCGTGATGGCGAAATAGAAGTAACTGGATTCAATGACACTTTGTTTGAAATCGAACGATTCATAGATGGTTTCAATAAAATCGGTTTTAAAATTGTTGACGATATGACGTATCCTTACAAAATAGGAGCCGGACGCTTCTCTCATACGATAAGAGATAGCAAGAGAGATAGTTCTTTGACTGCGCTGCTAAACAAAGCTGACGGAGACAATATATTTGTTCTGAAAAATGCGTTTGTTTCCAAAATTATGATAGAAAACTCTACAGCTGTTGGAGTTAAAGTCATCGCCAGTAACGAAGAGTATGAGTTTTATGCAGATAATGAAGTCATTGTATCAGCCGGAACATTTAACACCGCGAAACTCTTGATGCTCTCCGGCATTGGCCCCAAAGAGCACCTAAATGACGTAGGTATTGATGTTGTAAAAGATCTACCTGTGGGGGATAATCTCCACGACCACGTCATGTTTATAAGTTACATTGTCGCCAAAAACGGTACTTGCGCCACTACTCCAGCTTCTCAGTACATGGATATGATAAAATATTTGTATGACGGCAGTGGAGCATTCTCCAGAGCTGATAGTATGGGTGCTTTGTTGGCATTAAATGGTTCAAAACCGAACACGCCAGATTTCGCCTTCTACCCGTCTTGTATTCCAATCAAAAGTGGTTTTTTCGAAGGTTGTAGCAGTGACAATGCAGTAATTGGTTTGGATCATAAGATTTGTGCTCAGCTTGATGCTGAGAATCAGAACTATGAATTGCTGCCCATAGCTGTGGTCCTACTCAAGCCAAAGTCCAGGGGAAAGGTTCGGCTGCAATCCCTAGACCCTCTCGACAATCCTTTAATTTACTCAGGAACTTTTGACAATCCTGCAGATTTAGAATTATTTCCTCATGCTGTTAACATGGTCTATACTCTGACAAAGACTGGTTATTTCAAGGAGAAGTCTGCTCGCGTCGTAGGTTTCGAATTAGATGTTTGTAAGGGTTTGATATGTTCCGATGAGATAAAGTGTGAGGTGCAGGCTTTGGCCACATCAGCGTGGCACGCAGTGGGTACCGCGGCTATGGGAAGCGTCGTGGATGATGAGCTGAAGGTGTTGGGTGTTGAAGGGCTAAGAGTGGTGGACGCGAGTGTGATGCCGGCGGTGGTGCGAGGGAACACTAACGCGCCGGTAGTGATGATCGCTGAGAAAGCGGCAGACTTCATTAAGAGGCGTTATGGAGCGGAATAATGGACGCTTATGCCAATTGACGCACTTCGCGGCGGTTCATAAGGAAAGTTACGTAGAAATTTCAATGACCAATTTTTGTAGGCTAGCGTAAATTAGGTTGGTTATGGTTCATTTTTATGTTTTTACTGCCGAATATTCGGCATTTCAACACAATCGTATTTAATATTGTAAAAATGGCCATACCGCGGTTGGCGATGAAGTTTGACTAGAAAATACCTCTTCAGATTTTTAAGGGCTCTAGCTTGTAGAATTATCGGAAAAGAACGCTGGCATCCGCCATTGCTTCGATGTTTGCATTTTTAATTATTGACTCGATTCTGGAGGCATCATTTATTTAAATACGATTATGATTGATGTTTATTCGTATAATTAATTCGTTTAATTTTTTTTATATGAAAAGTTATTATTAAGTATTTTGAGTAGAATAATGAAAATTGTTTTGTGCATGTGACATATTGTGTTTAATGTGTAAGTACCTAAATATAGAATGACCATGAAAGAATAATGTTTTATTTTGATCTGCAATTAGGACATCTTAGTACCAAATGTGAAATGGCAAATATATTTTAATACTTACTTCAAAGCCGAAAGGAAGTTTAATTAGTATTTTCTTCATTTTGTCGCAAAACTACTTTCACAAACAAAACAGTGTTGCATTCAAATCATTCGGCATTTTCATTAGCCTTAGACTAATTAGTCCACATTTCACCCCATGAAAGGGCACTAACGTAACGATAACGTAACTGTAACGTAACCCGGTACGTGACGGTTTACGTTACGTGACGGGCGCGGGCGTCGCAATGATGAATAATTTGATGACGATTGGTGTAACACATTAGTGTTGTCATATCATTATGTCATTAGAAGTATCTATTACATTATCATTATCAACATCAGCCCATTATGTTCCCATTGCTGGGCTGGGACACAAACCTCTCAGAGAGTATGGGGCATCCACCACGCGGGCCCAGTGCGGGTTATGGCGGATAGCCTAGTGGAGTTTTCAGATTGCCCTATCTCCGACATAGTGTTACGACAGTTGTAAATACCACTAGTGGTCACCCATCCAAGTAGTGACCGCAGAGAAGGCAAGTTCCGAGCGCTTCAATTACATTATATTATCAATAATTTTAATATCATACTAAGTAGGTATTTAAATTTATCAAACAAAGAGCATATTTTAATCTTTTTTTACAACATACAATTTACAAGTACTGTAACTGACCCACTCCAACATTTTCGGTTGTTTTTTAATTTAACTGGGACAGACACATTGGAAGTTGGAGGTCACTGAACTTTAATCAATCATTTTCAGAAATTTCTGCGGTTGCTTTGTTTTTTAACTAATACCTAAACTCAGAAACTGTTGGACGTATTTAGATATTGTATCTATTTAGGATTTGATAACTGAGGTCTCAGCTTTAAAACTGAGGTAGGTATGTCACAACGAGCGGAGTCGCCGGTAGCATCTTTACCTAATAACTATTTTTATCATAGACAGTACAAACAAAAAAAGTGATTCCTTCCGCATGACCATGTTTTGACAGGTGTAAGAATTGATGACGTAGGGCACGTGCTCCCCTCGTCTTATATTTCGAATTCCGGCTGGCGCCACCGGAAGTACGGCCAGCAGGCAGTCTTGTGCCCATTCAAGCGGAGCTTTGTTTTAAAATTACATAGTTTGGGAGTTTGGTTATCTTTGAAAGACCAGTCATATTAGAAAACTATACTAGCGCCTGCGGTTATACCTGCGATTTTCCTGTTACGCTGCAGGGGCCAGGGATTCGACTTAAATGAGGCAATTTGGTGTTGCTATATTCCGATAGAATTCATGATGAGTCGTTACGTTGTAACAAATATAAACACAAACTTCCGCATTTTTATAATATTAAAGTAGGACTTTAATTAATAAAGCTATTTTATCATAAACTAGTTTTGCCCTGCGGTTTCACTTGCTTATTATGACGCGCAGGGATTGTGCAATGTAGGTACATAACTTTCTAACACAGAAAGAGTTTTCATCATCTGATACCTCCTAAATTCAAACAAGATAAGTATGATTTATACTTTTTTCAAACAGTTCACCACAACTACGGGTTATATTTTTCTACCAATAGCCAATAAAATAACAAAATTGTTACCTACTTTACTTTCACTTTGGTCTGGTGGTCTAAATCTTTTTTTTATTTTTCTTTCTTTTTTTATTTACATAGGTACCTACTTTCCGCTGCGTGCTTTGCTTACAAAATGCATGGTATAGACCAGACCTAATATTTGGCGAAAGGTACATTTTGTATTAAATAGGCCTGCCTGGCTAACTGCCCTCAAGCTAAGAATCTGTCACCAAGCACCAGATTTTTATGTTTTTTTGATATACCTGGCGATAAATTCTTAAAGGCAAGTACTTGGAAATGCGCTATCAACCCTGCAAAAGGGTGTGTTGACAATCTCACCCGAAAATGATTTCCTGGCCCTGTTGTAAAAAATAAATAAAATTAAAAACTAAAAATAAACATTAAGCTTTTAATTCTCTAAAACAAATTTGGTAAATCAATACATGTCATTTAGTAATTACAGTTTTATTTTTATGAGTTCTGATTGATTTATCGCCCTAACTGTTACTTCAAAGTCCCGCACAGTTACGAGTACCTACCTATTCATGGTTATAAAGACTGTACCATTGTACTTTATGATACCTATGTACCTTTTATTTCTTCTGCAGTTCATTCTCCATATAATTTTTTTTTATATTATAAGAACTTTAATTAAAGAAAAAAGTATGTTTGTTCCCATTTATTTGTTACGCCTAACCCACTGAACAAATCTTGATGTAAATTGGTAGGGAGAAATAATAGATAGATAGATAGATAATAGTTAGTTTGAACCATTATTTAAAATGTCCTTGAGGCAGGTCTCAGTAGTCTCATCCATCCAGCAGGCGACTGAATAGTCGAGGCAACATTTGCAAAAACAGCTCGACTCTAAAGCCAGCTGAGTAGGTAGGTATTTGTTTTCAATTTAAAAATTGTTAACAGTTGAAAACCACTAGAAGAGCGGTACAATTTGCATAGTTTTGTTCCATAATTATGTAATTTTTTGTAATTAATACTCTTCGTTTTAGACTATGCAGGATTTAATCTATTTTTTTAGTAAATTTTTAGCTTGATCTTGTAATCCTTAAAGTGCAATAAAACCGAGTGATGCATGCTGAGGTAGCTATGAGCGCAGTAACTCACACGAGATGACGCTTTTACCGGCGCACCCGGCAGAGCAACGCGTTAGTTAGATAACACGATAAAATCCAACAAATGCAATGATAGGTAACATTAAAGATTACTCCGGGTCGTAAGTGTACAAAATTTACATTTTTCACTTCCTACTAAATTAACGTCGATCATCAGTAAAGATCGTACATGAGTGAACTTTCGCGGCATCGGCGCGGCGCGTGCGCGGGCGCACCGGCAGTAGACATGCAACCGCGGCGCGACGCACGCGCAGTGATGCCCTAGCAGCCATGTCGGACGCCGAGCGCGGCTCACCGCACGAGTACAACGCGGGCGCGCCCACCGCGACCGTCTCCAGCCTCAAGTCGGAGGACTCAACGGAGCAGCTCATATGTACAACGCCGGAGAAGAAACCGAAGAAGAAGGAAGTGAAAGAACAGAGTGTGACGTCCAAGAGTGTGGAGGCGGGCAGCGATGAGCCGCCCGGCCGCAGACGTTTAGTGGTGTTCCTGGGGCTGGCGCAGGTAGTGCTGGGCGCACTGCTGGTGGGGGCGGGTGCGCTGGCCGTGGTGAAGGGCGCCGCCCTGTCGCGCGTGGGCGCGGGGCTGTGGGCGGGGTGCGTGGCGGTGGTCGCCGGGGTGGTCGGCGTGCTCGCCGGCATCAACGACTGCTATGGCCTATACGGAGCTGGCACTGGGTGAGTTACCACTGATCTTCTTCAGTTAAAATCGTTATGACATTATATGGGAAGCTGAAGCGACAATAGTCTTGATAGGGACATTAATCTATAGGTACTTGTTATTTTAAACTCTTGCTTAGATACAAGTGACCTAAGTATTTCTTACAGACCTACTGATGACACATTTTGTTAAACGCATGAAGAGCATCAATTGGACTAATTAAAACATATTGTTATTAGCTATAGCGATGACAATAACAACTTTGTTTTAGTAAAATTGATGATAAGATATTTTTTTTACTATAATTTTATTAATATTGATGATGTATTTTATAAGCGCCAATAATAATATAAACTAATAATCAACACATTCTATACAAGAAGAATTACTTCTTATATAACAGTTATAAAAGTCATGACCTGACCTTATGAAGAATCTTGACATTAAACTCTTTGTAGCAGATACAATAAAATCACACAATAATTTTATAAATGCGACAGGTTGTGTGTGAATGTGTATGTTTGATACTTCTTACGCTGAAACGTCTTTTAAAAATTGAAATGGCGATAGTTTTTACACCAGACCAAAGACATAAACTACGTTTGATCTTGGAAAAAGGTTCTGATAATACCCAATACTTATATCTTAGCCTAGACTTGTAATCATAAAACTGTGCATAATAGAATTCCAGAACAACGAATGTCTACAAATATTTTAGCATGAGAGAAAGTCGGGTGACGCAACGATGTCAAATGCAAAGTATCTGGTATCTACGCTTTTACCGGCACACGAGAATTAGGGAAATGGAATATTCATAACGTACGAGAAACGACGGACAAAGGCCGGGGAGAGAAACGTAAACAAACTAGTTTTGATGTACAAAAGAGAGAATAAATTTATATCGAGAAAGATATATATATACGCATAAAATAGTACTTAATACATTTCTGATTCCTATGCTCAACCACTACGCCACGGAAGCTTTCAAGCTAAAGATAATGGATAAAACAACTTGAGAGCCTTCGACCACATCGTCACTTAAAATCAGGTGGTCGGGATCAAACGCAACCCTGATTGTAGTAAAAATGAGACGGCTAGTCTTTAAAACTAATAATTAATTCTAAAAAATATTTCATTTAATCCAACCATTTCAATTTCACCAGATCACCAGATGGCTTCGTTTTATGTGAGATGTTCCCGCTTTTCTGTTGACATTTTTCCCGAATTTTCTTTGCTATAAACCTCAAGGAGCCCGAGACCTTTCCAACGAATGAAAAACCGTGGAAATCGGTTCGTGCGTTCTGGAGTTATAGCGTCAGGAAGGAAAACCCGACTTATTTTTATATAGTAGATAAAAATTCAATCAAAATAATAACGACAGACAGAACAGTAATTAATAATAATATAAAATAATAATATAAATAATAAAATAAAATCTTCATTTATTGTCATAATGTCACACAGACAGATAAATTAATAATAATAATAACAAATTCTATTCAATAATTATCACATTAATATGTCAAATTTACATAGGTAGATATGCATACCTAAAAAAAAAGGTAACTTATCATAAAATATACAAAATAACCATAAGATATCAACAAAATATTTACAATTCTAATTTACCTATGGAATTTCTTTTCGAGTTTTTTTATGTTATGGCATACTAAAGTAGATAATATAAATACAATTAATAGTAGTGAGACATTTTTAATTCGCAAGACATTTCTGTATAGTTTTACCAAAATATTTTTTTTTTAAAAACGTTGTATGAAACGCGTGTGCTTTGGTCATTAAACATTCGGCTCCCTTATCGCCTCGAGTTTAATGACTATCTATTTCATAATTTACTATGTATCAAGAAATAGCAGTAGCAGATAATAATCAATAAATCAAGATCTGATCTCTGCACTTTGCAGTTCTCCCAAACCCCAAAACCTCCAGAAATTAAGCTCTCAAAAACCTCATTCAATGTTTTAATTTCTGTCTCTTGTCTATGGCAAAGGAAATCACCATATTTAGCCAATCAATGGTTGTTACATAAGGGACCCGGCGCGGCCTCCGCACCGCAAATAAAATAAACAACTCGTCCAGTTTCGTGACGCTCCGTGGAGGATCACAGCACTTTCTGTTCGACGACAGATGTGACAGCCACGTTGCTAATGAACTCCAATTTGTGCTGGTGATCCAACAACGTGGAGGTTAGCAATCCGTTGCATTTTATGTGGGGAACTAGCTGTTCCCCGCGGTTTCACCCGCGTGGGCTACAGCTTTATGCATGCAAAGTCGCAGCCCGATCAGTTTAAAATTGACAATATTAATTATATTGTTTCATACAAACTTTCATCCCCTATTTTATCCCCTTGGGGGTAGAATTAATCAAAATCAAACTACTCACAAACTTTCGCATTTATAATATTAGTCTGATTAGTGTGATGCTGTGATTCTGTAAAAATAATGAAATAAATAGAAGAGAGTTGTTCATCTTTGCAAAAATTATACATCGGAAAAGAAATTCCAAGTGCCCTTTTTACCCGTTTTTCTCCTATTTTACAAGAATGACAAGGATTTGTTACCTAAACGTTTTGCTATTTTGACGATTTGCTTTTAAGGCATTTTTCTACCGAGACGTGTTGCTAGTCGAAAGATTGCGTTATTAGACCTTTTGTAACTTATTGTTATGGTCAAACCACTTGAATAAATGATGAAGATAATATAGAGTGCTATTATGAGTACTTCTTTCACACATGTATGTAATACTTCTGTACAAGTAGATGAAAGTCCGTCGCCGGCTTTCTCTGCGGCCAGCGCTCTCACAGTAACTGTCAACTACTCTGTGGCCACACTTATGTATTAACTGTCAACTGAGCTGTGACATCTCTGCAATCGGATTCACGTAAAATGATGTGATGTATAAAGGTCAAGCCAGTATTACAGGAGTGACGTCGGTTTGTGATCTTTAGGTCGGGGGTCGGGGGTTGAGCCTTCGGTGAAGGAAAACATCGTGACTACAGATGAATACATAGATAGCTAGGTAGCATACATAGCTAGGTGGTAGGGTATTTTCTAGTGCTCATCTAGCTCGCCTAGCACATATCGGTGTGTTCCAGCAGCCTCACTTGAGAGCCAGTTTCCAGTCTAGGGTTATTGTGGCACCACCTTCGACCACATTGTCACTAATCACTGCTGCATGGTCGCAGTTGGCTTACAACCTCATGTATAGTTTGGTGTCTGTTATTTCAAAAAAACATGTTTGTTTTAAACAGTTTCCATAATTAAGTAAACTAGTAACGCCTGTGACCTCTAACTAGATTCCCTGTTTCAAGGGTATCAGAAACTACACATCGGAACAAATCTGATCTAGCCGGTCTCGATGTAAAAAAGGTGTAAAGATTTGACAGTTTAGTATATTCACGGACAGGACGTCAAAACCTTGGCGATCTTCATGCAAGAAATGTAAATGAATACTCTAGGCATATCTCAAAGTCTTGGTTCCACCAATGGGTCAAAATATGGGTCCACGACAAAACAGCCCTAAAACTGTTGATCGCTAACAAACACAGCTTGTACTATATCCCCAGCCGGAGGAGGTTGGAATAAGAGACTATAAGAGAGTCTAACATAACGTGAAGCGTTTCCGCCACGCTCGGCAGCGCAATGTGGTATGGTCGCTCAGTTCCGGTCGGTGCGCACGCGCAAGATGCACCCGCCACACGCACATGTACACACTGATGTAAACACCAGTAGGTGATGAATACACGCAGTGTGTTGGAAGTAAGAGATACGGCATGAAAGGAAAGAATTCGAATAAGTTCTGTATTGCCTTTCGCCATTTCAACATTTCTCTCCATTCTATCTCCAACACGGGCGTTGTTTTACAACATTTATTATTAAAGGACAAACTAATAAACACTCTTGTGTGTTTATATGAGTGAAATTGCTGCAAGAGGGTGTTTACTATTAGTAAACCTTTGGAGGTCATAAGCATGACTACTTTATTGTTTCGTCCCCTTTTTACCCAAAGGTGATTTTATGTGACAATTTGATTGATGGCGACACGCACTTGGGAATTAGGTCCCAAGTAATGCTGCTGGATCACAATGATAAATAAGTGCTGCATGGCGACCATTGACGTACCAAGCCATGGACCTCGCTCAAAAGCGTCCAAACCAAAAGAGGGCTAATCACACGCTAGTCTCTGTTTGGTCGCGTATTTGTGACATGGTCATTCGAAGCTGCACAAGCTGATAAATTGTTGCATGAAAAATTATGCTGTACAAATTTAGGACACAAATTAAAATGTTTTAGTTTGTTTATTACACATGAAAGCTCGTTTAGGTAGGTATAGCTTAACTCGGTTCTCAGTCACTCAGCCACTTTTTTGTCACGTTTGTTTTAGGCCCGACGACCATCCCTTTTGCACATTAATATTGGCAACCCATAACTATAACAGCACCATTTCCATGCTCTCCAAAGTCATGGTCGAATGCGTTTACGATCAGGAAGTGCAAAGAAATGTATTAAAACGGTACCACACCGGCGGCGCGGGCGCATTGTCGCACGCACACCACTAATGCGCGGTAATTACACGTGTATGTGGGCTAGTGCGCGTGTGTTCCTATGTCTATTCACTTTTGGCTAATGGAGTGTATGGGAAATAGCTTCCTCATGGAAGCTATTTCCCATACACTCCATTAGCATCCACCGCGTCCTTCCAGCGGTTACTAAATTTTCAACAAACTTTTCTTAGAAAATTTGAGCTTAACTGCTGTGTGTTTATTCTGAAAGACTTCAGTTAATTAGCTTAATTGTTTTATATTTGTTAGACAACAGATATAAAACAATAGAGTAGTGTGAGTGACCCCAAATCTAGGCCAAGAACCTGTCTATACCTACAGCACATGACATTTCAATAAAAATAATGTGAAATGTTACCGACAAAGTTGTCCGGTCCCGGCTTTCACCGCCATCTCTATTGGAAACTGCTGTATACACTGCGGCGCCGGTAGGGTTGGCAGATCGCACTTCAAAATATCTGGAGAAAATTTGAAGAGGTCGGGATTTTGGAGTTGTTGTCGTAAGAAACAAACATTAAAAATCAAATTATTTGTTTAATAATAATAGGCGAGCAGCTTGTGCAGTGAAAAGTCAATTCTGTAGCATGGAAGCAAAAAAAATCAAGCATTGCAAGCAAGCAACAAGCATAATACCTAAGTTTATTTTCTAAATTGTGCCTAAACACATTTTTACACATAATTTTTTTTTTTTACACATAATGTTTATTTTGCCACATGAAGTAGGCATTGGCGAGGCAATTTAAAATTATAGCTTCGGAGATTTGTTCGTCTGAGGATTTTGAGATTTATCGGGAGTCTGGTGATCACTGAAACTGTCGGGACTGTCGGGAGAACCCAGACGAATCCCGACCATTTGGCAACCCTACATGGCGGTGACGCGTGTTGCATCATTTGCAGTGTAAAGTGTGTCATACTGCCCTGATATTGAGGTCGATTATCGAAGAGTGCAGCACTTACTTCTCGTAATGTGTGAGATGAGTCCGATGCCGTGACTCTGTCCCATACGGAAGTTATTTGGTATTTATCATTGCGAAAAACTCGTAACGAAACTATGCAGCTCGCCGTCGTCATGCTTCTCTTCTCACGCCGATAAAAAGGTGTTTCAATTAGGTATTTTTGATATAGATGTAGACATTTGAACAGATGTGGTCTATGGTATAGCTATAGGCCAAAACTACAATGGGGCTTCTAATTCAATACTCAATACATCAAACAGATTTTGAGAAAATATTACTTTGTTGCGAAATGCAAATGTTTCCGGTGAAATTGCAGGGCATAGAGAGATTTAACATAATGCTACTTATCTTTGACTGACGAGCGCAGCTTCTTGTCTGGAAAGATTTTGAGCGGTGAAGTTCAAAATTTTGGGTAGCAATGAACTGTAGCGAGCAAGCGCGATGTTTACCATCAGGCGAACGTCATGCTCGTCTCGTACAGTTACAGAAGTAGGTTAAAATTGACTTCTAAGATTTGATTATATTGTTAGTTAGTTAGTTAGTTACAAGTGAAGCTAATAACACTTTTATTAGCTTCACTTTTAAAAAAGCTATACCTACATTTTTGGTGATTTAACTGAGACTAACTGATTAAAGTTCACTGAACTCAGACAGTAGTTTTTTTATTTTTTGTCTGAATGTTTCTTCACTATACTCTCAAGACTCGTAAACTCTAAAAGAATTTTCAATGTGATCTCAAGTTAAGGTCTCACTTTAGAAACTTCTTGATTTAACTTTGCTTTGCTTTTTATTTTCTTGCTTTAACTTTTTGGTCGAAAATAGTTTTTGACTATTCAAATTCAAATTAAATAGTACTTTATTCAATAGGAAACATTGTGATCACTTTAAAACGTCAAACTTAAAACTAGCTACGCCTGTTCAAGCCTCCATAAAACAAAAAATGTGCATTTGCGTTTGAGTGCATCTGTCAGTTTTGGGATCACAGTATTGTATGAACCAACTGGTAATATCATTGTTGGACGCTATGTAAGAATACCTATTACCGTACAATCACGTCCGTTTGCCGGAGAAAGTAGCGTCGATCAGCGATGCGATGCTATCACCGCTCGATGACAGCTCGCCGGTATTTCTGCTTTATGTTCGCTAATAAGATCTGTTAATATGATAATTATTCTCTGGAGTTAGATTAGAATCATTAGAGTGCTAAGCGATGCATCCCCGATGCACGTAGTTTCTGATACCTAAGATACAGGGATTCCTAGTTAGAAGTCGAGAGCTATGTATGTGATTGTGTGGGATTGGGAGTTTTTATCACAAATCATATTGTAATAAAAACGCCCACACAATCTTTATTTTACAGCATTTATTTTATTTCTTAGATCTAAGTTGTTTATGTGCGGATTTGCCATCGCTCAAAACGGTGAAAAAAAACATCGAGAGGAAACCGGCATGTCCAAGAACCACAACACTCAAGGGCATGCGACATCTACCAACCCGCTGCACTGGGTCAGCGTAGATTACGGCCCAATACTCTGAGAGAAGGCCAGAGTCCTAGCTGTGGGAACGCAATATGAAATGATGAAATGATGCCGATTTCGTCACGATGTTCTTCTTCACCGTTTTGAGCGATGGTAAATCCACACATCACATAAATCATAGGTGCGGGGCAGAAAGGATTCGAACTCGTACGGCTTGTACAGCGCACGTGCTACCTTTCGACCACCTCGAATCTGTAATTCATTGTTGTTTGTTTCCATTGTCGACAGGAGTCCACTGCTGACAGCATTCTTGGCTCTGTCGCTGCTGTGCCTGGCGTGCGGGAACAGCGCAGCCGTGCTGGCCGCGACTGGGCTTCAGAGGGACTCCTTGCGAGCGCAGCCGGCGGAACACTCCAGCTTCGAAGTAAGTTTTAGCTCTGAATATGTAGTAGAAGTGGAAGTCATATCTTACTAGTTTGGTGGAAAGGCCTTGTCTAGTGCTCGCCTGGTTAGCGAGTGGTTAAGAATCTGTCGCCAAGCACCTATTGGTGTATCCCGGCAGCCTCACTTGAGAGCCAGTTCCCAATCCAGGCGTAGCGTGGCACCATATTATCACTGTCCTGTAAGAAATATAAATAAAAACTCTACAAACTTTAATACCCTATTTGGCCTAAGGCGGTGATTTACATTTTACAATAAATATTTTAAAGGGTAGAGGTACCTTACATTAGCTACGTTCCGAATTTCATGTCTATCAGCGAATGCACTGATGTCAAGATTGAATGGTTTCCAGCATGCTCACCATCGACCTCATCATCACTTTTACTATCACGTTAGTCTGTGGTTATATACTTAAATTGCCAACGACAAAAAAAAAACAAGTTTAACTGAAGCAGTTAACTCACATCTTGTGTTAGACTAGTACACAACGCGACAACCGCAAGAAAATGTAATTAACATGCTTGAATCACTTGCGAAACTGTGACTTGGAATCGCTATCATAAACGCCAGCGGCCACGATTAACCAATCCATTCAAATATTTCCCCAGTAATCGTAACAACTGATAAATATTTCAAGAGTAATAAAATTTATTATGCACCAGTTACTGTCCATTTGCTAAGAGTGGCGTACACTTGCTTGCATAAATAGTGCCCGCTGGCGCTATCTATTAGACGTGCAATTAGCTCTCCTGTCAGCGGTGGGACAGAACAATATGCTGTTGGTACTCGGTTTTGTACTTTATGTTGCGCAATAAGGATGCGTAGTGTATACCTAGGTACTTAATTTTGAACGACAGTGTAATGTAACGGAACCGTTTATGAATGTTGCTTACATAATATTTCATGCTTGCATTGCAATTACTGGTATTGGTATTGCAATTTAATAGATAAGACCAAATAATAAGTATGGAACAAAGAATGGAATTTCTGTAATCCTGTAATCTATTTGAAAGAGAGGTAAAGTTTATACGAGTAAGTTTGAATGGAGAAAACCTTTCGGCGTTATAATTATGAACACAATTAAAATTGATTAGATATGAGCATTTTTACACACAGTTGTGTAGGAAACGAAATTAAACATCGGTGGGTTAAAGGGTGGGATAAAATAAAAGCATTTGGTCGACCTTGGCGCCACGCTAAGCTTGGATTTTGAACTGGCTCTCAAGTGAGGCTACCAAAACAAACGATAGTTGCTTAGCCACTGATTTTTAACTGCAGCATCGTAGCTTACGAGAAGAACACTAGAAAATGTTAGTGCAATTTTAGGCCACCAAGCTACTCGTAAGATTTCATTACGAAGATTTCCTGTAGCCGTACCTACCTAATCCTATCCTATAACTAAGTTTTACTTAATCTAAAAGCGGTTGAACAGAAGTAAAGTGCGTAGAACGATCGTAGATCAAGCCTCGCTAAACGTTCTTGTCATCATTGACACTGTTAATTAAGGCGAAGGTGAAAACGGCCGCCGTAGCCCCGGGGTTCCGTTGTTAATTACTCTAAAACACCTCGAGCTGCGAAGAAATGTTACGCTTACCGATAAAAATAAGTAACGTGACTTGTTCTTTGGTATTTACCGTCTTAAATATCATTATGATTGCGTAACGTTTCTGCTTCGTTTGTTCATTAAAACGAAGGCAATCGAAGGTTGTTTATTCAACGTTGAACCAATCAACAGTATTGATCTAAACCGACGGTTTGTTTTGTCCGTTTAACCACATGCTTAACCCTGAACCGATTTTGGTAAAGTTTAACATGTTAACAACAAATTGTCTAATCATCTGTGAGCGGCGTATCATGACCGAAGGTTGGTATCATCAATTTCGTTGAAGACGTAAATGTAATAAGTACCATGACTGGTTTGTTGTTGCAACAGTTTTTCAATTTACCTTCCATCGCATGTTAATGTGGTATGTGAGACGTCCGTGGTCTTTAATACAACGTGCTTTGCATGTTATTAGTATCTTCACTTGTCTAATTGAACGAAGACCTGTATAAGAAGACCAGCATATTAAACTAATTGTATGTTTAGCCGCTTAGTAGTTAATGGCTATTAAATAGTTCTCGTTTCACTCTCGTACATAAAACATAGTTTTTTTCTAAGGCAACGCCACGCTATGCCTGGACTGGGAACTGGCTCTCAACTAGAGCGAGGCTGCTAGAATACACCGATAGGTGCTCGTAGGAAATAGAAAGGAAGAAAGGGTGTAAACTTACAGTCAGTACAAACGTTACTGATCACGCCCTTGGAAATGTGACCAGCGGCCGTTCCTAATAACCGATCTTACACGGTTTGCCCTGCCCTACTGGAGATACAAATTTGACATTACTTCTATGGAGCTTCTATGGATTGGCTATGCTTTGTCTTCAGGGATTGTTGTCGATGACCGTCAGAGGTTTCATTTGAGATAGTATTTTTAGCCGTTATTTGTTTAATTAAACACATTTTATTTTCCCACGGCAATTACTGCCGACTGAGACTGCTAAACTTTGCCAAATTAAAAGCTTTAGAAAAAACTAAAACCCGTTTATTGTTTCAAATTATTTCCACACCATTGGCTGTCAATTTTTTCACACGACTCCCGTTACAAAACTGAGCGTGTATTAGGCAATATTTGTGAGTTCACCTAGCGTTCGTGACTTTAGAATATTCGAGCATCATTATAGTAATCTTCTTCAGTTATTATTAATGCTGGCAGTATGGCGATGGCTGGCTGGGCCTTGACCGGACGAACGTACTGTGCATCATATTATGGGATCGTACATTATTGCTAGTTGTGGCAAGGGAGTAATTAGATGACAACATCATTTTACTGACATCGTGCGTTTGATCGCAAGTCACCTGATGGTTGAATGTAGTCGCTACGCTTGGGTAGGGAACTGGCTCTCAAATGAAACTGCTAAAACACACCAATATGTGCTTGTTAGTGCCAGAAAACGCCCTATTTCTAAAATAGTTACGATGTTTTTCTTCACTAAAAGGTCAAGCTCATTGTAGAATTCGAACTCACGACCTACGAACTGCAAGTCAATGACAATACAAGCGCATCTACTCGTATTTGTTCTGAGTCTAGGGGTTTTGGATCTCCGATCCGCGTAGTATCTGATACCCTAGATACAGGGAATTTTCGTTAGGAGTCAGAGGTATGTATGTAATTGTTTGGGTGTTAATGTTATTTCATATTTAAGTACTACGTTGTACACGCATTTCTAGAAGGCCCCTTTTCACGCATTTATTCCTTGAAGATTCTCAAACTATAGCGATCGGGAAATACAGACCCATGACAATGTGCTTTGAAATTTCTTTCTGTATACGATTTCCTGCACCTGCTCCAAAAACGATGACAGCTGATAAACTTAAAGGCTCAAACGACAAAGTCTTTCCTTTATTCTAAAAATATGACTGCAAACGGATTTCCGACCACTCGGAGGTACAGTGTTTGTGAATTAACAAAAGATCGTAATTAATAGGTAAGTGCACAATTTATAAGAAGTCTTTTTCTTTCTTTCAATTTCGTTTTTAAAAGTGGTCAAACGAGCACTAGCGTAAAAAGTATAAAACTATAGATGTGATCGCGCTTAAAAAATGACCTGTCGGGCGTTTCTTGCTTGTTCTTTTGTCGACGTAAGGAGGTTTAAAGTTTGACATTAAAAGAGATCACTGTTATATCTTACCAAATAAATACATTTTGATTTTGAGAGTCTAGGTTCGGGTCTCGCAGCATTTGAACAATTATTTGCAAAGAAAATTAATGAACAGTCATCTCAACTTATCCAACAAAAGTATATTTGAGAGAACAGTTACGAACAGAAAAAACCTGCACCGTAAGCCTGACTTTAAAACATTTTTATTTGAACATTTAAGAAATACCTAAGTATTTCGCGTCAGTATAACAGCTTGATTAACAATAATGTCTGGTTAGATATAGCTGTATATATACTGTTGTAACCTTACGACCCTCACGCTTGCTATAATATAAATTTTAAAAAAGGCTCTCTGGTTACTGTATTTTTTTATATTTTGATAGTACGAATAAATCCTTGTTATTTATAAACCTGGTGAAAATGGTCGTAGACTTAAAAAAGTTGGCATTATGCACATTTTTTTTTTACATGCCATGTGTCATGTAGATAAACATCTACGTTTTTTTAGATTTTTTATTATCATAATTACATAGTACATACATTCCATGTAATGCGTGTTTGATTGCCTCTTCGCATATACTCCTATCTATGCCGTGGCGGGCTTGACAATTAGATGCCAGGTCGAGGCTGTACAAGGCTAATATAGTATGATCATAATCCTACAACAAATGCCAAACAATAAATCGAATAAGACAAAACCAACAACATGAAAATAATATTTGAACAAAATGTCGAAATACACATTATTTTACAATTACAAAACACAACACGCGAGTTAATCCACCCAGTTTCTTCAGAAACACAAAAAAATACAGCTAATTTAAGTTACTAAGTTAACTTACCGGAAGCCCTACGCAATGAGCCTATTTCAGTTTTTCGTGTTACACTTCACGCGCTGAAATCAACCTGTTCCATTATTCACGATGAAATGCTTCAATGACTACGTAGAAGGTGATTAGTATAGGTACCTAGTGTACACACTGTAGAAATAGTGTAATTCATTAAGTGACGATGTGGTCGAAGGTGGTACCACGCTACGCCTGGACTGAGAACTGGCTCTCAAGTGAGCCTGTCGGAATACACCGATAGGTGCTTTGCGACAGGCTCAAGTTAAAAAGCACTTGAGGGTAGCTATCCAGGCGAGCACTGCCCATCCAACTATGGTTTCATCACGATGTTTTCCTTCACCGGAAGCTCAAGCTCATTGTATTAGCATTTGAATCTTTGATCTACGGGTTCCAAGCCGACGTCACTACCACTGGGCCATCATCGCTTCTACTAAGTGCTATTTTCTTTCAAAGAATGCTCGTGCGATTTTTTTTTTCAAGTTCTAAGTCACCTATATTTTTATAGACTGTTTTTGAACACAGACCAAGCAACCGTCTCTACGTATCCGATAGCGAGTGTAGCAACACTGTTAAACTTCTAAACGAGGCATGATGATTTGTGCAAATCCTATTATCTCTGGCGACTTTCGTTAGGTATCGGAGGCGCGGGTCGTTGCCCCCGGTTAGCGGTTAATGTAATGCAACTTAGTGACAAGTAATGGGTAAACATTAAAGATGTGGGTCAGCCTTCGTGAGTACAACTGAGATGAAAGACTCTTTTGTGTGCATAGTCTTTGTACGCGCGGTAGAGTACAAAGGAATAATCACCACCGTGTTGTATGGTTATTTTACGTGAACTTCAAATCGAGCAGAACGGGTGATCTACAGACAAGTGCAGAAATATAAAGTCATCAACAAAAAAAAGATTATTTTACTATTGAAATTCAAAACTCTAAATAACGCTGAACTGCAAAGATTATGCATCACGCTCCCTGAATACAGCCCCCTACAAGCAGGCTGGTCACCATACACATCAGATGCTGTATCACCCCGTTCCTCCCCAGGATGAGATGCAGGCGTGGACGCCGGTGCTGACTAACATCGCGCTGCTGATCACCGCGACGCTGCACTGCCTGGTGTGCGTCGTCTCCATCTACCATCTCTCCAAGCGCGTGTGCCCCTGCTTCCGCAAGAAGCAGCCCTACGACCACAATCAGGTGCGTTCAAATCTGATTTAGATTGATAGATAACTCTTTCCTGTCGTAGTATAAGCACAAGATAGAAAGAAAGGTGCTTTATTGTTTTACCACAACACTCCCCTGGTGTTGCAAATGTCCATAGGCAACTGTGACCGCTTTCCATCAGGTGGTATGCTTGTTTGACACACTATTACTTTAAAAAATCAGGGCTTTAAACGACAAACGAGAGATGGGTGCGAGAGATGCGAGTGAGGGAGACATGCGACAGATGTGATGTGCAAACTTTGAACTCATGCCATTTTGTAACAGTTCGACCCGGCGTTCAAGGCCGTCCAGCCGTTCGTGATCCACCTGGACGAGAAGGGTCAGGACGTGGAGCGGGCGCGCCACCACGAGCTGTGCAAGGACCTGGAGGTCAAGCTGCAAGGGGAGGCGAACAAGAAGAAAAAGGTACTGGATTATGTGCTGATAGGGTTTGGTCATTCCTATGAGTGAGTGGTCACCTCTGGTGTAGAAGGCCACCTGAAGATTTTTGACGTGGCTTTACATTAATATAGTCGAGTCTGATAGATGGATAGATGATAGATTAGTTTGAAGATGGGTGTGAAAAAAGTTCTTAAGTGTCGGCAACGCATCGGTAACGCCCCTAGTGTTGCAATAGGACTCAATAGGTGACGGTGACCACTTATCACCAGTTAGCCCGTCAGCTTGTTTGACCTCTCTAAAATAAAAATGCTATCCTGTGTAACAACAAAAAAAAAACTAATCTACAAACGGAAACTCTTTCCAAACAAAACTTGTAAACATTCCCTTTCCCTACAGGACGAGAGCGGCGAGTTCGGCAGTGCCAACAGCAAAGAGAAGCTGGTGACGCGGTGGCTGGGGCGGCACCACAGCTCGGCGGAGGGCGGCGCGCGGGCCGCGGGCGCGCGCGAGCGGCGCGCCACCGGCGTGCGCAAGCAGCGGCCGCGCCCCGCGCCGCTCGTGCTGCTACCAGCACACCCTGCCAGCACGGTGAGCTTAGCATCACGTACAGATTTATTTCAGGCTCTAAACAAGCCTCAATGACTTATGCGAATTGACATCTATTTCTCTCTACACAAGTAGCAGTGCGACCAGCACAACGCTGAGTTTAGGCCGGTTTGCAACAAAACATCTTTTGTAGTTACTGCATAATACATTTTGTTTTAAGTATTGTGTGTAATTAGTTGCAAATAAATGATTCTTAGTCTTATTCAATGTACGAACGCCGTCTACAGCCGAATAGAACACCAACTATTTTCGTTCACTTAAAAGACATCGACGCGCTACATTTCTGATGTTCGCCGCTGTTACGGCCACTACCAGAATCTAGTATGTATTCGAATAATGTGTGCGTGTGTGCGGGTCACGCGTCACGCAGTGACCCTCGACTCGTTGGTCAACAGCGACCCGTGGGTCAGTCACGGGTCACGATAACCCCGTCAAGCTAGCTAACTAAACCACATCATCAGTTCTCACAGAACCACGCATTTGATATTAGTCGATGATTGCGTATTTTTTTCTGTCCCTAGCAATAAAAAGCTGTAAAGCTTATGAAGAAGAAAATATCATGTTATTGATTCCAATCTGAACATATTTTTTTCGCTATAGCCAGCCTGTTAATACATCTATGATTGATCATTAAGTTCGCAGATTAATGATTCTGTTTTTAAACGACGATTAAGAGGAGTAGGTAATCATGTCAATAGACATTATTTTTATACATAATAGTGTAATTTTGAGAGTTTATGTGGTTATACACGGGAGCTCGTTGACTTATGACCAAATATTTAAATTGTGTTGAATAACAGCATAATAAAACTTTTCCTTGACTCACACATGACACATAGCTTAAACCGGTGGGTCTAGAAGCAGGAAATTATGCACAAGACTTTTTTAAAAAGCGAAAACGATTTTTGGAAATTAATCTACTAACGAAGTCAAATAAGTTCAATTTCATTATTTTAATAATATCTTTATGGGCATAAATAATAATTACCTATTTCTTGTACTTATGTTTAGAATTTTGGCAGATTTCTAACATGTGTAGTTATTACGTCAGTGCTAGTTTAACAAATATGTCAAGCTTTTTGGAAATTCATCCGCTAAGCGGGTGAAACAAGTGCCAGTGCAGCTGGCAAGGAAATAATAAAGTAATAAAGAACGTGACTACCTTGACAGCCGTTTAATCTAAACCAGCAGTTTAATGACACTATGGTGGCACCAGGCCCTGTTACCCAGGACATAGATACCAATTAAAGACTTAGCTCTATAAAAAGCGGTATTGGTCTGCGGCTGCCCATATACCGGTACATTACATAAACGTGTAGGTTTCGCATGTCATCGGCGCCTTCCTGTAACCACAGATGCAGGCGGATATACGACATGTTTTTGTATATAGAAATGCGCTTTCTCTTTCACCGGCAATGTTTTAATCAATCAGCGATTCATTAGTTTGATTGCTATATTACCGGAAAGAAAAAATGTGCCAAAATATCATGTTGTAGGTCATTAACCTACATGTTTTTTTAGTCCAGCCGCTTTTAGGTATAATTTGTTTTGTATGTCGCGTGCCTTGTATAAACATACAATATAACATATTATATATGTATTATAGGACTCGCCCCGGCTCGGTAGGCAAAGTTTTGGACAACAGAAAGTTGTATCTCAAACATTAGAAAAGCAAAATAATTAATGTTTTGGACTTTTTTCTGAACCTATTAGAAGAAGCCTACATTTCTTTCTTACATCACAACAACTCGAATAAACCGTTTAGCTGATAAAGCAGTTAATTATCTTTTTTTTTTTCGACTTGTTTCACAAATATTGTGGTTTCTTACTGAAAAATCTACTTTAATATAATAAAACATAACCTATGATACTCAGGGATAATGTAGTTTTTTATTAGTTTAGGAGATTACTGCCAACATACAAACAAAACATTTTTAACCACCTTATAATATTAGAAGCATAGATGCTGGGTGACACTCCCGCTAGGTGACAGAATAACAGTTCGTCTCAAGTTAATCGTAATAAGGTACCAAAGATCCAAATTACAGCAAAATAATGATCACTTTTGACGGATCGCAAGTTTTTAATAAAGTACCCTCACACATAAAAATATAAACTCGTTTAATATCTTACAAGATGATTAACAAAATTGAATACGTTGATGGGTTGTTTGTGTTTAGTACTTATTTAACTTATCTAATCTAATTATGTATTCGAATTTTTGGCACATATTATTATTTATTTGTTTTGTACTTGTTTTTATTTAGAATTTATTTATATAACGCGACGATGAACAAAATTATATTTACTTAGAATAACCATGTTCTCATGTAAGTGGCAAGATTGTCTTTTCTGAGAATAAATTTCTTTAAACCTAAACCTAAGGTGTCGATAAGTCACAAAAGAATTAGGTAAATGGAGCGTCACTGAGGTGACTCACGCTTTCGCACGAGTTATTTCGCGAATCACCCATTTTGTATTCCAAAGAGAAGAGAAAAACGTAGCGGACTACCTCTTACTTTACTAATATATTTCCTGAGTGCATCAAGCACTATGTTGTGTCCTGAATAACAAGGGACAAGAGTCTCTGCTCTTTCTAACCGGAGGTATACGGTTGTGTATCCAAAATTAGACACCAACTGTGAAATTCTGATACATTTGAATTATTTGTTCTCATCTGATATCTATTGGGTTGTTGCCTAGCCAGGACTTGATGCATTCTACAATTTCTAACGGTAATAGAAAAGTAAATAGTGCGTGGAAATGGGAAATTACATACATATTTCGAAATTAAGTCAAGTGGTCGGAACAAAAACCTGCAATGGCAATCACTACATCCCATACAAAATGGTACCAAGATGCAATAAGGCAAACTTTTTTTAAACGAAACATCATGTACCATGATTTTTTTCATGCGGCTTGCGCATTTGCCAGTGTCAATGATTTATTCTACTTATTATTAAAAAAACAGGATGACTTGACTCGTCAGTTTCATATTCTTTGTTGAAGTTAGGTAACCAAGAACTGCTGCGAAATCAAAGCTAGTTATCCTGTCAATTAATCGCAGGATATCGACACAGTGTTTAATAAAACACTTTCGTTACAAGCCGCCCGTCGATCTAAGCGCCAGTGAACCATGTCGTAATGCGATTTATAAAATCGTTCAACTCAAGAATTGTGAAAAAAATATTGGATGAAAAAAGATTGGATTTGCCGCATGAAAATAAATCGATGTCAACTAGTTGACGGAAAATATGTTATGATACGGCTATTACACTTTTTCATTGGAAAATAGTTGCTTGACGTAACAAAGGGAAAGAAAATGCAGCGGTAGGGATGACTGATGTCGACAAAATATCGATATTGATATCGGTAGGATAATATCGATAGCTCGGAAAATATCATAATTTTGTCACTTTATTCCCGTAGCTATCATCTCGTGATTAACTGTTGTGAGACTGACTGAATTGACGAATGAATTAATAAACGACAGGAAGGAGTTACTGATTGAGTCAAAGTTAATGACTGATTGCTATTTTTGCTCCCAGTAATCAGAAGAGAAAGGTATGAATTTTATTTCATATATCCAACGTTGAATCTGGTATATGTTAGCGTAATATAATATCGATATTTCGCTAATATCGAGAGCTATGACTCATCCCTATGCAGCGGTAAAAGCATGGAAAAAAGATCACGTCTGCTAAAATCTCTCCCACCCAGTCAGGCGTGCCGCTCGTAAAAATAGCTAAGAAAGTTAAATGTAGAGCCGTAACTTACAGTTATAGCTTAGTTTTATAATAAAAATCGCTTCTAATGAAGTAGGAAGCAAAGCAGCCGTAATTCTGGCCCTATAGAAAAAGTTTGGTCCTCGGCACGACTAGTCTACCGAATTAAAGTTACTCAGCGGGCTATGGTTGGAGTTCCTCTGAAGGATCGAATCAGAAATTAGATGATCCGACAGAGTACTAAGGTCACAGAATTAACAAGCTGAAGTGGCAGTGGGCTGGTCATATAAGCCGCAGAACCTATAACTGTTGGGGTAGACGTGTTCTTGAGTGGAGACTGCGACTTGGTAAACGTAGCGTAGGAGACGCCCTGCGACTAGGTAATGGAGCGACGACTTGCGCCGAGTGGCTGGCAGTGGTTGGATGAGAAGAGCCGAAGACTGGGCTCAGTGGCGTACTTTGGAAGAGGCCTATGTCCAGCAGTAGACTGATAAGGAAGTTACTACAGCTACATAAAAAAATCGTTCCCCATTGACATATCTCTGCTAATTGGTAACGTTCCTATCTCGTTAGCCAAGTCGCCGGTAGTGTCCGGGCGGCGCGTGCAGTCACGGGAAATTCGCGCGCGGTATGAGAGCGGAACGGGCGGTAAAAACGCGGCGTGCGTCCGCTATGCTGCCACAGACAACAAATTAGGCGCCATTGCAGTTTGGACACTGCTTTTTAAAAAAAAAGTTAAATGTGTGAATGGGCATCACTTCTTTAGTTTTTTTTCCTGGAATATTTATTGTTCCTGCTAGAAAAAAGAAAACTGCGATTGTAACCTCCAAGGGAAGCTATACTTGTTTATATATCGTTTGACGTCTACGCCACACAACTGTTTCCCGCCAATAAGTTACAGACTACAAAATCCAGTAATTGGGTATTTTTCAGTGTCTCCTGGTTATCTATAATTATATAATGAATCTGTCACCAAGCACTGTATTCCGTGCAGCGTCACTTGAGAGCTAGTTCTCAGTCAAAGCATGCTGCCACTTTCGACCACTTCGTCGCTTAATATTAGATGTACATTTTTGTTGGGATTACCACAGAAAAGATGTATGATAGTACTGTATAACTTTTTTTTATCTGGCCTACCGATCGATGCGTACGGAAGCGCTATACTGCCACCTCCACCGACTGTGACTCTGATCGCTGATTGATTTACTGACAGATTTATGACAGTAACACACTTTCTGTAACGAGGATAAAATTTGAATATAAATTAACCTAGACTGAGCAATTATAGCAAATTCGTTCAAATTACCAATTAAACCAGTACTAGGGTACAGGTAAATGACTTGACACAAGACTTGTATAGTTTTAGTTCACTATTTTGTTATTTATTTATTTATTGGCTACTAGCGACCCCCCGGCTTCGCTCGGGTACGTAAATATGAATTGTTGATAAAGCGGGTCTTATTTTCGTACAAAAAATCTCATAGAAAAAGCTTGTTGAGTTTTTCCCGAACTTTCCAATGTTCTTTGTACGAGTAAAATATTCAAATTTTATTTTCCTAAAATCTTATACGGGTTATACAAACATTGAGAGAAAAAACTTTCTAACATGTGTTTATTCTTCTCGTCCTTGCTCTATAATTATACGATACTGTGTATGTCAGAAACAAATACATTCCATTTCATTTATTTTTGCGTTTCATATTTACTAATTACATTTATTGCCCAATTGAATGCCGGTACAACAAACAAACAGCCGCACAGTGGGCACACCTGTAGCGCATGGTGACAGTGCGCCTGCCAGCCCAACAATCAAGGTAGTTCGTCGACCTATCCTTGGCCCACATACCGCGTGTGTGCCCACTGTCCACTGTCCAGCGTTTTTTATTGCCGCGCAGTGGATATTTGCGGCGATAAGTAAATTCGTTTCAACTTTAAAAAAGAAAATAAAATATGGAAAATATGCTTTTGTTTTTTATGTTTCTATAATATTATAATTGTAGATAATTCATAGATATTACAATCTAGCCTATTTTGACTCATGATTCATTTTAATCTAACTTAAATTACTAAGAAAAGAAAAAAGAATAAGTTCGCATGAATGTGTTTTGTAAAAATCCTCTTGTAAGGTCGGAAAATTCGGTCAAACTGAAATGGTTTTTTGTCTGCGGGATTTTTGTATGAATTCAAGGCTCGTCTTTTACTTAAGAAGACGGGGAGGGTCTCTGGTCTTGAGATAAAAAGTAGCATAAGTTATTCTGGTCCATAAACAATATCTATGCAAAAAGTCACTGCGTTGCTCCGTGAAAGAAGGACAAGCTTAAAGACAAACTTTCGCATTTATACAACTGTGAGGATTGTATATCACCGCTATGTATGAACTTGTAAAAGAAAACTAGACCATCGAGATGCGTTCACGCACAATACGTTCAATAGTAATAATTAGACAAGAGATATAAGTATTCTGCGCTTTACACATTACAGAATAGGGTTGATTTTTCGTTTAAAAACTGAAGAAATTATTTTTATTGTTGCTTATATGAACGGAGCCGTTGCAGCTGTAACTGGAGCGAAATAGATGAAAAAGAAAAGATGGAATTCGGAAAATTATAGCTGTAGGTATATCTCGTTTGTAGATAGATAGATTGACTCTTTATTGGTACACCACAGAACAAAGAAATTTAAAAACAAGAACAACAATAAAACTTAGCGGTTAGTTTGGTAGTGAGTTTTTATTGAGACGATTGGTTCTATTTTTTTAAAGGCAGACTCCCCGATTAAGTTGAAAATAAGGGCTTATTATAATAAAAACCTTTTTCTCAAAAAATCTATATTAAGAGAAAAAGAGGGAAAAATATTTAAAAAGAAAAAAAAATGTGCAGTGTGATTTTTTTTTCCTGTTATTATACCAAAGATTTTTTAATCAGCATCAGCATATATAACAAATACAATGCCCACAGCGTCAATTTTATTATTATTTATTTATTAGTTTTTTATAAGGTTTTTAAGTATGAGAGGTTTTCCAGATGAGCAAGTTATTCCCTCTGTCTCATGCAGGATGAAGCTTTTAAGACCAAAGCCTTAAAAATGTCTTGTAAACAAGCTGTACCTACACCAAAACCTCCATAAACGTCAGGTTGAAATCACCCTTGTCAGCCGTCCCTCAACAAATGCGGCAGTATACCTAGCCCTGTGTAAACCGATCTTTACAGCCGTACTCTTTATCGCCATCATATAGATATAAATCGTCGTCAGAGGTTTGTGTAATGGCCGCGTTTGATTGGCACGAGCATTACCCTCTGCCGGCTCCCACAACTAATGGGATAATGATAGTGTTTCCGGCAGGAAAGTGCGTAATTAGCGGTGGATCAAACGAAACGAACCGTGGATCGGGCGAAATGTAATAGAATAGAATATAGTTACCTATGTTTTTTTGCAACAGGTACCAAAAAAGAAATGTCAAAATCGACTTACGCTGAAAAAAGTTTTAATGCCGAACGGTTAAAAACTTTTAAAAAAAGAATAAAAAACGATATTGCACTAAATTATTGCTGGACACAAACCTGTTACTGCCCCAAATACAAAAAAGGGCATTAGAAGAAAAAAGAACGAAAAAAATCGTGGTCTGTTTTGTTTGCTTTTCTTCAGCAATAATGATGATTTAGAAAAAAATAAAGAAATAAATTAAATTAATTATCGTTTAAAACCGCAGTCTATTTTGCAAATTTTCAGCAATAAATGAATGAACGTTGATTTCTTATCTAATTATTTACCTGGGTGGTTGATAATGGGATTCTTGTGAGTTCTGATTATGTTGTAAAGTATAGGAGCTGTAGACTGGCTTTTAGTAATGGTAGTTGGCGTTTAAAATAATAGGTCCGTTTAATTACTGAGCGTGTATTTTTTACCAAAACGTTTTGCTACCTCCTATTCTATATTTGATGGCTCGCTCAATAGGATTTGCGCTCACTCCAGGTGGAGAACTGGCGGGAGGTGGCGCAGAACAGGCCGAAGTGGCCTCTTTTGTTATCGGAGGCCAAGACTCACTTTGGGTCGTTGCGCCATCTCAGTTAGTTCAATAGAAATGTTTTCGACTAGCTGTGCACCGCGGTTAGATCTGCGAGGACATTTCCACGGAAACCCTATTTTTTCTGGAATAATTAAAAGTAGCCTATATCCATGCCCCTTTGATGGTCTATAATGAAAACATTATTATTATTATATCACGCTCCGGCCCATAAACAATCTCTATACCATTTTATATTTGGCTTTGCAAACATTTACGGCTGGTTTCAATAACCGTGCATAGAAAAATCGTGCATAGATGCACGTTTTTTTTTACTGGAGATGGAAATTTGACATAAGCTCCATAGACTTTTTTGGCGGCAATCGAATTGTGAACGTGAAAATTTTGTTTTTATTTCCAAAACTTGTGTTTCTTCGAGTGATAATGTGTAATATTGGTGGATTATTAACAATAAAAAATAAAATTGAAATAAAGTTGTGAAAGTGACTTTTCGAGTTGCTCCAAAAAAATCCGTGTAAAGTTTAAGTAAAGCGCCACTACTTTACTTAAACACTATCCTCATCCCTTCATCTCATCATCATTATCATCATCATCATCATCATCATCATTTAAACTTGATTCAAATCTCTGAGATTGAAATATTTTATACTTGACACTGGCAAATACACTAATCGTGTGACGCCATAACAAAACAAAAAAAAAAGCTCCATAGAAGTAATGTCATATTTATGTCAAACCGTGGATAGATCGGTTATTGAAACCGGCCGTTAATTATTTATAGTAATTTCGGCATTTTAGTTTTTATTTTTTTGTGGCTAGTTTTAAGTTTAACGTTTTAAAGTGATCACATGTTATATGCCACTGAAACAAAATATTTTACACTAGCTGTACCCGTGGTTTCACCCGCGTGAGCTACAATTTATCGTGATAACAAGTAGCCTATGTCTTAGAACCAAAACTGTTTAGTAGTTTAGGCGTGAAAGACAGACAGAGTTACTTTCGCATGTATAATATTAGTAGGGATTTGATTTGATAGGGTTGAATATCGTTAGAGGACGCCACCAGTGCATGGTTGTTGAATTGTTTCAATTAAATTACCTATTTCACGCTTATTGAAACCATCTCAGCTAGATCGCAGCTTCGCAGCTATTGCGCAACTGTAGCCATTACGGCATGGATGGTTACTGAGCACCGTGGGGCGTTTGTTACGTAACAGATAGTTGTTATTGGAACTGTTGGAGTGACGAAAAATCGATAAGACTTTCTTCCGCCGCACTACAATTCTCTCGTGGATGGCATGGACAACAAGTATCCAGTATCCAGAGAGAAAATTGCTATATGATTAATTTTTGTTTATTTTTTTTTGTTATGGCGTCACACGATTTGTGTATTTGCCAGTGTTAAGTATAAAATATTTCAAACTCAGAAAGTTGAACCAAGTATTAATGATGATGATGATGATTATGACATAATGATGGGATGAGGATAGTGTTTTAGTAAAGTAGTGGCGCTTTACTTAAACTTTACACGGACTTTTTTGGAGCAACTAGAAAATACACTTTCACGACTTTATTTTTATTTCCCAAACTCGTACGCATTAACGAACACATAATGGTTAATAATCTACCAATATCACATATTATCCACTCAAAGAAACACTAGTTTTGCAATTACAAACAAAATTTTCATGTTGACAGTTTAATTGCCGCCAAAAAGTCGAGCTACAAAATTTCGCGTGTAGAAAAAAAAGAAAGATGAGTGTGTTGTCAGTTCTAAAAGAAGATAATCCTTTTTCCTAAACCTGGCAACACACACTACTTTTTCCACACGGCGAAATCGTGTAGCAATTTCGTAGCCAAATAACGTGCACTTGAGCGAGGTTTTCTGATGCGGAGACGTACTTAGCATAGTTGGGACAGTGCCTCGTACATCACTGCTATGAGCCAGGTATCGGGCTAGGAAATACCACAAGATGGACGTACAATACGGAATGAAATTAACATCGAGATGGATTGACAGAAAGCGAGCACTGAGGACGCATTTCAAGTAGCAGATAAGTAGACGCTGCAGGGGGCCATTTTGCATTTTTGATTGATGGAAAGGCGGGCTTTGATGTTCGTGGAATAAAATGAATGGGAAGATTTCATAGGCATTTAGTACAAAGCTCGTATTTTGACATTATAAACAGACGCTTAAATTTTGCGCGATTCCTGACTCCTGAAGAGCTTGTATTGTTTTTTAACCCTCGACGCGAACAGAGGGTGTTATTTATAAGTTTAACATGTGTTATCTGAGGCATTGTAGCCCTAAACGGATGAACCGATTTTGATTACGTTTTTTTGTTTAAAAGGTGACTTTGTCGAAAGTTTTCGTACACTGTGTTCTTTAAATCTTGTTTTACATCAGCAAGTTATTACTGTTTAACTAGGTACACGTTTACTGGAAAAGTTAATTATAAATGAGCAGCGTGAGACCTGTAATTTTCGCGTTTTGGAAGCGCCGAAAGCTTTCGAATTGAACGAAGCACGTATTAACTCGTTGCGTAATCAATTTTGAAATAATAACAGGTCCCGGTAGTCGGACACTTGAGAGTCATAAATCATTCGTAAAACTGTAGGAACAGCAGTAAGAAATGAGCGTGTCTAGTGAAGTTAACAGGTACACGCTAAGATATAGGTATGTATTAGATTGTATAAGAATGTGACGTAAAATTTATTTTTAAGATTTGATAGGATATTAAACATTAACATAAATAATTCGAACCTAATTGTAAATACCTACGTAATATTTTTTAGAGTTAAATTAAAATAATTGCAAGTTAAAGGCTACATTTGTGTCCCCTTCTACAGGTAGAGTGCCAAATAAGACATTACCACGTTGAATAGCCAAATGAAATATGTACTAATGTAAAACACTACTTGAAAATCATTCATCTCTTCTATTACGCATATTATCATAAACTGTAATCTTCACCAAGAGCATGCATATATAATTAAAAAATTAAATAAATCTCTTTAATTTTAGCATGCTAGTTGAAAGCATTTACGAGTATGTTAACAATTCATCAATTACTTTTCTACACATTTGTGTCGTACTTTTCTGTCAAAGAAAGCACGAAAAACGTTTTCTTGCATTTCTCGACCACTTCCCGAAGTTGGCAGTCGAGGCTAGCGCAAAAACCCAGCTTCGCCCCGGGCACCAGCCGGCCGGCAATTAGACGGGACTTTCACCGCCTTTATGGTGCCCGGAGAAATTACCAGCTATGTGTTCATGTGGTGGATATATTATTGTACATCTTCGAGTTTTCGTTACATGATTAGTAAATGGTAGGTACTGTATGTGATAGTATGAGAAGGTAGGAAGATGTTTTTGTAGTTTCTGGCTTTTCAAACGTAATATCTTGGCAATGTGTGGAACTTGAGTGGATTTGGGCATGAAACTGAACAGTTAATTCAAATTATAACAGTAGGATTTAACATGTGATTAGTTTAAAACGTCAAACTTAAAACTAGCTACGCCTGTTCCAACCTCCATAAACAGATATGACACGCAAGGCACGTCTTTTCTTGGATGCGATCATGTAATTACATTTTCTCTTATTACTAACCGATTAAATTGGAGCAAGTTCACTAAAACCACAATCTTTTTTGTCGTCTAATTAGTGTAATATTTGACTTGAAATTACGTCAGTATTTTTATGGTAGGTTAACAAAGGCCATTATGGGTAATTTATGTTGTGTACGCTCACGAATTCGTGAACCTGTGTAATCTATATGATTGGATATACGCAACGTATTTTCTATGCGTGCAGCGATCAAACAAATCATTAGAAACAAATAAACAATAACAATGACGGGGCGACGACCGCGCCGCCCCCGCCCGCTCGCTCCGCCACGCTGGGAAAGTCACGACGGCGACCATCATTCTTAATTTAATGTAAATCAGAAAGAAAATCACATAAGAAAATTACTAGCTGCGCCCCGCTGTTTCACCCGCGTCTTCCCGTTATCCCGCAGGAACCTTTTTCCGGCATAAAAAGTAGCCTATGTGTTAATCCAAGGTATAAGCTATCTCCGTAGTTACGGTGATACGTGGTTACAAACATAATACAAAAGTTTGTAAATGTCTGAGTGAGTACGTTTCATAATTTTTCACGCGGAAACGGCAAACGGATTTGAGTGAAATTTGGAATGAAGATAGGTCGTAACCTGAATTAGCTCATAGGCTTCTGTTTATCTCGGAAAAAGTACTTGCAGGAAAATGCGTGGCTTTTCCAGTATTGTTAATATATTCCAAACACCAAGATTTTCCCCCAACGGTTCTGAAATGCAAAGGGGTCGTCGCAGCGTTCTTTCAGTACGTCTGGACGTTTTGGCACCATACACATGGTTTAGCTGATTATTTTCATCAAACAACAATCGATGATCAACGTGTCATTACCAATTTGACTTTTATTGTTTGCATTGGAGGCGACCCTATGCCATACTATTGTCAGATGCTGAAAACTTTTTGCCGCTCATAGACGCGTCGCCGCAAAAACATGCGTGTGACAACATGGGGACCTTTACTTCAATGCTACATACTTGTGACTATTGTTACTGGCGTTAATGATGATAAGTAAAGAAGTTAATGATTTAATAATTAATTAGTGACCTGCCTCGCCACCGTTTCGCCGGCAATGAGTATAGTACATACCTATATTGCAAAAAGAGAACTTCAAATATTACTGTTGAATGCAAGTAACGTGTTAACGAGCAATACGTCATATGTCACAATATAACTATAAAAAAACATGTAACAATTAGAATTCATAGTAACTTCACTCTTTTACTAAATATTGCCATTATACTCATTAATCCATTTAATTATAATAATTACATCAGTGGCTGAATGTCTACAATTGCACACATTTCATGTGGATGGCAACTTTATATTCTTTCCATCAATTTTGATGGGGTAGATTTTTGGCGGGAAATAATGGAGACTGTCGATTGTATTGGAAGTATTGGTACATACTGTAGAGAAAATAGTTTTGGTGGCTGATTACGACTGATATGGCGTGCCCTCAGAAGCACTGCAGCGCACAGTTGAAGAAGCGACTAACGGTCACCCATCCAGATTTTGTCCGTGGTGTACGACCGACTGGACAAGCATGCCATCATTGCTACGTCTATATGTTGATTCTAATACTGTGTACCGCGAGTATGTATACATATAATATGTACTTTTGAACAAGCAAATATACATCTACCTGCCCGTCGTGTTTGTACTTTGCGTAACGGTTTATTTTTGTAGCTGTCCTTTCAATTTTACATAATACCGATGTAACGTCTACTTGGATGCGGAACACGCACGTTTTATTGATATCTGTATTGATTTTGGGCTACTTTTACACTTATTATGTAAAGTGTTTAATTAATTTAATGGTTATAAAAGTGGGCATTTCGAAATGAATGTCTTTACTGGTATTTTCGTAAAACATTTTTAAGTAACATGAGGATGTCGTTTGTTTTGGGTTTATATCGAGAAATCAAACAAAAATAAATACATGGTAATTATCCCGTTTCAAAACCTAATTCTAATGTTTTGAGTTTATTCCAGCGCAATTTGTAAAAGTTTTCAGTTTTCATTCAATTAGTAGAATTTCAAAAGGTTAAAAAAATTGGTACATAAGTCATGACGTGATTTTCTTATCACTTTGCTCATTGCCAATCATTTCATGTTTACATTGTAACTCCAGAAACTTTCTGACTACCTTAATTTGTGCACGCTACATTACCTCCCCCGAATTAATTGCATTTATCTAATTATAATCGTAACAGTCTTGTGTAACTCATTGTTGAGTGCAGCTGTGATTGTGTCTGCCTGCTCCAGCTTTCAGTAGCGGTGTTGATAAGATACGAGCTGATTGAGATGTTTTAGCGCGTGAAGCTTGCTTTGAGTTCTGGTTTTTGTAGCAAACACTTACAATATAAATTTCAAACAATCTTACATGGTGTCGCGCTGCCCTGCAATTTGAGGGAGCGGGTCAGTCAGTCTCACTTGAGAGCCAGTTCCCCAGCGAGCTTATTATCTAACTTGACTGGAGATCGGCTTGCGCTTTATTTTGACGTTTGACTCCTGGCTGGGCTTCGACCATTACCACAGAATAGATATCCAACGCTATTTTATAAGTAGTAAATTGAAAAAATACTTACTTTATTTTTCTCGTACCCTGAATGAATTTCTCTCTGTTCTACAATAAATCATCTTTATCTTTAAACGAGCTGTTCCCCGTGGTTTCATCCGCGTGGACTACAGTTTATCGCTATAAAAAGTATCCTACATCCTTCCTCAAGGTTTAAACTATATCCGTACCAAATTTCGTTAAAATCGGTTCTGTAGTTTAAGAAAGCGAGACAGAAACACAGAGTTACTTTCGCATTTATAATTATAGTAGGGATGAACCTCAAAGAATCGTGAAGTGCGGTGCAGCCCGTCCGAGTGTGCTGCACCTTTAGCTCTCACAATAAACAACATAAAAACCCATACGGTGCAGTTTCCGGGAAAGGTTGTACGCTTGCAATGCGCTTTCAAGATGGAAAACCGTCCCGCTGGCCGGCATGCCGCCCGGCCGCTTTCTGTTTCGACGGCGAGAGTGCGCGGACCTGTCCCGCGCGCATCACGCGGTAGAAATCTGATGGGGGCTGCCTCCGAGTCTGCCGGGGCGTCACAGAACATGGTAGACGGTGTAAACAAGAGGGCTTTGGACGATTTGGAAATTGATAGGGTTGACCAATGTTTCAAACTTAGTGAACTTGCTCCAATTCAATCAATTAGTAATAAGAATAAAATTGTCAATGTGATCGCGCCAAATAAATTACCTGCTGGGCGTTTCTTGCCTGTTCTTTTGCCGGCGTAGGGTGGTTGGAACAAGCGTAGCTAGTTTTAAGTTTGACGTTTTAAATTGATTACCATGTATCCTATTAAATAAAAAAACATTTGACTTCGACTTTGACTTTGAAACAAACTTACACAGTGTCACAAACTTATCTGGTCTAGCTAAGGTGGTGCTGTCACTGAGTTTATTCCTTTAACTTCTCGCTGTTTTCATTCAATGATCATTATTTCCAAATTTGGCCACCGGGCCAGATAAGTTTGTGGCACTGCACATGTTGAGTTGGAGCGTTGCTAACGGAAGTAACGCTCTTTCTTACGATGATGATATAAAAATGAGAGTCAGCGAGAACAAACAGATAGAAACATACAGAGAGAGAGAGTTATTATATTTAATTATAAGGAACGCAGTGCTGATTTTCAAACAACCCCTTCGAAAAGATTTTCGCTGAGAAAAAATTATTTTAAAATCATGATGCAGTTGCTGGATTTATGATGACGATGACGATATGATTGCTTTGTTCTATCTTACGTGTACTTATAATGTTTTTCTTATTTGTTACAGGTAAGCCAAATAATTAATACACAAAACATGCTTTAAGGTATCCGTAAGTATTAACTGAAAAATTAATGGAAATTTACTTCTTGTATTTTCACAAAAGTTGTACAATTCTTTTAAAATGCTATGTTCTTTCTAAAAGTCCTGTTGCAGGTATTATAATGCATCTATTTTTAACCCCCGACGCAAACTTAGGGGTGAAAATTAACGTGTGTATCTGTCTGTGCATCGTAGCACCTTCCAAAGGAATGAACCGATTTGGATTCAGTTTTAATTTTACGATCTTTTTACGCTATAGTGTAACGGTGATATGAAGTCCAGTAAAGCAACCGAGTTGCAAAAGCGCAAGTGCAGCAAAACCGCAGCGAAGTGGCGTTGCGGTAGCTTTGGAAATACTACATTCTACAAAACATTTAGGTATACCTAGTCGGGTATCTATAGAGGCGTATAGGTGTTACTAACATTCTTATTGCACTTTGAAGCTTTAGGAAAATAAGTAACATAAAATTCTATCACAAAACACATAGCCTAAGGATGGTGTAAAATGGCTTACAATCTTTTTTTTTTAGCAAAAATAGTATTTATCAGAAAAAAATCCATTTGTCTGCGCTTTGGCCATCTAGATTTTATGATTTTAAAATATTTGTGGGTGCTAAATAAATTAACAATTCTTCGTTAATTAGATTAATAGATACTCTATTTCTTTCTTCTATCCGAAAATTACTACACACCTATGTGAAAATATAGTATTTTTCGTACCATATTACTTTTCTATAGTATACAGTACTATTCCGCCGCGAAAGAAAGACAAACCAACCAAACACACTTTTGCAATTATGTCAGTACGAGGGTTACGGGTTTAGTTTAGATTTGATTTGATTCGATTAAAACTGTCCCCAGCAGCACAATTAGCAAATTGCGAGTGTCATTAGGAAACAATATCGATAGTGGGACCGGCGCGGCGGGTGCGCTCACACAAAGGGCAGTTTTTGTAGAGAGCGCAGTAAGTACATGACTGTGGCAACCTTATAATTATACTCAACACAGTAGAGCACGAAGCAAAGTGTGTTTAGCAATGTCACCACAGATGATAATTATTAGTTGAAAGGAGTTAGAAGTAGAGCGACATTAAAATGTTTCATTATGTTGGTAGTTCCCATTTTAGAAGCAGTTTTGTCGTTTTATGAGTGGTATTTTTTGTAGTAGGTACTGTTTATTACGCTGAGTAAATTTGAGATATTTTAATAACAAGGATTTTTAATAAAAACTAGGTTGAATAATCTTTTCTTTCTTTTTTTTCTTTTTTCTAAAGGAACAAGATGGGAAATGTCACCGTAGATTTGTTCGATTTGAATTCAAATTGAAAGCAGAAAGTACACGTTCTCACTATAATTATGTAGAGTGCTGTCAAAGCAATAAATGGTAAACGACACCATAAGTTGGTAACAGCGCGTAAGACTAAATATTATTTGGTATTTTGTAACCGCACAGAGCTTTGCGGTTGCGGTTTGTACCTATGTAGTTATGCGTGTGAGTGTATACCACCCGCGTAGACATGTTATTGCGATAAAAAGTATCCTATGTCCTTCGCCAGGGTTCAAACTATCTCCACAGCAAATTTCATCAAGATCGGTTCAGCGGTTTAGTCGTGAAAAGGTAACAAACAAACACAGTTATTTCCGCATTTACAATATCAGTATTATGTTTGTATGTTTGTCATAAGTGCAGTTGTGAAGTTTAGTCATTAGTACATGTCCTGAAGACCACAGACAAAGTAAAACTAATTGTAGATCATAAAAAAAAAAATCAGAAAATCTCTTATCTGAAGTTACACAAATCTTTCACCCACGTACAACAGTGAAGATGCGATGCAGTCAGTGAAATTCTACATTGGTTAGCCTAACCACATTGCGCCACAGCGTTGTGGTAGTCGGATGCAGTGCGCAACCTGCCGCCAATCTGTAGTAAAAACCTATGTGAACTGCACAATACTGCATTGCAGACAAAAACGCTTGATCTCATTACCCAAAGCGAATGCGGGAAATGCGTGTCCCAGCCACAGTTCAAAGGTGTTGCGTGAACTGCTGATCAAATCACTTGTGCAGTATTTGCCAATGGTACCGTTAGCATTGAAAAATATTTGAGATATTTTCGAAACTATTGGTTTAAAACAAGATTTGTTAACACGTTTTGTTGTCTTTTAAGGCGGGTTGTTTGATCCGTAGTCAAAGTTTACCATAGTCAAAAAATATATGAAACAACTGACTTGTGGACTGTGGTAAACTTATTTATTACGCGTTTGACATTACATCAGTTAACTTTGACAATGGATCGAAAAACTGGCCCTTAGCCAATTCTAATAGGCAATTTGTATCTCTACTTTTCAATGAATTTGATCCATTTATACTTGTTCATTTTTATACTATTACCATTATTTTAAAAGCTTAAGTATTCAATATGCATGATATTGAATACCTAAGCTCGTTAGTGTAATTTTTTACATGTAGTATGTTACATGTAATTTGTTACATAAATAACTGTAATGAGTGACACTTAACCATAATTTTAGTGACATATATATCCACATTATTATATGCAATAGTGTAGCTACATTATGCAGCTGATCAATAAATAAAATCAAATGAATTATGGCATTTTCATATACAATCTAAACGCGGAAAACTGATTTCAACATTCAAGAATTTCCAAAGCAAACCTTTTAGTTTTACCGTTCGTAACTTAACTAAGTATTTTGTAATATTTAACCTGAACAGTGTCCGTACAGCATAATAAGCAGCCTGAGCAATTGGCGACCACTTACCATTAGAGCGGATGCATTGAACTTTACCCGGTGGTTGTGAAACCGGCCATCGCGGAGACCATTGTAAAGAGTACCTGTACTGAGCTACTGGTCCAAGAAGGGTCCTCGCGCATTAGCTAGACCAGAGATGTCTAAGAATCGTCTGTGAAATTAAACGAAATTTGTTCAAAACTTCTCGTGGCCTCAACTGCTTTGAAGTTCTCATTTTGTCATACAAATTTTAACACTCCATCAGAGAAAAACATTAAATAAGCGTCTACGTAACAAAAACAATTTGTCTTCCAAATTTTTGATCCTAGGACACCAGCTAATATATTAGTCAGGGTTAACATAACAGGCTGATTACAATAGCCTTGATTTTGATAGTAATAAATATGTCTGATGTATAATAACGCGGTTTAACAAATACTTGTATAGAATATACTTTATATCATAAGACCAGATAGTCTATGCACTCAGTGATCTTAGGCCTAAGTAAGTGCGCGAGGAACCTAACGCTGCCAAGTGGCAAGTGGTCGAAACGAAACGCTTTGTGCAATGTGTAGGGCTTAACGTTGATTGATGGATTGGTGCGGGAACTATAAAGTACGCTAGCAGGTAGCGGCACTACTGTCACAATAGATGGTTTCTTAATAGACAAAAGACAAACACATGAGAGACAATTGAGTAGGTAGGTACCTAAATGTCAAACCCTTTCATGTTTAAATTAACGGTTCATGAAGGTTTTTCGTAAGTGAAAATTATGACTTTTACAAAAGGTAATAAACCTAGATTCGATCAATGAAATTGTATAGGTAGATGATGCAAGCAGTAGTGTGCAAACATTACTGTATTTTAGATTGAAGGGCAATGTTAGCAATCCTACTGCGAAAGTTTGTGTGTGTGTGAATGTTTGTTACCACGTATCTACTAACTGCGGCTTCAACCAGCGCTGATCAAACGAGCAGCACAACGCTGAGTTGAGGCCGGTTTGCAACAATACATTTTCTTGTTCTTTTTTTTTCTAATTTCTACATAATGTATTTGTCTTGTATAATTTGTTGCAAATAAATGATTCTTATTCTTATACTAAATCGACTTTGATGAAATTTTTCAAATTTTTTTTTATTCCCTGGTTTAACACATTGGCTTTTGATCCCGAAAAAAGGTTTCTGCGGGATAAGAGGAAGACAAGGGTGAAACTGCGGGGATTTAGAACTGTTGAAGTTCAAAATTCTGATCAGCACTGAACTGTAATGGGCAAGCGTGACGCTTACCATCAGGCGAGTGACCTGCTCGTATCGTCATACAGTGACATAAAACAATGTGGAACAGATCCAACTAAAAGAAAAACCCTTTATTCAAAGTGTTTGGCACAAACTTCGGGTTAGTATTTGTGAAACCGACGACTTGCTCATATAGTCACGACCTTAGTACTGTTGTGCACTCAAGTCTTCAGAGAACTTTAAAACAAGATGAAGGGTGAAGGAAAAGATCGTGAGGAAACCATAGCTTGATGGTAGGGTATTTTCTAGTGCTCGCGTGGCTAGCTACCATGTGACGAAATTAAGTTAAGAATCTGTCGCCAAGAGCCTAACGGTGTTTCCGGCAGTCTCACTAGAGAGCCAATTCCCAGTCCAGATGTAGCGCGGCGCCATCTTTGACCACATCGTCACCTCACATCAGGTGACTTGTGGTCAAACGCTACACTGAAAATAGTAAAATAAGACCGCGACGTGACAAACTTAGTGTAGGATTTTGTCTTCTGCTCATAGCTGGCAGTAGTTGGATGACAAAAGCCGATGACTAGGCTCCTTTTTTTATTGATTAAAACGGTATGTTACATAAATACTTTCTATTGGGACGAAAGTCAAAAAAGTACATTTTCTAAAACCACAAATGAAACATATATTTTCCACTAACCAGTACAGTACGTGTCCAATCTAGGTGTACCGAAGGGCCGTCTCTTTCACCTGCGCCTGCGCCGCGTTCCACGCCATTCTAGACCATTCAGTGTTTCTCAGCGGTTTAGCTGTACCTACCTATATCTACTACGGCGATTAGAATTATGCAAGCAATGTGATATTTGGAACTGGAATAGAAAAACTAAATACATTTAATCATAAAAAATAGAAATGAATTAACGTCACATTGTCTTAGACCTAAAACTTAACCTTTAAAACCCCTGACAATCTTTGCTAAGAACATTCACGGCCAAGTCACTTTTCAAGAAAAAATACTACATCAAAATCGGGTCATCTGTTAGGGAGCTTCGATGCTACAGTCAGACACTACACATTTTAACAACTTTCTTCTTCTTCGGGGGTAAATAACGGGAACAATAGCTTTCATCATTTGATTAGATCCTTCCATCTTGCTCCTTGAGCTGGCATCTAGAAACTTCTATGAACACTGTGAAACCTCCTTCTTTGTTTTTTAACATTGATTCTTACTACCCAATTGCGAAAGAAGAAAGGTTATGTGTTTCGAATGTATGTTAGTATATTTCTTTCGCACAGCATGTAGCCTAAATGGCTTGACGGATTTTAACATACGAAGTGTCATTCTAATCGTCTTTATTGTGGGAGTGACATAGGGTACTTTATTTTGGCAGAGTCGGGTCTTTTTGTTCCTTTAGTAATGTATAATCTTGTTTTACCGTAATGCTTCATACGACGTGGATACTTCTACATAATCCTACATATCAAAGTTGTGGGCAAAGCTTGTGCAATGACCATTTAACTGCATTTTAGTGCATAGCTCTTACCATACTCGGGTCTCACCACATACTAGTGGTATAAACGGTAATAACGTGATGCAAGAACGCCTATCCAGAAATATACAAGCCTTCCTGTGGCTTTGATCGCTTGATTTAAATACTACGGATGTATCGTAAAAATTAATACTTCAGTCCGTTAATATAAGTATCGTATATGTAGGTAGAGATAAACATTACAAAACGGTTCTCTGTGAGAATCCGATACAACTCGGACAGTTAGAGAAATTAGTTGAGTTAGTGACGCAATTCTCGAAGAGATGTCTGCTAGTCGTGAGGTTGTGGATTCGATTCCCGGTACGGGGATATTTTGTTACATATATTTCGTAAAATATATGTAAATAAACATCTTGAATATGAATTGTAAACACACTGTATTCAATTCAACTTATCCTTGTAAACTATTCAAATATTTGAGTTTCGACAGTTACAAAAACGAAAATAAATTAAACTGGGAAGTTAGCATTTTTTATTTTGAAGGTTCTATCACCAGTACGCCAAAATGGCTCCACAAAAAGAAGGTACATACTTTTACCCCGGGAAAATTAGACGTTCCTATGATACCTAAAATACCAATGATATATGTACTTGACTGCGCATTTTGTGCTTCGTATAGGTGAACAAATATCACAATATCATTAGTGCAATAAACTGTCAACTATTTAGTATTCACTCCTACCATTTGATAGCAATATATTCAAGCGCCAATTATAGTCACGGATATACATTATACAAGTAGGTATAGCTAAATCGAAATTGATTTACGCAACACAGTTCCGACAGCGCGATATTTAGATTGGAGTGATTAGTTTGGAAGCTGATAGTTAGCGGCCACATTGACAGCTCTGTCGTTAACATAAGAGCAAATTGAATTATGTAATCTTTGATTATACTCGTAATACTTAATTATAAAAGCTATCGTTTTACTACCAGACTCTAATTGCTTACAATAGAGAGTAGTGGCGCTCTCTCGTATTAGAAGTCAATACACATTTTGGGTCGCTGAGCCATCGGAGTTAGTTATCTTTTGGTCTTGCTACTCGGTCCGCAGATATTTTGTTTTCCGATAAAGTGTAGCATTGTCTTTTCCTTTTCAAATCTTACGGTTGACCACATTGGTAGTAGGTGGCACCACGCTACGCCTAGATATCTCATCCAGATTGGGAACTGGCTATTAAGTAAGGCTGTTGAAAGACACTATAGTGCTTGACCAACAAGCTATCACGATCACGATGTTTTCCTTCACTGAAAGCTCAAGCTCATGGTAGGATTCGAACCCACTGCTTACGGGTCACACATCGAAGGTGCTACCAATGAGCCATCATCACTTCAAAAAGTAGAAGTGTGCAAGAGTAGAGTTAGAAATAGCTTTTAATAGTCACAATATGACAAAAACTACGATTATTTTATTATTCTGCGTGTGCCGTCAGTATGTGAGGTGTGCATTATACAATACAATATAATAAATGAACAATAACGCTTCACTTGTGTTTGAACAAAGGCTGCGGTCCTCCTTCGATTATTTCTCACGCGATCTGTACGTACCGTTAGAAAATAAAACTTATGAGAGTTATGTTATTACTTTGTACTTCTTTATTTACTCGTATCTTCGCAATGCTGATTGCTTGAACAGATTATGGGATCTTTCGCGTTTGAGTTTACGTTATTCCGCAGTCCGCACCTACAATACATGTTTATACGAAGAATAAGAGTACAAAAACCAAAAGTCAAAGTATTCCAGGTTAAGAATCTATGTATAAATGCTATGTATCAATAGGTTTATTTCGGCAGCCTCAATTCAGATAAAGCATGGCGCTACCTTCAACCACATCGTCACTGAACATCAAGTGACTTGTAGCGAAACGCTACCCTGTTAAAATAAAAATAGAACCTTTTAGCTAGGTACAATTTGTAACAAGAAATTGGTTTGTGGTTTGTTTGTCTATGAAAAGGATTTTTTCATTTATGATCGTTTATTTAGTTACAATACAAAATAAAAATAATTTACTTGCTGTCTCTGTTATCAGTACTCCTATAATCAGTTAGGTAGTGCAATGTTTATTTGGAAACCTGCGGCGGATCGCAAAGGTCACACCGGCGCGGGCGCGGCCGCCGCACCGTCGGCGTCTATCGCGCCCAACACTGGAATTTACCACCACTGTGACTCTGATTGATTGACTTGTAGCAGGTTCACTACAATCCCAAGCTTTTTTATCATCTAAATAGTTCAATGTTTTGTAATAAGCTGAGTTTATAATACATCAATTTGATATGATGATATGATTAGTTTCGTACCATTCAACTTAATAACAAGACACGTCTTAAATGTATAGTCAGTATTAATGATAACTTGTGTGATGTGCAACTAAATCGATAAACTGTGAATCGAGGCCGCGTCCGATTTATTTATTCTCAAGCTATACGGCACAGCACCCCACTAACGAAATTACACAAATAAAGAAGCAGAACTTTCACCGCACCGTAACAGATCAAAACATTCAAAGTAATATACCTGCCGATGAGAAAGCTGGCACAAATCTATTGATCATCGAATCGATATGCAAAAAGTTAAATATCAACACAAATCAGCGACAACACCTGACCCGGAACGTTAAAAAACAACCTTTTTGACCCGTGCCACAGAATAGATAAGCGTTAATTACTCCCGTGGGCGGCTATTTCATTTTACGTTCTGTTGGTGGCTAAATTTATTACATTACATCCCGCGGTTTCACCCGCGTGGGATACAGTTTTTCTCAATAAAAAGCATTCTATATCCTTCCCCAGGGCAAACTATCTCCGTACCAAATTTCATGTGAATCGGTTCAGTAGTTAAGGCGTAAAAGCGTATCAGACAGACAGACAGTTACTTTCGCATTTATAATATTAAATCATGTTTTTTTACTGTAATAAGTAGTGTGTGTAGGGGCAAACAAGCAGACGGTCCAACGATAGTAAGCGGTCACCGTCGCCGTATGGACATTTGCAAAACTAGAGGCGTAGCCGATGCGTTACTCTTTTCATACCCATTCAATACTAGGTATATGTGTAATTTATGACCGCTAGAGTCATTGAGAAAAACAATTGTGTACATCGCTGTCAGTGATGTAACTTTACAAGAGTATCACATAAATAAAATAACATCAAATAAAAACTTATTAACATAATATACATATCAACGTTTTCTAATTTTATGAGGCATAATAAACTTCCTGAAACAACAACATTGCAACATGATTGGTTCAAATAAAGATCGAGAAATGTCTACGATTAGAATGAGCATTGCACAGTCGCTGGTGAACTGCCGAAACGGGTTTAAAGTTAATTCAATTTACATAATGTGTGACGTAACGCGAAGTAAACTGCGTCTAATAACAACATGTCCGTCTGTATGTCCGGACAAAACAGCGTACCTAATAGATACAGTTGTATAAGACTGTTCCGGTCAACGACGTCTTTCACTCGCGGCTGTCGATTTTTGACCCCAACGTTTTGTGAAACTTGGCATATGGTATAGCAATGTTATTTTAAAATTGGTTTTGTAGCAATGATAAGGTGTACGTTTTTTAAACAAAGCAAGTGAAATGCAAGACTTGTCGTAGACTAAATTGCAAGTCCATATAAAACAAAATCACATCAGTAAAGCCTATTATAAAATATCAGACTCAGATGACAAAATAGCTTGGGACTGTAGTGAGCTTGCTCCAATAACCTAACTCACTAATTAAAAATAACAATAATATTTTAGATGGAATCGAGCCCAAAAACTTCTTGCCTTTTACTGGCGTAAGGAGGTTGGAATAGTCGTAGCTAGTTTTAAATTTGACATTTTAAAGTGATCACTTGTTATATCCTTCTAAATAAATATATTTTGCTTTGATTTGATAACTCAGTGGTAATAACGTTGGCTTGCAGCCCGTAGATCGTGGATTTGAATACTGCAATGAGCTGGAGGTTTAAATGATCAAAACATCGATCGTGATGAAACCGTAGGTGTCGTAGGTGGAAGGGCATTTTCTAGTGCTCGCCTGTCAACACACGCAAGTTAAGAATCTGTCGCTAAGTACCTATTATATATTTCGACGACAGCATCACTCGTTTTACTGTCTGGTGACTTGCTGTCAAACGCTACTACGAAAGCAATAAAACTAAAAAAAGTGTAAACTAAAATGTTTAAACATTAAACGTCAAGTTAAAACAAATCTAACAAAAAAGGGCTGTCACCATTAGGCGAGTGACGTCGGAAGCCCTACAGAGCTAGACCTGTTTTAGGTAAACTTAAAAAACTCTTAAGTCCAAACAAGGAGTATATATTTACTATCCATTATCACATGAAGAAAAAAACGAGTTCGCTAAACAAAAGTCTTCAACGCGCTCGTATATCATTTATAAATTATTTGTACAAAATGAATCTTAACCTCGTTGATAATTCCTTAATTTAGTAGCCAATTTAGCAGTCAGTGAAAGTAGATTTGATACAAACTAAATGGAACTAGTTACTATTTTCACTAAAATATTCAAATGTATTCACAGCTTCAGCATCGTAGCAAGTCGTCTTAGATTTTACGAATCAGGCATCCGCAATTTTAATACTAGACGTGTTTGTAAAGTTTACAGTTTTAAATGTACCAATTATGTTCGCAATTAAGTGCTTGATTAGATGTTGACCAAAATGTCAACTAGATACCAGATATGATAATAATTGAACCGGGCTCCTCACGATATACCGAGTGAGAAGGCCACGGAAATATTCTATAAAAATGCAACAGCCATAAGTTGATTCAACATAATCTGCCAAAGCTTTTTTATTATACTTAGGTGATTTGTTAATCATTACAGTCTTTAAAAGTTGAAGTGCTAATTATCCGTCGACATGTAACTATTACAACAGTTTACATATTGACTAGGTGATTAAGTTAGAGGGGCATAAAAGGTAACCTCACTTGTACATGTAGACAAATCTGTACATGCTCAAATATTTTAGGCACACAGCACGAATTCGCCGTAAATTGATGTCAAGATTGAAGATGCGCAAGCGCAGAGATGGGTGCAGTACCGCGGTTGCGCAAGCGCCGGGCGATGGCCGGCCTCACTGCCGCAGTCGCGCTGGTGATGGCGGTGCGGTGCGGTGCGTGGCGCAATAGGGAATATGCATCGATTTTTTTTATTTGTTTAATCCACTTATTACTTCGTTATAACATAGTAAAAAATATAAATCCTATTAAAATCGTTCAAATGAATTTTTAAAATAATATTTAAAGTACCGATTAAATTTGACCTGTTTGAACGCCCTTATTTTTCGCGCGCTTTTGATGACGTCACATCACTCGTCCAGTACTGTTTTCTCTATGTAATGACAGCTAATATTTAAGAATTTTCAGTTTATATCGCTTTTTCGACAATGGAAAAGGCTAAAAAACCATTTTATGGACATTGTCTTGTACCAGACTGCCAAAACACTATAATAAGTACACCGGATAAAGTGTTTTTTTTCTATTCCAAGTGATATGAAAATACGTAAAGGTGTAAGGTTATGAGAAGAGATGAAGTGTCTCCATCATCGTATTTACTGTTGTGAAGATCATTTTAATGTTAGTGTATTGTATTTCGATAGTTAACATGGTGTGAATTGGTCAAAGTTAACTTTTGCAGGCATAAATATTTTGATTATCAAGTGGAAGAAACTAACTCTGTTTACACCAAGTTTACGAGTATACCAGCCTGACCTTTATCATTCCTGTCTTTCCTCCGGAGATTTATTTTAGATCATATATAATATACAATACAACATCATGAGAAAACAAGAGGGAAAAGTTATGCTTCGGTTAAAACAAGGTGTTGTAGCTCATATGTGAAACATATTATGTTTCAGTGCCAAAAATGAAAAATGCCACCACCACAAGAGGGAATGTGTGCGATTAAAAGACAAAAAATATCGTTATTATATAAAGCTCTCACTGAGTTTGCTGTCAGAAGTACAAATACTTTACGCCACAAACAAGTTACTATGAAGCCAGGAACAGTACTTTTCATATTGAAGGCTGGCAAGACCCAGTATATCTCACATGGATGTCTCCGAGATGAAGTAGATTGAAGCCTCTAGTAATACAGACCAAGTACAATGTGATGAAGCTGTGCAAGTAAATATTAGATCAAAGTACAAAAGTAAAGATGTTAATGTTAATTTAACTATTGAAAAGAAAAATGTACCTCTATCTCTATAATGTAGGTAATAATGTTATTCTGCGGTTTGACAAATATGCAGGATGTTTTAATAAAAAAATGAAATAATTATTCCTTTGTTTTATTTTTAGGTATGCATATTCAGTTAATAATTCAAGAAACTTGTTTAACAAAATACAGATATAAAGAAAACCGTAAAAATTAAAATAAAACTGTTACTGTTACATACATATAAAATATAAAACAAGCTTTGACGTTCAGGTTTTTATAACAGATCTGTTTTGTTCTATTCTATTCTAAAACTAAATAATGAATTTAACATTATTAAAAGATATACAGCACTCAATATTAGTACTCGATGGCTCTTCACTACGTCGGTGTAGCTAAGCCAAAAATGCAATTGAATGCTTGCAACCTCCTGAAACAAAACAAAAAATTAATAATAAGTTATGTTACATATGTACTTTAATATAATTATATAATATGACTGTATTAAAAATGTCACTCTAGTTGTAGTATGGTATGGTTGAGTTTTCCTAACTCATCACTAAGCAATATTTTGATTACAAGTTATATTGATAATATCTATGCCAAAGCCACGGTCTCCAACTCTGCCCTAGTGTTTTGCTGAAAAGACATCTAACAATAGCCCAATGAGTAGAAGAAACTAAAAAAATCTTACCTAAGTGTGCTGCACAATCTTCACATTGAACTGAAGTAATGGTTTCTTCAGTTTCATCACAGATCGCTTGTACAGCATAACACTTGTGCCGCACATTGTGCTCTGGTGTGATTCGAGCTTGCACTATACATATGTTCCCATCTCGTTTTACTTGAACATAGCCTACAGCTGAATCTCCATATGATTCACGTTCAGATCTGTAACAAACAATAATTTTAGATAAATACATATAAAAGATTCGGTTGGTCATCTACTTTGTGAGTATCTGCTTCATGATCAAAGACTTTATACAAAATTCGCTACAATCTATTGAAACATACAAGGCTATGTGAAAGATAACAACGTTTGAGGTTATGTTTAGGTAAATACTGTTAGGGAAGTACATGCATAAAAACCTATGTAGTAAATTGCAAAATATCATGTTTTAAAATAATTACCTTGCAGCTTTTACTCCTTTGACCTCAGCGAACGTAAAATCTGGATTTGATGCAAAATATGCGGTCATCATAAAAGCATCTATTTATGGCAAATTGTCCGATTGTGCTTTGACGAAACCACTTTCAGTCATTGTTCTTGATGTTTAGTACTGTCACTATATACCAAAACCGCACTAGGCAATCGAAAACACTACAGAAATCAATTTTTAAGTAATTTTTCTTCATATTAGTATGAATATCGAAGCTAGACTGCGCCGTGTGACGTCATTTTTCGAATCGACCAATGGTGAAGCGATTCGCAAATTTGAAATTCCCACGCTTATTTTGCACTTTTTGATTAAATTTTTAAGGTATTAATTACAAATTAAATAAGAAAATAATGGTTTAGGTGTAATGTCAAGGCCATAAGGTATCATGGAAAAAAAAATCAAGTAAATCTAAATCACATGCATATTCCCTATTGGCAAAGCATGCGCACCGAAATATTTTCATCGCTTGCGCAATGAAGAGACAAGTTTTTATTAAACCAGAAGATTAACACGAAAAGTTGTCGAAGGACATTTGTTAATTAAAAGAACGTACAAATTGCTTTACTTAGAAAGCAATCGAGGTATCGATAAATTATTTATCCATATAACGGTATTTGTAAAACAACAACAGAAACAAACACGAGAAAGTTCCGCTACGAGGAAATTATTTTCATACATAAGGAATTTTCAATATACATAAAGTTTTTGTTGGACAGGCTGTGAGAATATTCCTGTGACATTATATTCGTATTATTTTCCCATTCGACCAGGAAGTTGATTCTTAGAAGTGCTCATTAAACTGCACCGTACATCCTTGCATTACGGGCGAATACACATCAAACATTTGCTCATCATTGTCTTTAAAATAAGGAAAAGCGTTGTTTAAGCACCTTTCTCAAGCTAGCTTTTTTATTTTGAAACTTAACTCCAAGGCTTAAGAACTAAAAGGCTTTGGGAGAGACTCGTGAAGTTTCATCCAGGGTGATGCATAAATCAAGGCATTTCCACGCCCATGGGTTATTGCGGAGCGAAGCCGCGCGTGCGCCCGCTCTGTGGGAGGTGGTCCGTTAATGGAACACGAAGTGTTGAAGGGCTTGTCCCATCCATAGATACTCATTACCTTTATTTTAATTAATTAATTATTGTTTGTGTAATCGGCGCGCCGTTCTTATACAAAAAAAAGGCATTTGAATGTGTATGAAACCAATGGAAAAATCATGGAGTTAAATCTAACTTTACATAATAACCTGCGTGAAATATCCATACTAATATTTGAAACAGGTTATTTTTATACTTTTGACGGAGTAGCTTTTGATCACAAGTCACCTAATGTTAAGTGACGTTGTGGTAGAAAGTTTGTGAGTCCGGTTGTAGGAAGTAACCTCCGAAATTACTAATCTGATTTTGAAAATTCTTTCACTGTTAGAAAGCTGCACTATCCTTGAGTGTTATAAGTTAATGTGTCAATGAGATAAAAATCCTGCAAGAATCTCTAATTGAGTAAAGCCATGAGTCGTTCGGGTAGACGTGTTCTTGAGTGGAGACCGCGACTTGGCAAAACGTAGGTGGAGCGACGACTTGCGCCGAGTGGCTGGCAGTGGTTGGATGAGAAAAGCCTAAGACCGGGCTCAGTGGCGTATCATGGGAGAGGCCTATGTCCAGCAGTGGACTGATACAGGCTGATGATGATAATGATGATGAGTAATTGCTAGTTTTTCGTAGATTTTTGGTAATTTCTTGTTACTTGTAATCGTGATTCATCCTTGACTTATCTTCCATCAGTAGAGATGTTGCCGAAGCAAGGCTATAACGTAAAAATGATGTAACGTAAAAAGACTTAGGCTGGTATTCTAGACGCCTAATGTAAATTTTGTTAATATTTCTTACTTTTAAAAGCTTTGAAAGTGGTTGTACGAATAGGCTTCTCTTATTTTTTGGTCTTACCGGGTGGCGTTTTACCGCAAGTCGCCTAATGTTAAGCCACGATGAGGTTGAAAGTGGTGCCGCGTGAAATCTGACTTACAAGCGAGACTGCCAAAACATACCGATGCTTGACGACAAATTCTTAACTTATTTTCTCCTTCTTCTTCTTTACTTCTCTTCTTTTACTCTTTTAATACTTCTTTTTATTATTTTCTTATTACTTCATCTTTTCTTAGCTAGCTAGGCGAGCACTATAGGATGCCCAACCACCCAGTTTTAGTTTCATCACGATGTTTTCCTTTACCTACACGACCTGCAGGTCGCAGGGCGACGTCAATGCTTCTAAGCAATCATTGCTACAAAGTTGTATTACATCTGTTGTACTTTATGAAACAGTAATAATTGCTAACTCTCGTTTCTCAGAGATTTCGTGGTCCATGTATTGATAGCATCTCTATTAAATTTAGAAACTTGGTCACTCCGAGACATATAGTTAGTATCTCCACTACTAATTCTCACACACTTTTCTTTGTAATTTCACTTTTACACCTCAAACCCGTTCTGATTTGAACCTTGTAACTTTGTGTTAAAGTTTTAATTAGTCTGGTATGTTTTTGTGGGAAAATGTTAAAAACTAGTGAATGTGTCGGACAAGGTCGTAGATTATCTTGAAGATAAACGCGTTCAGTTTCGGAACTGGGTTATTTGTTTATTGTAATGGCTTTAATGTCGCCGGAGTAATCTAAATATATAAAACTCAAAGGTGACTGGCTGACATAGTGATCTATCAACGCACAGCCCAAACCACTGGACGGATCGGGCTGAAATTTGGCATGCAGGTAGATGTTACGACGTAGGCATCCGCTAAGAAAGGGTATTGATTAATTCTACCCCTAAGGGGTTACTATGAAAGTTTGTATGAAACTTTGTCAATTTTAAACCGATCAGGCTGAGACTTTGCATGCATAAAGCCGTAGCCCACGCGGGTGAAACCGCGAGGAACAGCTAGTTCGGAATATTTACTATGACTGTACAGTTTGTTTGTTTGACTTGCACTCGCGTTTCATACGACCTTTTCATGACACTTACGAGGAAAAAATAGACTTGACAACTTTTTCATTTCTCATAGGTGATGAGAGGGATGAAAATAGTACTTAGTAGTAGTAATCATACATACTTTAATTGTTATTATTTTCGTATTTCTTCTCCTTTAATGATAGCCGTTTTTGAACTAGTACTTATCTAGTTAAACAAGCCCCGCCACTCAGGTTTCTTAGTGGAACTCAGCAAACAACTCGGCAGCTAGTCAATAGCAATTTGTCTGTTTCTGAGCACTTATTCAAGTGAACTTAATGTGGCCATTATAGTTAGCTCGTTAAATAATTATTTGTGGCAGCCAATATTTATATTAAAAGGCTCAGACATACACAGGTGGTATATAATTAAGTTATTTCTACGAAGGGACATTCGTATTGGAGAATTTCTTTATATTTTCCTTTTTTTAAACTGCGTGACCTAAAGAGCATGTCGCTAGCCTGATGGTGAGCGTCGCGCTTGCCAATTACAATTCTGTGCCAACTAGAAAATTGTAAACTTCAAAAAATCAAAAAATCTTGAGAGGCAATAAAATGTGCTCTTTGCCTAACCAACGTGCGATAGTCCTGCTTTAATAGTATGTGTCTCGTTGTCCCCAAAATCCTCAAATATTACCCGCTTTGGAAAAACAGGCCATCAAAAAAGGTGCCAAGGCCAAGCCAAGCCAATTGCATCGTTGTCGAGTTGAATCTTGGAATTGGTCTCCATTGAAAGACATCCCATTAATCAAGTTTCCCTTTATATTTAAAAACTAAACTTTAATTAATGTGTGTAAAGCAATGCTGAAAACAAAACATTCTCGCTCTGAGAGAAAAAAATAATGGTAACGTTAATTTGTTCCAATCGAGGTTTAGCGCGGTGCCACCTTCGACAACATCGTCTTATTTGACCAGTCAAACATTGCCCTGTGCATTATACTATGTAATTCATATTACATTTCCATCGTCCTCAATTAAAATCTCAACAATACTCCAGATAGTAGATACAAGCCGATAGATCAGAGTATCGCATAGCGATGAGCTAACAACCTGCTGGCCGCTCACAATGCGCCCGGGCCGCATTGTCGCACCTGCCCAAGGCTGCGCGAGCGGGCGGTCCTACTTGCGCACTCGCTTGTGTTTGCTGTACATCGAACACTGCTTTGAGATAAGATTACAGTATCCTTAGTACAAGTTTAAACAGATAATGAAAACTATAAAAGTTTTCGCTCCTTTCTATAAATTTTTTTTTCTTTCAGCGCCTCTTACAGGAACTTGAAGGAACTAAAACCGCTTGTAAAAATATTGAAATCGTTCTCTTTTGTATGTATTCGAATTCGAACACAGTTTTCGAGTTACGTTTTACATCTAGGCCCCTTTATCTTTTTCAAAAAAAATTCAATGCAAATGTTTTTATTTGGGCAACAAAAATTTGTTGTTCAGCATTTTTGGTTTCGCGAATTGCCACTTGGCAAGCTAGCGGTAGTAAACTATGACGTTTACGAATACTTTTATATCAGTGTGTTTTTCTATTTAAATCTTACAAATTGTAAAAAAAAGCAAAGCAAAGCAGCTTTTTTTTTGTAAAAAAGCTTCAAGAAGTTCAAATTCAAGAAAAAAGTCACGACGAAAAGTAACTTAAACAATATTTTGCTGATGGGAAAAGTATTCTTAACCTATCAAAGGCCTAACTAAGATTTTCTGTATCTATGGTATCAGATACTACGCGGATCGTGGAACCACAACCATCCTGAACACCCAGCGCTAGTGACTTTAAATCAAAATAAATTCGCGATTGAATACGAGTATGTAGACATTCGTTTTTATCTCTCTCAATATGTCCGCACCGAGGTAGGTACTCAACAAGCCGTGTCGGTTGGATTCGTGGACAGTAGAACAGCCAGCGAGTAAGTGTATCAAGGAGGTTGGGTTCTAGAGAGAAGGCTGCGCGGGTACTTGATATTCTACAACCGCCCAGTGCATGTGTGTTACCAGGTATTGAGACAATGGAAACTTCTAAGTACACGAGAGAAAAGTATTTTTACTTACCACGATTACGAAAACAAGGTTGCAATTAAACAATAATGACACACTGAGAAAAGATTCCTGACTTTCCTTTTGAGTTTTACATTCGAAGACCGATTCCTTCTAAGTCAAAAAAGTCCTTCCCTATTGACACAAAAGGAAAATCTCTTTATGCCTTCATAACTTATTTATTTTTATATCTCGAGAAGAACTCTCTAAACAGAAATTTCATAAGACAAAATTTTGCTAACGTTTTTAGAAAATAATCTGAAAATTCAAAGAACAATTAATGTGCAAAAATATAGCACAGTTAATTGCTTTTTAAATTAAAAATCTCAAAAAAAAGAATGAATAACGCGTCATTCGCAGATAACTCGTTTTAAATAAAGTATGCCAAATAACAGATATCCGTTTGACGTTAATTATTCTAAAACTTTGTCAAACTTATTTACCAAACTAATTAATGTATTGCTCAAACCCTTTGTTTGAACACACTCAATAGATCGAAGGTCATCAGATCTGATGGTTTGTCTGTAGTACCGCCGGATCACCGCGACTACGTTTTTGCAATAAATATCGCTTGAGGTCAACTGCAAGCCGCTCCTGCGAAAGGAATTCTTAAGAAAAAACATGATATGATAGAGATCGGTTTGATGTAATAAAAAATCAGATACGGTAGTAAATGTAGTACAGACGGAGTAGTCAGTATGCTAATGTGATCTAATATCGGTACACATTCCGATAAACAATACCATGCACCTATAGGTGTGCCCTATTAGGTAGGTTCTTAATTCGTTGAAACTCTCTTTTGAATTTCTTTGTCCGCGTTTCTGGTAATTTTTCTAAGTTACATATCGTCGGCTGGCTAACTACACCGCGCATGTTAACATTTTGTGGTATTGACGTTTTATTGCCATTAGATGCAGTTTTGACGTGCGCTTCTATGAACCTGTCACTTCAAGCTTTTTTTTTGTTTGTTTTTTTTTTTTTTGTTTTGTTATTGCGTCACACGATTAGTGTATTTGCCAGTGTCAAGTATAAAAGATTTCAAACTCAGAGAGTTGAATCAAGTTTAAATGATGATGGTGATGACGATGATGAGATGATGGGATGAGGATAGTGTTTAAGTAAAGTAGTGGTGCTTTACTTAAACTTCACACGGACTTTTTTGGAGCAACTTGAAAAGTCACTTTCACAACTTTATTTCAATTTCCCACACTCGTACACATTAACGAACACATAATGGTTAATAATCCACCAATATTACACATTATCACTCGAAGAAACACAAGTTTTGGAAATAAAAACAAAATTTTCACATTGACAGTTCGATTGCCGCCAAAAAAGTCCACAAGTATTTTTACTAAATAGAAGCCGTTGATTATAAATTTTATCACCCACAAGTCAATAATTAACATAAAAAATATACCTACAAGTGAAACAGTTTTATGTCTCTCCTGAAATGTTGCAAATTTGACTTCCGCGGTGTTGTTAGCTAGCCGACGATATGTGAAACATACAAAAAAACAAATTTAAAATACAATTTTTCAACTAAGAACTTCCAATAAAAAAGCTTAATAAAAAAATATATTTATTTGCCAGAATACAAATTAATATAAGACCTTACACAGTATGAATGATACAGATTTTAATTCAATGATTTGTAACATTTAAATTCCAGTAATTTACATAAAACATCTGGGCCAAGCACCTATCGTGTGTTCTGGAAACTTCTTGAAAGCCAGTTATCCAGATATCCACGTGTAGCGCTAGCGACACGCCACCTTCAACCAATCAGGCTACTTCTGGTCAAACCTTACCCTGGGGACTTTTTTGGCGGCAATCGAACTGTCAATGTGAAAATTTTGTTTTTATTTCCAAAACTTGTGTTTCTTCGAGTGATAATGTGTAATATTGGTGGATTATTAACCATTATGTGTTCGTTAATGTGTACGAGTGTGGGAAATGGAAATAAAGTTGTGAAAGTGACTTTTCGAGTTGCTCCAAAAAAGTCCGTGTAAAGTTTAAGTAAAGCGCCACTACTTTACTTAAACACTATCCTCATCCCATCATCTCATCGTCATCATCATCATCATCATTTAAACTTGATTCAACTCTCTGAGTTTGAAATATTTTATACTTGACACTGGCAAATACACTAATCTTGTGACGCCATAACAAAACAAAAAAAAAAAACCTTACCCTGTAAGATGTAAAAAAAGATATATTAGTACAGAATCTACATCGTAGATGAACACATTATGTTAATGAAACATTTTCTTTGTATGACAACCTCTTAAGATGTCACAAAATTGTGTTGCTGATAAAATGCCTATACTTACTTACATAACATATTACACTGATGATAATATCTGTTTGTAACAAAGAGATCTGGAGCTCAGTAGAGGCGCCACTCCAAATTAATATAGGCGTCTACAATACCTTAGTTTGCTCTAGGCGTTAGGGCATAGACAAGCTTGGCACAATAAGAGACAAGAATGTAGAGCAGTTTAAATCTAGGTTATCTAGGGTAGCCTTTGTTTCTAGAAATTTAACACAGTCCACTGACTTTTGAGAAAAACAAACAAACGAAAAAATAACAAAACATCAAAGAAATTGGAATGGGAAATCTACAGGTACAAATCGGAAAATATTATTGATATGTAGCGCCTTTCGAATAACAAATCTTAAGTTTTGGTGATTTGGGTATGGTGCGGCAAAGTTACAACAGCATTCTGAAAACTGTGACGGAGAGTTTTCCCTTTTCTTTTGTGAGTCACTTGACGATAGTCAACCTCCATGGTTAAGGAAGGTTAAGGAGTGTATAGTGCCTTCGTTAAGGTTTAAAGATTTCTAAACATAAAACATAAACCCTAGAATTTTTCGATCACTTGCACATAAATATTACAACTTTTTGTTACTAACCCATGGATCGCAGTTGTCTAAAATATAGAATTTGAGATTTGAAAGTACGATTTCCTTACACGTTTTACCAGAATTGTTAAGTTAGTAATTTACTCATCTCTCAGTGTTATGCATCGAAAAATCCTGTTCAGCGACATGTAAAGCATCTTTAAAGTTTACAAGACGACGTATTTTCTAGATTTATTAGGCACGTCGCACGTGTCTTGTTTTGAAGATTTTAAGGTCGCCCAGTTGGCAGTACCTTTTGGCCTGTAAACAAGGCGTAAGCTCTTCTCTAGAGTGCGTTTCTTTGTCATTAAAATCAGCACAGATTCAATAGGACAAGTAAAGTTGGTACAATCAACGACAAAAGTCGTTGAACAGTAACAAATTTTCCAATTTTTTTTTTATTTACTTCTTACAGGGTAACATTTGACCACAAGTCACCTGATGTTTAAGTGACTATGCGCTCGAAGATGGCGCCACGCTACACCTGGATAGGGAACTGGCTCTCAGGTGAGACTGCTGTACCACCAAGCTATGGTTTCATCACGATGTTTTCCTTCGCCGAAAGTTCAAGCTCATTGTAGGATTCGAACCAACTACCTAGGGGCCGCAAGCAGACGTCACTACCACTGAGCCATCATCGCTTCTAATTTTTAACCGACCTCAAAAAAGGAGGTGGTTCTCAATTCGACTGTATGTTTTTTTTTATGTTTGTCACCTCAGAACTTTCGACTGGGTGAACCGATTTTGATGATTCTGTTTATATTTGAAGCTTCCCGTGTGGTCTCATTTCAGTTTGGTCCAGTTCTGACAATTGCATTCATGAGAAAACCTTTGAAGTCGGTTTTTTTGCTTGCAAAATTGTCTTTATCATCTTAAACAGCAAACTTTCACCGAATTATCACTAAAAAAAAAAAACATTACTGATCCAATACGCATTTGTGAAATCGAGTACGATCAGCTAGTTTGGTCGCTGACTGTACCGCAGTGACCTTAACGCTCAGTCGCATTAGCGTGCTGCGTGTTATAAATAATTCAGCGTCTTTATGTCACTGGGTTTAGGAAGTAGGACTTTGGCAGCTCACATTCCAGTCTGCACAGACGCACTAAGTAAGACTATTCGAGTTTCGTTAGCTGGTTTGTTGTTTAAATCCAGTTTAGATGAAAAGAACTATTAGACTGGTCACGTCTTGTGCTTAGTGAATATGTAATCAGTACTGTGTAAATCGTTTTGAATTTTTGACAGCGTATATCTATACACTGGTCAGATTTTGAAAATTATTTCATTGGTAGAAAACCACACTATCCTTGAGTGTCTAACGGCCGTTCCCAATAACCGATCTATCGACGGTTTCACCTACTAGAAGTAATGTCAAACTTCTATCTCCAGTAGGGCAAACCGTGGATAGATCGGTTATTGGGAACGGCTATGTTAGACTATTTATTGTGATAAAAATGATCTAGATATAAATAAATGAATTTGATATTCATATTTCGTTAATTATATTTTTAAAAGATTTGGGTACTAACTTTACTAATAAACGAAACGAATATTCCACAGATCATTTCTTATAAGATTTCTTACATGTAAAGCGTCTTTGTTTTAAATAATTCCGCCCGCCTATTTGATGTTAACACAAGCTTTCCATTGTTGGCATTTACGCTAAGTTGAAGAGTCAAATGTGATTTACATCATTTCACTTATTCGTTGCCCTTTCAACTGAAACTCGACACCATCGCTTAAAACCATATTACGGTTGACTTACAACTCTAAATGGTTCGTATTGATAACAAATAGCTCTATATTGTTTACTTCAAGAGGTGGGCCTTTGTCGCGCCGACATGTGAACATTTACGTTTGTTTTTGCTCGACGTCGCGTCGTTGACAAACGACTGTGGGAGGTGAATGCACAACTGTGCAGTTTCCTGTTAGCTGGTACCAAAAGCGAAATCTTGCAGTTTTAGGGTTCCGTACCCAAAAGGGAAAAACGGAACCCTTATAGTACTTTGTTTTCCGTCTGTCTGTCAAGACACTTTTTCTCAAGAACACGTTAAGGTATCAAATTGTTACTCGGCTCAACGGTCTCTTTCAGCTGTGAAAAAACTTGTAAGTCAACGCGATCAAAAGATATTGCCGTTTATGTCGCATACATAACTAGCAAACCCGGCGAACTCCGTTTCGCCACCAGATGGCTTCGTTTTATGTAAGATTTTCCCGCTTTTCTGTTGAAATTTTTCCTGAATTTTCTTTGCTATAAACCTCACGGAGCCCGAGACCTTTCCAACAAATGCAAAACCGTGGAAATCGGTTCGTGCGTTCTGGAGTTATAGCGTCAGGAAGGAAAACCCGACTTATTTTTATATAGTAGAGATATTTTGCAATTTCACAAGGGAATCAAAACCTGTAAGGTAATTCCCGTTGACCTAGTCATGAAATTTAGCATGAAGCAAGGTCTCACAGCACATGTAAGGAAAAAGCCTGAAAACCGTAAATAAGTAGTTCAATAACAAAAAAACATGTTTGTACGGAACCCTCGGTACGCTAGTCAAACTCCCACTTGGCCGGTTTTTTTATTAACACACTGGCTTCATTCGTTGCCCAATGTGAGAAAACATTGCTTGTTTTAACATGTGTTTCGGTTGGCATCAAATAAGTGCTTGTGAATACAAATCACTGAAATCTTGTTTCAACATAGTCCTGTGATGAGAACAATCTTGATTTTTATCACTCTGTCACCAAAGACAGCGCGTTTTTTTAATGTAATAGAGTGACTAACAAATAAACTGATGGTAAGCAGTTACTGGTACATATGGATAATCGCACAAGACGCGTACCCTAAAGAACTCTTTTGATACCCATCTCGAATTGAAGGACTGCATTTTGTAGCACTGCGGAAAAACTTGCTCCACACTTTGCATACATGCGGGAGAAAGGAGCGCATAAATCGAGAGTGGCTTAGGATATCCTGGATTCGATTACCTATGTGTGGATTGTATTATCAACAAAACAGATATAACCAATTTATTAGTGTAATACATATTGTTTAATTGTGATGTGTTGTTTGTCCCCAGCTGGGCCGCATGCCGGCAGCGTGTGTGATGGTGCCCCAGCGGTACGCGACGATGCCGCTGCCGCCGCCTGCACCCATATACTATCCCTTGCATGACACGGTAAGCTTTAGTTCTACATTAGTCTGACCTCATTTTTTACTTGTATGTAGCTACAACAAGACGAGCAAGTCGCTCGCCTGAGTGCGCGTCACTCACTCTCGCAAGTGCCACCAACTTTAATCAGTGAACTGAGTTACTGATAATAATAATCCTGGACTTCCTGAGTTACTGATAATAATACTGGGTTACTGATAATAATCCCTTCACCGACTGCAGCAGTTCAAAATTCTACGCAGCGATCCACTGCGCTCGTCACGGTTGAATAACTCGCAATGGTGCGGTACTTCCTAGGCGGACTCTAGAAATATGAAGTTACTAAAAAACTTCATTCAAGCTATTTATTTTAATGTTCTGTTTAGACGACTATTAATATACTACCACAGTCTACGTTTTTACTTACAATGTGCTACTATGGTTCCTTTTCTTTGTTTTTTTTATAATATAACCAGCCACGACATAGATATTCAGTCTCTTGTGTATTCCGTAGCGAGTCCGCCGTCGCCGCTCACCCCGCGCGACCGGCGACCGACGGCGGCGCGAGCACGCTCGGGAGCGCGACTCGCAGCTCGCGCGCTCGCTCGAGCGGATCCACCGCAAGAGGCGAGCGGACCGCGAGCACCCCACCGACGCTGAGCTCAAGCGCACCTACACTGGACTCGACAGGTGAGACCTTCTACCATGACAACTGTCTCGAGAGCTTATATTGAATTATATTATTATTGCATTTCTGTTGAATGCCCAAGAATGCTGAAGTAATTCTATCATCTCAGCCTAAAAGCTCAACCCTAAAAGCTTTTAGAGACGTAGATAACTTTCCTAAGAGTTTGCAAGCGATGGGTGCTCTGTGGTAGTGACGTCGGCTTCCGATCTGTAAGCCGTAGGATGGAATTCTACAATGAGCTTGAGCTTTCGGTGTAGGAATACATCGTGATCAAACCATATAGTATAGTAGTGTAGTGTGACGATGTGGTTGAAGGTGGTGTCACGCTCAGGTGTAGCGTGGTGTCGCATTCAACCACATCGTCACTTAACATCAGGTGACTTGTCGTCAAAAAATGGGCAATCAAAGCGTGGCAGCTCACATAGTGCACCTGATAGGTCGATCGAGACGAATTAACGAGTTTCTATAATTTGCAGAGCCTACGCCGAGCAGTTTATCGCCGTCATCGACGAGACTCGGCACGCGGCGGAGCAGCACGACTCGCTGCCCAGCACCGCCACCAGCGACTCCGTCAACTCCACCTCCAGAGACCTCTGAACACTTCGCTCACCCTCTATGGAGATAAACATAAGTAGGCTCCAATAGACGATGAGCCTAGCAGCTACACCTAAGAAAAACTACCCATCCCACGTCGAAAATATGAACTAAATAGCCTGAAAAGAAACTAAGTACTTAACTGACTCTGAAAGCAATCTGTTTTAGACAGATAGTATTGAAGAGCGTACCTATGGCTAAGAATTAGTGTATTCGAAAATCCCGTGGGACTAACGATTGTATCACAGGAATTTTTTGACGCATTGAAAAAACACAAAATGGCTGCCCATTTCCAACTAAGAATACAAAATAATATCATGTTTACTAATACTTTATTTGGTGCCGGAACCAGGATCAAATGTCAAACTTCACATAGTCACAAAGGCTTATGTAAAAGAGTTAAATTACTATTGATTATACGATTAGCCAGTAAGTAGACCTATTATTATTATTAATTGAGATTCTATTAGCTTTATAAGTGTACTTATTTCCCTAACGTGCAGTAACATAGTAATTATAAACTAAACTTCTTTTGTACATTGTAGTAGAGGTTTGGAACTGATAATTTTGTTTCATTAGTCTAGGTACTTTGTAATATTTTAAAATACTCGTAGTTAGGTAACATATCAATACCAAACTTAACATTTAGGTTTATAAGGTCAGGTTACTTTGTACAGTTTCATTTGAATATTTAACCTAATAATATAGGGAATATTTTAGACTAGCGACTCGCCCCAGCTTTGCACGGGTAGGCACAAAAAGTACCTTACGACACTCAGGGATAGTGTAGCTTCCTAAACGTAAAATAATTCTAAAATAAGAACAGTAGTTCCAGAAATTAACTCCTGTCATACTCACAAACTAGCTCTTTTTATAATCTACACATTATTTATATATAATTTAGAGCTTAAGTTTTTTGTAGGTAATCAGTAATCGTGTACGTTACGGTTAATATCCGAAACTACTGCACCGATTCTGAAAATTCTTTATCTGTTAGACAGCTACACTACCCCTGAGTTTTACGGCCTATTTTTGATTGTGATGAAAATCCTGTGGGAGACTCCACACGGGTAAATCCGTGGGGAGCAGCTAGTATTAAATATTCAAATTTTCGTGTAACTTTGAACTATGTGAATTACTAACATACAAACTCGTTGTACACTTCGTAATATCGTCAAATATCTGTGTTATATCGTATGTCTAAGTCTTATCTAGTTTACGTCACAATTTTCAGGAGATTTCATTACCTTTTTAATGATTTTGAATTAGATACATATTTCAATAAAATTAACTCCGAAACGAGAGTGCAATTTCCGCACAGTTCAAGTCTGGACTTCGCGTAGGTCTGCATTCACCGCGTCCTTCCAGCGGTATCTAGGGCGACCGACCGTCCTACGGCCACTCGGTCGTCCCAAATAAGAACGCTTTGCCGCGCGATCCATGCGCACTACGTGACCAACCCAGCGCAGTCGGTGCAATTTATTTCACCTACTACATTGGGCTCGCCCACTAAAAATAAATCTTAGGTAATGAATATCTTCAGAAAATTTATTAGAATATAAGTGTAAGTTCTTGTAAATTTCCAAACACAAGTCCTATGTACCTACATAAACGGTGCCAAATAATCATGGTGAACGAGATGCGATTGGTATTTTGTAAATATTGTTTAATTTGAACTGCTAAATTTTGCTCAATTTGAGTTTAGTACTCTTATCTAATTTATGATACCTTTTGTAGTGCTAAGAGGGCAGCTATGCTGATTATGTGATGTTTAGGAAAATACCTAATGATGAAAAGCTTATTTTGCACACGATTATTGTCTTCTAAATTTTTTCGCCTCTCTTTTCATACGCCGAGTTCCCTATACCAAACGCTGTGCGTTTAATTTAGACCAGTGTTGGTGCCCTCTTAACGTATATAATGTGTTTCTTTTACGTAAGTATACAATATTAAGTTTTATGTGTAGAAGTAAGTCATCTGTATATTTTAATTCTTCTAGATTACTTAGAGTGTAAAATTGTACTTGATTAAGAGAAAACTGTAAAGTTAGAGCAATATTTAAAGGTATCCTATTTTAAAAATACTAATATTAAATATAATTTTAAGTACGGGGGAGTTAGTAAAAAGTTTCCCCGTACTGTCGTTTATTCGTGCATTCTTAACTCCATCTTGTTACCAATACTTTTAAATGCTAACTTATTAACTTTTACGTAAGTCTGTATACTTTTATCTCTTGACATTACATTTAATTTTATTTAGTCCTGTAATGACGTAGTTATGTAAGCTAGAGTAGGTATATTACAGACTTTTGTACATAAACGTTATTGTAAATATTTCATATTGTTTTTCTTAAGTTGTGTGACAAATGTGGTTACAATAACATTCCAATTTTCCTAGACTGTTTTGAGAACTAAAAGCTGTGAGAGCAGTCTAACAGCTGCAGAAACGTGAGAACTTGGCGTGTTAAGAACAAGTTTTGTCCATTAAAACACAAGAAGAAACATTCAAAATGTCAACATAGGCACTATTTTTGTACATGCAATGTAAAACAACCTAGGTACATTTTACTTTGGTACCGTTACTCACTCACCACTTAGAAGCTGGTGAATGGTAGGTAACATTGTCTACTGCTGAAGCACGTTAGAGTATTACTTATTTATTTAAATCGGCAAAACAAATATCATAAATTACATAATTTCTATTTAATTTGACTTTTATTTCCAAACGATCTTAATTTTACAGAAATTAAAAAGCCATAATGCTTGTAATTAGGGTTATTTATTGAAAGTTTTAAAACAAAGGCTTAGTATAGTTTCACAATAAATAAATAAATATCGCGGACAATTGCACACAAATTGACCTAGCCCCAAATTAAGCTCGAAACTTGTGTTATGGGTACCAGACAACGATATACATACTTATATAGAGAAATAAATCTAATATATAAAATTCTCGTGTCACAGTTTTCGTTGCCATACTCCTCCGAAACGGCTTGACCGATTTTGATGAAATTTTTTGTGCTTATCCGGTATCTATGAGAATCGGCCAACATCAGTTTTTCATCCCTCTAAATGTTAGGGGTAGTCCACCCCTAAATTTTATTTTTTATTTTTTAGACAAAATTTTTAATTTCTATTTTTTTATGATACAACATACAAAAATACATACAATCCTCAATTTTCACCCTTCTACGATCAACCCTTATTTTTTAATAGCCATTTATTATAATATATAGCAAAACAACGTTTGCCGGGTCAGCTAGTACTTATATAGATATAAATACTCTCCACCCATACTCTCTCTCTGAGAGAAGGCCAGAGTCCCAGCAGTGGGAACGTGAAAGGCTGATAATGATGATAGATAGAAATATCCAAGACTCAGGTACAAATATTTGTGCTCATCACACATATATTTGCCCATACCGGGATTCGAACCCGGGACGGCTAGCTTCGCAGGCAGGGACACTACCAACTCGGCTACCTCGCTACAATCAAGTTTGTGAGGGAGTGAGTAAGTATATGTTGTTACTCCTTCACACACTTTAAGAGTACCTTACCTTGAAGTTAATGATAACTCCCAAACTGCATTTTTCTGATATTTGGGGCGGAAACAAATCTAACATCATAAAAATCAGCGTTATAAGGGTGATAAACGGACAGAAAGTCAGAGGCAGTTACTTTTAAATATAATCCCTACTGATATTATAAATGCGAAAGTAACTCTGTTTGTCTGTCCGTCCGCTATCACGCCTAAACAACTGAACCGATTTAAATGAAATTTGGTACGAAGAGCGATGGTGGCCGAACGGTTTAGGCGTGCGACTTACAAGACGCCGACACCGAGTTCGAATCCTCTCGGCCCCGCACCTATGACTTAATAAGTTATGTGCGGATTTGCCATCGCTCAAACTGGTGAAGGAAAACATCGTGAGGAAACCAGCGTGCCCAAGAACTGCAACATTCAAGGGCATGCGACATCTACCAACCCGCACTGGGCCAGCGTGGTAGATTACAGCCCATACTCTCTCTCTGAGAGAAGGCCAGAGTCCCAGCAGTGAGAACGCGAGAGGCTGATAATGATGATGGTGCGAAGATTGTTTAAACCCTGAGAAAGGAAATGGGACTTTTTATCGCGATAAATGCAAATGGCTAATAGCCGTTCATGGTGTCGTTCAAAGGGGTATGTTCAGCAGTGGACTTCTTCCAGCTGATGATGATGATTTAGAACTCGTTGTCGCTGAGGACGGAGGTGCGCCCCGGGGCGGCGCTGGTCACCCGCAGCTCGCTCTCCGAGGAACTGCCCAGGGAGCCGCCGTCTCCAGCTTCCACTCCTGGGGAATCGAAAGTTTCTCTATTCAATCGTTCATGTTCTAGACGAGAAGATCAACCGTTAAAAAGTTGGGGCAGATCGCTATTTGGGGGTTGTCGATTAATCATGTGATGTGTTTAGGCCACATTTTCACCATACCCTCTCCCTTGGAGATATGTGGTAACGTTCTTAGTTATCTTACCACACCAAAAATAAAAATAACGTTACTAATTTATTATCAAAATAGATTCTATGTATGTAGATGAGTATGTATATCGTTGTCTAGTCCCCATAACACAAGTTTCGAGCTTAATTTGGGGCTAGGTCAATTTGTGTGCAATGGTCCCCGATATTTATTATTATTATTATTCTGATAATTATAATTCAAATTTTATAGCAAGTTTGATTACTGATACACGTACACCAGAATCCCAGCAGTGGGAACGTGGAAGGCTGATGATGACTGACTGATCCCCAATGTAAAAAATGGCGATGTTATATTATTTTTTTAGTTTTTGTTTACTTCTTACAGTGTAGCGTTATACCACAAGGCACTTGATATTAAGTGACGATGTGGTCGAAGATGGCGTCACGCTACACCTGGACTGGGAACTGGCTCTCAAGTGAGGCTGCCGGAACACACCGATAGGTGCACGGCGACAGATTCTTAACAAGAGGGTGGTAGCTAGCCAGGCGAGTACTAGAAAATACTCTACCACCAAGCTATGGTTTCATCACGATATTTTCCTTCACCGAAAGCTCAAGCTCATTGTATGATTAGAATCCATGTTTTACGGATCGCAAGCCGACGTCACTACCGCAGGTTGAAGCAGTCGATCCTGACTGCTTCAGGCTGTCCGCGTATTGCCAGTGTTACAAGTGAAGTGTGGTGTGTGAGGTGTGGTGTGTGCGGTGTGAGGTGCGATGTGTGAGGTGTGGTGTGTGAGGTGCGGTGTGTGAGGTGTGGTGTGTGAGGTGCGGTGTGTGAGGTGTGGTGTGTGAGATGCGGTGTGTGAGGTGTGGTGTGTGAGGTGCGGTGTGTGAGGTGTGGTGTGTGAGGTGTGGTGTGTGAGGTGTGGTGAGTGAGGTGTGGTGTGTGCGGTACTGACCCTCGATGAGGTCCGCGAAGTCGTCGTCGTCGGGCGCCGCCAGCGTGCGCGTGGCGGGGCGCGGCCGCGCGCGGGACCAGCGCCCGCGGGACGAGCCCTCCGCGACACCCACTGCACGGTGAAAAAAGACCTTCCGAAATACCGATTTCCTTCTGAGTCAAAAGGGAAGGACTTGTGATTTAGAAGGAATACTAAGGTAAAATAAGGAAGGAGTCGGTCTTGGAAGGTAAGACTCTGAAGGAAAGTCAGATTATTTTTCTCAGTGTGTACAACCGCACAAGTACACCTCCGTTATATAAACTAGCTGTTTCACTGTGGGCTACAGCTTTATGCATGCAAAGTCTCAGCCCGATCGGTGTAAAATTTACAAAGTTTCATACAAACTTTCATCCCCTATTTTATTGGGGGTAGAATTAATCAAAATTCTTTCTTAGCGGATGCCTGAGTCGTAACATCTACCTGCATGTCAAATTTCAGCCCGATCCGTCCAGTGGTTTGGGCTGTGCGTTGATAGATCACTATGTCAGTCAGTCACCTTTGAGTTATATATATTCAGAAGACTAACTGACCCGGCGAACTTCGTATCGCCAATAAAAGTCACCTTTTAAACCTTCCCTGAACAACCACAAATATTTCAAGATCAAAGTTAGCCAAATCGGTCCAGCCATTCTCGAGTTTTAGCGAGACTAACGAACAGCAATTGATTTTTATACTTAAGAGAAGAAGAAAATAAACCTTTCTGTCATGCTAGAAAGGATCTTTCGATTCTTGTTCTTATTATTCTTAAACCGATTTGATGAAATTTGGAAAGGAGATAGCTATCGTCACTTCAAATATCAATAACGAATTATTCGATATATTCGCCTATAATGTTCACGTTTCCATATCCCAATTTGCACAACCAAAAAAGAGAAATCTTATTATTAATGTAAAATATTTAGATGACAAAAAAGCTTGGGATTGCAGTGAACTTGCTCCAATTCAATAAATTTTTTGCCTGTTCTTTTGCCGGCGTAATGAGGTTGGAACAGGCGTAGCTCGCGTAGTCACTCAGGTGAGTTGTAGTGTTGCAGTCACAAGTACTTGTGTAAGTGACGCCCACCGTACTGCTGCCGCTCCTCGTAGTCGGAGTCGGAGCGCGAGTCGTCCTCGTCGCGGATGTCGTCCAGCGAGTCGCGGGCGGCCATGCTGCCGAACGCGCGGCGGGCCTCCACGCCGCTCCCACCTGCCATTACAAATAACTGACGACCGATGTGGCGCAATGGGCGGATAGCCGACTGCGAAGCGTGAGGTCGCGGGTTCGATTCCCGCTACAGGGCAAATATTTGTGCATTAAAAAAAACCGCAAGTATTTGTTCTGTGTCTGGGTGTTGTGGATCCCCGATCCGCGTAGTTTCTGATACCCTAGATACAGGGAAACCTAGTTAGGGGTCAGAGCCTATGTATGTGATTGTGCGGGAATTATTATAAAAAAAAAAACTATTTTCATATATAAAAAACCCCCCCACATTTTGGACCGATTTTTATCAAACATAGCTAAAAACACTCGCCCGTAACTCTTCGCGAGCTACGGTGCCACAGACAGACAGACACGGCAAACTTATAACACCCCTCTTTTTTCGTCGGGGGTTAATAAATGTAGTTATTTCAGGCAATCCCTACTTAATTTTATAAATGCGAAAGTAACTCTGTCTGTCTGTCTCGCTTTCACGCCTAAACTACTGAACTGATTTGAATTAAATTCGGTATGGAGATAGTTTGAACTCTGAGGAAGGACATAGGATACTATTTATCGCGATAAACTGTAGCCCACGCCGGTGATACCACGGGAACTGCTAGTAACCCATATTTTACAAAGACAAAAGAATTTAAAATATCAAAAATGCAGTAGATACTTACAGTACCACTTTTCAATCATTTTTTATGTCAAATGCTTCAATATTTTATTTCACAAATACTTTAAATGTAAAAAGTCAAGATTTATAATTAAAGATAAAGACAATTTGCAGTGGGCTGGTCTTACAAGCCTCAGAACCAACAACCGTTGGGGTAAACGCGTTCGTGAGTGGAGACCGCGACATGGCAAACGTATTGTAGGACGCCCTGCGACAAGGTGGAGCGACGACTTGCGCCGAGTGGTGCCAGTAGTTGCATGAGAAGAGTCTGTACCTTAGAGAAGTGCATACCTAAGAGAAGCCTATGTCCAGCAGTGGACAGACACAGGCTGATGATGACTAACTGTAAAGTAACACAGATGTATCATACCAGCAGTCTTGATCCTAAGCCTGGTCTTGGGCCTGGTGGCCGGTCTGGGCTGCTTCACTTCGCTCAGGTCCTTGTCGTCGTCGCTCGACTGTTCCTCCTCTGAAAATATTATCAATGCTTCCTTTAGCCGCTCGTTTTGCCGTAGCAGAGAGCATTGGGTCAGTTGGTCAGTGGTTTTTGGGACCCTTACCGGCGTCTTTGTTTCCCGATAAGTATCATTTGGGTGCCTATAAGTCAAGAGTGAATAGGTATCTTCTAGGCAAGCATGCTCCATCATCATCGACCTCGTCATCACTTACCACCAGGTGAGACTGGGGTCAAATGCTTGCTTACCTATCTAAATATATATAACTCAAAGGTGACTGACTGACTGACATAATAGTGATTTATCAACGCACAGCCCAAACCACTGGACGGATCGGGCTGAAATTTGACATGCAGGTAGATGACGTAGGCATCCGCTAAGAAAGGATTTCGATTAATTCTACCCCCAAGGGGATAAAATAGGGGAAGAAAGTTTGTATGAAACTTGGTCAATTTTAAACCGATCGGGCTGAGACTTTGCATGCATAAAGCTGTGTAGCACACGCGGGTGAAACCGCGGGGAACAGCTAGTCTGTTATAAAAAAGAAAAAAAGTTCGCATTTTCCAGCGTTAAGTAGTTTCTCTCAGGTAATCATGAAAAAGAGAACTGAAGAGCCACCATATAAAAATTACTTATACAAACCGGATTCACTGAGTTTCCCCAGCACGTCCTCCGCTTCGTACTTATGTATGAGCTGCATTACCGCTGCTTGCTGCTCCTCTGCCTCCTTCAACACAAACAGACAAATTATACACAATAATCTATCTATATATCTTTTTCTTATATATAAAAATGAATCTCCATTTCCCTCGGTCATCGCATCACGCGTGAACGGATGGAACAATTTCGTTAATTCTTTTTTGTTGTGCTCGTTGAAGTCCAAGGAAGGTTCTTAAGAAGAAGAGAAAACATTAAAAAAAGTTGCCAAAAATTTTTCTTTAAGCCCTTTGTAAGTTACGTTTTATTGCAATAAACTGCAGTCCACGCGGGTGAAATCGCGGGGCGCAGCTAGTAACATATAACGCCCACAAAATCCCAGAGGTACATAGTTTTGACCCGTAACTAGCATTGTCTGTAGCTAGTCTATTAGAAACTAAACCTAATACATTTCAGTTCCATCCAGAATTTGGTACTTCCACAGTTCAAAATCCTGCGCGGCAATGCACAGCGCAAATCTCTTCACGTCTTCAATCAAGAATACAACATGAAATGAAGAGCATAAATGACTTCCACAATGACAACTTCACTTATTGACCAGAATGCATTGGTCTCCACCATTTCTTTCCAGATATCTCGATCCCCCGCAACCTCAGGCCACCGCGTTTCAAATGAGTCAAGGTCATCACGCCATCTTTTTCGGGGCCAGCCTCGGTGACGTCGCCCTGGTGGTACCCACTGTGGGTACCTGAGGACAGGTTCATATGTTCGCTAATTTTAACCACTAAGATCTCATACAGTCCCGGTTCTAGAAGGGAAGAAGGGGGGGAGGTGGCAAACCGAGGCACCCGCCGCGGGCAGCAGTTTCAGGAGGCACCAATAAGTACAATAGTCTTGTAAATACAATAGTTCCAATAGACACGTGCTCCACTGACCTCGGCCTGCGTGCTCTCCAGCACGCTGAGCTGGTGCTTGAGCGCCTCGACGCAGCGGTAGCGCAGCACGTACTGCTCCCACAGCTGCTCGATCTCACCCTCCAGGAGTGACAGCTCGCCTTGGTATGCAGGTCTAGGAATCAAGACTAGTTTTAGACTATTCAAAATTAAGTACAAACACATGTTGCAAGAACGACTTAGAAAGAATTATGAAGCAACCTTTAAAACAAATTAGTCATACACACACACACACACATACACACACATACACACACACACACACACACACACATACACAAACATACACATACACACCGTACACTCCGTAATCCGAATGCTGTCGTATTGTAAATGATTGTGTCATTGTGACCCGCTTGATACCTACTTACCTCCTCGGCGAAGAACTGACCAAGCACAGGGGTAAACTGAAAACCAGCGCTGTGTGCACATGCAAATGTAAACACAGCACAAGCTGAGTTTTACCCCCTTTTGCCGTTATATTGTATATGTGTTTTTTGTTTTTCTATAAAATGTATGTGTTTCTTTTTAATGGCAATAAATTGATTTTATTATTATTATTATTTTTAAGATTGACTACAAAATCAAGTCAAAAATTGGGTTTGATTATAACGATTTTCTGAAATTAAATGATCTAATCTAAATACATATATATAACTCAAAGGTGACTGACTGACATAGTGATCTATCAACGCACAGCCCAAGCCACTGGACGGATCGGGCTGAAATTTGGCATGCAGGTAAATGTTGTGACGTAGGCATACGCTAAGGAAGGATTTTGATTAATTCTACCCCCGAGGGGATAAAATAGGGGATGAAAGTTTGTATGAAACTTAATCAATTTTAAACCGAACGGGCTGAGACTTTGCATGCATAAAGCTGTAGCCCACGCGGGTGAAACCGCGGAGAACAGCTAGTTCTATATAATATGGAACCTTGATAGTCCGATCCTCCGGTAATCCGAACACCTCTACAATCCGAACGATGCCCTCTCCGCCTGCACCCGCATACTGCTGTCTCACAGAAGCTCGCAGTACCTACCAGTAGCCAGTAGTGCCATGGAGTGCTGAATCATTCACTTATACATCTACCAATCGTCAAATTCTCATTCGTTATTACGTTTTTAAGCGTTTTTGAATGATTCGGACAGACAATTTTGAGTCCTCGGATTATCGAGGCCCCACTTTTTTTATTTTTGAGTTTCGTACCTCAAAAGGAAAAACGAAACCCCTATAGGATCACCTTGTTGTCCATCTGTCTGTCAAAACCCTTTTTCTCAAGTCATAGTGTGGCCAACAAGCAGACGGCCCGCCTGACCGTCGCCGATCGACTTTGGAACACCAGAGGCGGCGAACTTTGAGCTCAATACCCTCTTCACCCTCCTACTGTATTGTTCAGTCGGTCTCATGGTATTCATAGTGTTAACAAACTTGATCTTCTGCACGGTATGCAGCCGTTTCTCTGCGCGCTGCAGCTCGGCGCGGCGCCGCTCCAGCTTGGCGTCCAGGGCTGCCTCGCTGGCGGCCACGTTGTCGATCTGCTCGCGGCCCGCGGCAACCCTGGCGGAGACTGCGTCGAGCGCGCGCCTCAGGCAGGCTTCCATCGCGGACATGTCCAGCGGGCGCGACAGGGCTTGCTCGCGGGTGTCCTGGGACATCAGGATTTCGCGGACAAAGGTCAATGAAAGTCATCATCATCAGCCTACTGCTGAGACTTTAGCCTTCTCTCAGAGAGAGAGTATGGGTCTTAATCTACCACGCGGGCCCATAGTGCGGGTTGGTAGATGTCGCATGCCTTTGAATGTTGTGGTTCTAAAAATTCTAAAGAAAGTAACTACATAAATGGGCAATTTATTGATGTTGCCCAGAACAAACAGGGTAAATGTCATATTCGTAAATAAACCCTCAAGTTAAAAATCTGTCTCCAAGCACCTATCGGAATGTTGATACCTAAACTAATAATAAGGCACGTGCCATATTGTTCAATTAAGCGGGAGAAAGGATCGCATAAATTGACTAGTGTGTAACTTCCAGCAGGCTTCTATATTACGTGTTATTAATGAGCTTCATTCCGGTGACGATATTTTCGATGATAGAACTGCGACGCTAACGTGAAACCAAGATTTGTCACATTTTGCGGTCTGTTTAGTATTAGCAAATATAGACAGAAGTACCAGGAACTCATCATGTTTCATATTTAAACTAACCTTATTCTCAGCTTCTTTCGCGAGCAGGTCGTAGAGGAAAGCACCCTGCGCCGTGATGTCAGTGGACAGCGCGCGCGCTTGCTTTATCTCTCCGAGCTGAAACAATGTGAACTTGCCCTTCAAATCGGAGTATTACTGGACGTTTGCCAAGTAGCGGTCTCCACTCAAGAATGCGTCTACCCCAACGGTTATCGGTTCTGCGGCTTATATGACCAGCCCACTGTCACTTGAGCTTGCTAATTCTGTGAGCTATGTCAGTGAACTAAATCGGTTCTATGTCGCATGACTTAGGTAATTTCTGATTCGATCCTTCAGAGAAACTCCATCTGTACTAACAAGCTAACAAAAACAGACTATATAGAAAAGGTATACTAACCAGGTCTAATCACACACACTTCTTCATAAACCGCGATCGACAACCAGCACTACTAAAACTACCACCTTCTTAGATCCTAGAGGAACAGTTCTAGCATACCCTGGTGCTGACGTCATAGCTGACGGCGGCGTCCTCGCGGTGCTCCGGCGGTGGCGCGTGGAGCGCCTCGCGCAGGAAGGACGCTACCTTCAGGAGCTCCCGGACCGCCCACCCATCCGCACCGTACAGCTTCTTCCCGTTTAGCTTTAGGCTCGCTCTGGAATGCTACATGGGAAAATACAGGAAGAGAAGTAGATGATTATTGAGTTTTTAGAACTATATTTATTCAGCCTGAGGATGATGAGACACAATCGAGTTATGGAAATCCCACACCACCAGGGACGGATTAACCCTGTCCCCTAGGCGATGCAGTTCTCGGAGCCCCTTTACGTTACCCTTGTCTTACTTTTAAAATTTAGTGATCCCGCAACTCGTTAATATTCATGTTACCATATCCCAATGTGTACAAACAAACAAGAGAAATCTTATTAGTAAAGCTAATTAACAAATATCGGACTTATGATGACAAAAAAAAAGCTTGGGATTTTAGTGAACTTGCTCCAATTCAATCAATTAGTACCTAATAAGAATAAAATTGTCAATGTGATCGCGCCAAAAAAATTACCTGCCGGGTGTTTCTTGCCTGTTCTTTTGCCGGCGTAAGGAGGTTGGAACAGGCGTAGCTAGTTTTAAGTTGACGTTTTAAAGTGATCACAATGTATCCTATTAAATAAAAATGATTTGAATTTTGCATTTGAATTTTGAAAAATATTTTATTAGGGTGGCTTACAGCTATTAGTACAAAAACAAGATAGATTACAAAGTAAATTACGAAAGCCAACTTAAGATGCAGTATGACTTTTCGAAGTGTACATACAAACAGCGCGATGGCCTGCGTGACGAGCGCGACGCGGTGCTCCGGGCCGCCGCGCGGCAGCTCCGCGTCCCATTCGACCCGCTTGGCCAACCACCGCAGGCACTCCTCCATCAGCTCCCAGTTGGGCACCCTGAAGCTCTCCAGCGATATTGGCTGAGGGAACCCCAGAACACGCATGGCTTCGCTGAAATCTAACAAGTATTATTTTAACAAAAATAACCGTCTTCAGATCCCCTCTCGATTTGTCTGGGATGCCATAATCATTAGCTGGTTTCCTTATCGTAGTAACACCCTTGGGATATCTTCTTTCCAACCAAAAACAAATCTTCAAAATAGGTTCATAAACAACGAGCACACTTAAAAAAATACGAGTAAGTATATTTTTTTTTTAATCGGTTATAAGGGGATACTTCGGTGTCGGTGATGATTAGAGGAAGTGACGCTAACTAACTGAGATGGCACAACGCCCCAAAGTTAGCCTTGGCCTCCGATAATAATAGACACCACTTCGGTCTGTCCTGCGCCACCTCCTGCTAGTCCTCCACCACCACCTGGAGTGAGCGCAAATCCTTCGTGACTTCGTCCTTCCAGCGATACCTGGGACGGCCGACCGGGCGGCGGCCACTCGACCGTCCAATGTATGCAGTTATTTTATTCTACCATAAAGATGTTTTATTAGAAGCCAATACTTACTTCTTAAATCTCTATAGGACATATTTCGACAGTTGGTAGGTATACTTTGCACAATACTCCAAAAATATATCTAATAAATAGATTTGACGAAAATTTTATTTACTTGTTTTGTTGTTGTTTTGCGAAGTCTTGCGCGTTGCTATGACAACTTGTTGTCAAGCACATACTTTTTAGTGCTCTGTGGTATAAAGTAAATAGATGGATCTTCTTGGAAGGAAGCAGGACGATTTAAAACTTCATTGAAATGAGGGTGGAGCTTCAGCCATAGACAAAAAAACATTAAGACATTTCATAAAACCGCTAAAAATAAACAAAACATATAAAACCTCATTGGTCTAACGCTAACTTTTGTGATGAGGATCTTAAAAAATATGTATTTTAGTAAGGTTTCATTAACGAACTACGAAACCGTAATAAAAATAAAATAAAACATTAATTTTCACACGAATCACTATTTATTTACTCATGCAAGCGCCATGACGATATATTCATGGGTTACCAAAGCATTCTACAAAATTGGTTCTATGAAATAGTGGTTTATTCTATCTTAATTACTTCTTAATTTATAACTCCACTAAATTGGGCATACAAGTATTTGCGATTCTAGAATCGCAATACTTAAAAGATTTACTTGTTTTAATAGATATCACTTACTTTAACTTTATCTAACTTTTCTGTCTTATGCCTTATCAATAACAATAGCAAAGAAACAGTTTTACTTTTAAACTATTGCTGAAGTAGTTATAGCAGGCGTTTTTACTTGATATAACGATATCAGCATCCCAATATAATAAAATATTGTACTTAATAAAACCAAAAAGATTCCCGTACTTAAATAGTTCCAGGCTTGCTCAGGGTCAAATCTTAATCTTTCTAGGCAAAATCGCGAAAGTGCGTTTGATGGTTTTGACCTTCTTTCACGTAGCGACGAAACAACTTTTTTGCATAGAGATAGTTTACAGACCAGAGTGACACAGGCTACTTTTAATCCCGACAAAAATGAGGGAATCTTCATTCGGGTGAAACCATGGGGCACAGCTAGATCTATTGTATAATTTAATATACTAGAGAAAAATCTACTACTAAATTTGGCTTACAGTTTTTACTATTATTACTTTTCTTAATGAGAAATAATAATATAAACAAAATAATAACTAACAATACATTTATTAACACTAATTATATATTATAAATATCAAAACAAGTAAACCCCACAGACCTCGGCAACGCTGACAATATTCACTTGCCAGACAAGATAATCTTTCTCATACTTGATTTACGGTTTATTTTCGGTCCTTTTACTACATTCTGTTCCATAGATACTAAATAATATTATAATAATAAGACACACAGCTTAGACTCCTAACTAGGATCCCCTGTATCTAGGGTATCAGAAACTACGCGTATCGAGGATCCACAACACCGAGACAGTAAAAATACTTGCGCTTTTTCTTCTATGCACAAAGATTTATCTGGTAGCTGGAATCAGCGGGTGCGATTCCAGCTACCAGATAAATCCTCCCGTTTGGTCAAATTACTGGTCAAATTAGTGTTATAAAACTAATTTCAAGCCACTAATTTCGTAATGTAAATCCGGCTTAAATCACCTGATGTTAAGTGGACGAAGGTGGCGCATGCTACACCTGAATTAAAAACTAGCTCTCAAGTAGTTGTCTCAAGTCTCAGTCGAGCAAAAAACAATTCCAATAAACCATCTGTAAGTCTAACTCATTTTAAGTGATGTCACAATAGATTTACTAGCGATATCAATCAGCTATAAACCGCAAATCCTTCATTGTCTGGCGCGCCTACATTATCTGGATCCGAGATCTAGTGAACAGAATTTGCCCAATTTAGCGGTGGAAGAATCATAAGTCTATGACGCGGGGCGCTTGTTTCTGTGCGCGCTTCAGGGAGTCCTCGCGCTTTACGGCCACGCGGAGGCGGGCCGCTTTCAGGTGCCTGGAAAAACACGAAGATTTTTAAATATGTAAGGTTTTCATTCATTTACGCTGCATCATACGATTTTTCCGCGATTTTTACATTTTTTCCCGGAGAAAAAGTAGCCTGTGTTTAAATCCATGGTGTAATAAGCTATATCAGTTCCAAAATCTGTTGCGGCGTTTCAAACTTACAAACACACCAACTAACACTATATTAATATTAGTGCGATTTTATTTTATAACTAGCAGCGCCCGCGGTAACACCCACTATTTTGCCGTGATCCCACATTTAAGCCTATGTGTTAATTCAGCATCTAAGCTATCTCCATTCCAAATTTCACTCAAATCTGTTGAGCCATTTCAGTGTGAAGAAGTAACAAACGTACAGACTCACTTACAATCTTTCGCATTTATAATATTAGTATACTATAGGCGAGCTGCTAGTCTAAGGTGCCTATATCTTGCTATACTATAGTCGTCTTTTTAAAATCCATAGCTTGACCTTTGTCTGATTTTCTCAAGGGTCTCCGGCGAGGGCTGACGTTGTGTGGTAGCAGCGTAGCGGAGCATGTCTCGCAGCTTTTTCATGCAGTCTGCCTGGTTGAGCTGCTGCGATCGCGTTATGTCAGACCGGATGATGAGGTAGCCTTCTTTTGTCAATTTGTTGCCGTGCTGAAATTATGTTAAAATACTATTAGAAAAAGTCACAAAGTACTTGCGAGTGTTCCAGGTGAAGGAATAGCAGGTGGTGCAGGACAGCCTTAATATGCATCTTTTATTATCGGAGGTAAGGACTCATTTTCAACGAAAAAAAATGGAGGATGTTCTCAAGTCAATGTGTATAATTTTTTTTATGTATGACGCACAACTTTTTACAGTGTTGTCTGATTTTTATAATTTTTGTTATGCTTGTTTGGGCTGTCTGGGCGTTGTGGAACCTCTATCTGCATAGTTTCTGATACCCTAGATACAGGGAAGCCTAGTTAGGGGGGCCAGAGTTATGTCTATGAGTGTTTCCCAATCCAGGTACATATAGCGTGGCGCCACTTCCGACCACATCATCACTTAACATCAGGTAACTTGTAGTCAGATGGTGCAAACACGCTATTGAATTCCTTTAAGGACTGAAAGAAAGAGCCTCTTATGTTCTTCTCTGGGTTTATGACCTGGACCTATGGTTATGAACACATACCAGTTCCAGCAACTTCTCCTTGACTTCAGGATGCAACCAGTCTGCTTCACTAGGCTTGAATCTCATATCCACTTTTGTATGCACCTGTAAGTAAATTATGAACAATCATAAATACTACAACTGTATTTTAATTATATCATGGGCTTTAGAAGGATATAAAATTTTTCATTTTCGTTCTTCTTCTTTTCTACCTACTTCAATGAAGATATGGAACTTTAGTAGATTAAGGATTCAGAAAGTAACTTGGGCACACCTCTTTTCTAACGAGAAACAATGCACTTCTTGCCGCCATGAACACAATTTTGAGCTTATAAGGTTAGAAGAGGAACTGTTGAATAACCTAAGTTACCTAATAGTTATAGTAAAAATAGTATGCTTAGATTACAAACCTTGTTAACATTTTGACCACCGGGTCCTGAACTGGCACTGTACGTAATTTCTAATTTTTCAATAGGGATAAATCCATTAAACTTCTCTTTTGGGTCTGCTTGCTGTAACACATGAAGCACACAATGTAGTACCTAGTAGTATGTCCAACAATATGCAGGTGAAGAGAGGATTTGGTTTAAAATCGGTGAAGAAAATCAGTAAAGAAAGAAAAATGTAACATTATTTGGGTCACTTTCTTGCAATACATGTTCTAACATAAAACAACTGAAGTAAGGACTTACAAACGAAGGTGTCGTCAGCTTCAGTGAGCTATTCGGATACAGGGTTTCCAAGGAAATTGAACTTTTGTATGCCATCGGCCTCTTGAGGAAAGTAGTGTAGGAGGCACTCTGTGCCAATCTCTGCAGGCAAAGCAACTTTAGTGCTGCGGACGCCATTGTTTGTGTGTAAATTCTTGTCGCTTTTATTATCAAAACCACTTCACTTCAACCGAAAAACAAACTCTCGTTCAAGTTTTGGTTGGGCCGATTTTTACATAACCTCTAAATTTTTTGTTGATATTTCTGTCAATTTTCTGTTGGTTTGACTTGACAGCTGGTTCGATTATGACTTTGACAGCTTTGGACAGACTGGTCTGAACTTCGTACGATTGCGCCATATAAATCAGCTAGAACCTAGAACTATTTATGAACGAAATATCTGTTTGACAGTAAAGATTGGATAATCATAATCACTTCTTGCCCAATATGTAATCAATAGACTAGAAACACAACTACAATAATGTCAATAACTATTCTAGAATTATATAATATGTGAAAGTGTTAATTGAATTTTTATAAATGCCAGTCGTGTTTTTAATGCACCTAATTCATTTTTATAAAGTTTAAAATCTATTACCCACCTCTTGCGAGGTGGCGGCAATAAACGGCCCACGCAACCAATTTTGTTCATCATTGTCTGTAACAACAGACAAGACAAGACGGTTAATTTGTAGAAAGTACCTTCAAGTTGTTTTACGACATGTAGAGAGTTAAGAGTAAAACACCATCCACATATCTGTAAAATCTCATACATTATGCGCTCTTATTAGTAATTTTAATTCTGTATACTAACAAAATTGCTATTTTATATTCACGTCCAGAAAAACACGGCGCATTAAATGCGCGCGCATGTTCACGCTCTACATAATTTAATTAGGATCCCGTTCTGCTCTGTGCCTTCCTCTCACGTATCTCCGAGACCGTATAACTTTGGACTACGATCTATTCATCAATTTTGACACTTTATAGCCTTTTGAGGCTGTAAGATCTAGATCTAGCTATCTGGCTAACTTGGAGATCAATGGAATCGAACGCGCTGAACCATACTACATAATAAATGCAGATCTTCATGGTGTGGAGTTCGCACGGGTCCCGCCTCACCGCGTCTTTCCAACGATCTAGCGTAATCGATCCTGATCCGTTATCCGCAGTTTTGGATCGATATGTCATGTCATATTATGTCATTTTAGCCTTAGTACTAAAATGACATTTTATGACATGACATATCGATCAAAAACCGCGGATAACGGATCAAGATCGATAAATAATTTCTGACGTAGGACATCCGACCGGCCTACGGCCATTCGGTGTTTAGTCCCTACTTCAGCTAGCCCATGTGATGGCTTATGCTATAAATGAACTTTAATTTCTATCAACGTCTTACCCAGTACAAAAGTGTAATAACACCTGAGCTGCTTTCATCAATTATGATAATGTAGATCTGCGGCGCACACGCACGCGACATGCGGCTTTCCGAATTCCGCTCTCCGCGCACCGGTGCCTGACGCCGTAAATTCGCTGATTTTGGTCTCGTTGCCAGGTCCGACCAAAAGTTCCTCGAATAGCTGAAGTAGTCTAAAAAAATCTTAGGTTAAATACGGTTGTCTATGTGTATATTCCAAGCGTTAACATTTCATCCAGATAATAAGATATCTCTTGTCTATGGAGTTTATCTCACGTAGAAAAGACTTCTTCCCCTTTACCCCTTGCCAGGTTTCATTTAATTTCCTGACCCAAAGATTGAAGCGATGATCGCTAATTGCTAGTGACGCCAACTTGCGACCCGTAATCCTGCAATGGGCTTGAGCATTCTGTGAAGGAAATGGTCGTGAAAATCCATAGCATGGTGGTATACCGCATTTTCTAAAGCTCGCCAGACTAGCCTTGTCGCCAAGTATCTATCGCTGTGTTCCAGCAGCCTCACTTGAGAGCCAGTTCCCAGTCCAAGGGTACCGTGACACCACCTTCGATCACATAATATGAGGTTACTTGTCCTCCCCCTGTTCATCATCAGCCTATTACGTTCCCACTGCTGGGGCTCTGGCCTTCTCTCAGAGAGTACTTCTCCAGTTGGACGCCCCTGCTGCAGTTGGTATATATCTGTTTCCCCAATACCGAAACCTAGCTCCAGGCCTGCGCTGATTAAATCCCAAATTATCGCGTGATTCAGCGTCACCGCTCCCGATACTTTATGGCCGATCGTGACTAACAGATATAATGCGCATGCGACCATCTCAAGTGCCGCTCCATTAGAACAGTTAGTGGCTTCTCGAAAATTTTTGCAGCAATAATTAGATAATCTGAAAATTCGTAATGTTTTTTCATCGCCTGACGAACTATGCTGCTGCATACAAAGGTATTTCAAACAATATTTTTTTTACTATTTACAGGGTAGCTTTTGATCACAAGTCACCTGATGTCAAGCAACGATATGGTCGAAGATGGTGCCACGCTATACCTGGACTGGCTCACATACAGACAGATTCTATTCATATTTCGTATTAAAAGGTAAAGGTAAAAGGTACAAATGTATTATTCATTTAATAATAAACAAGCTGCTTGAGGCTGATGTGCCTATATAATCATGCTGTGTTGAATTTTACCAATGTCACTATTTCAATCTAAGAACCGTCCACATAGATTTGCAAGAGATAACTGTGTTTTTCACAACCAGTTGTGCAGCTAGCTTTTAAGAAAGTAATTAAAATAAATTAAATTACAGCTGCGTTCATCGTGTTCATAATCAATCTTGTAGACACGAGTAGCTCAGTGGTAGTGACGTCCACTTGAAACCGGTAGCTTGGTACCTTGAGCTTTTGGTGAAAGAAAATTGTGGGGAAACCATAACTTGGCGATAGGCTTGCTAAACTAGCCCTGTCGCCAAGCATCCATCGGTGCGTCCCGGCATCCTCGCATGAGAGCCAGTTCCGGTTCCGGCGCATGCAGCGCGCCGCCGTCTTCGACCGACGGGTTTGTCTTGTGACAAATGCTATCCTGTAGATGTAAAAAATTCGTCTCTAATCAAGGCTGCCTAGGTGTATCTAAGTATTAGATAGTTTATAATTATAACCGTATATCTGTCGCAGAACGTGCATATATTATTTATTTTATAAAGTCGTTACTCCCATAGTGAAAGCGCATAATTAAGTAAAATCTGCCTAATTAAATCTCTTACATACCGAAATTGTCTGCGCTGAGCTCTCTTCACGCTCTTGTTGTTCGGCCTACAACAATCACCATTATGTCTAGACCTCCAAGCACACTGATCAGATCTTCCCTGGCTCCTACTTTTACAGTGCTAAAGGGGGTGTGGAGGTTCGGATGAGGCTGGTGATGTAATTACTATGAAACCGCGAACATTTCACAGATTTAACGGGAAGGGTGGTCCGCTAATTGGCGCCAGATCTAGACTATGTCTACTGTTAGAAGTGCTTTATTTGAATAGAACATTGCACTCGAGTCTATGAAGGAGCGCATTTGGAATTTCTAATAGCTTGCTCTAGACATTACTGTAGCCCACGATATAACCACATTAACCACTATTGGCTATTGAGAGCGGCCGTCAAACTCACGACTGTTGTAAGTATTTAGTATTTACTGCTCCTAGGCAGAGGCACAAAGACAAAAAGGCACAATAAGCACCTAATGTATTTACGTACTTATTTACTTATATGAATTGTATAGCGCTATACCTCAAGCTCCAGGTACTGCTCTACATTTCAGCTATATTATTTCTTCATCACCAACATCATCAGATGAAAGACGACCACTGCTGAACTTTGGTTTCCCCTTTTGAACGTCACAATAAGAATAATAGTAGGGAGGCCAATCAGTCAAATCGCGATTTCCGTTGGATTGCGAACTCCGTCATTTGAAGACTTTTTTCAAATTGGCCTCCTATATATAGTTTATAGACCGGCGAGTGACATCTATGGGATATTTTACCTTAGAAAATGTATGGTTCCAGTGGAAATCTCAACGCGGATGAAACCACAGGGCACAACTAGAAGAATAAATTAGAGGTAAAGTTTGTAAGTTTAGATGTATGAAGTAATCTCCGGAATCACTGACCCAATTTTGAAAGTGTTTTGAAGAATCTCCATTCTCCACGTAGGTACAATCATAGACAAAAGTCGCTGAACATAAACAAATTTTCCGATTGACTTTAAGATCTTGTACACCAACCTTCGACCGAATCATCACTTAAGATCATGTGTGTTGTGCTATGGTCAAACGCAACCTTGTAAAGTGTTAGGAAAAAACAAACATTGCTGATGTAAGACGCTTTTGGAAAATCGAGTATGATCACCTACTTTTATTGCTGACTGTACGTGAATTCGCAAGGAACAGCTAGTTATTTCATTAGAGAGAAACATCAGATAGGAATAGACTAGCACTTAGGTATTTAGAGCAAGTAATGTTTACCAATTACCTACACGACATCGTGTTTTGGTAGACACGGAACAAAGGCTGGAACATTTTTAAACTTCCCATACAAGTGTGAGAATTTCCTTTTAACACTCTTTAATTTACAGCGGCGTAGAAAGAATGGTTACCTAAGTAATACCTACATTGTAGTTTAATTAAAAGTGACGTGTTTGTTTTGTAATCTTCGCTAATGAAAAGAGAAAACGAAATGGCTGCCAATTTTTTACCGCTCTTGCACTTTACGATAACATTAGAGGTGGTGCAGCTCTCTACATATAGGTACCTAACTTTGGGATTTACCTTACGATAACATGAGAGGTGGTGCAGCTCTCTACATATACCTAACTTTGGGATTTACCTTACGATAACATGAAAGGCGGTGCAGCTCTCTACATAAACCAACTTTGGGATTTACCTACTTAACACCACATCTGCATCGTTTTTCACAACTGAGTAGGCTAGCTTTTGACCACTATCTCATCCGATGAAAAGCGACGATGGGTTCGAAGGTGTAGCACTCTTGCCCAGTAAATGGATACTTGACTATTCACTCTTGACTTGAACACCCCCTGATTGACCTGACCTGTTGATTCCTTGAAGATGCTTGTTACCTAAATACGGAAGGCATTCGCTAGAGCTGAACGTTATTAATTAATATAAAACCATTGAAGTGGAATGAATGACAACAGTTTTGACAAAAAACAGTTCTAACTCCAGCGTAATCATAAGAATAGGCTTTCCTTAGCTCAGGCCAGCTCGTCTGTCTTGCAACCGTCTCTTGTGACTCCTCTCTAATTATTGACATTTGCATACTACCGTCACTTTATAAGTAGTGGACGTGGTGCATAAGAGGCAGCGAGTAAAACTTTTTCATAGAAAAATATCTCAGCCAAATTCCACACTTCAAATGAATTTCAAGTTAAAATTCGTTGATACGACTCTTCTCTCCATTACTCTTTTCTTTTTACAGAGTAGCGTTTGACCACAAGTCACCTGATATGACTTGTGTTGACTGATATGTGACGATGTGGTCGAAGGTGATGCCACGCTACACCTAGACTGAAATGTCTCTCAAGTGGGGCTGACGGAAACGGAACACTTCGATAGGTGCTTGGCGATAGATTCTTAACTCTTCTTGGTCAATCCACTTTGACCTCTTTCTTGCCCAGTAAGTAGGCACAACTTATGCTGCTATGGTCTTAATGCTGTAGCCACATCATTATCATCAGCCGGGTCCACTGCTGGACATAGGCCTCCCCCTTTGAACGCCAACATGAAAAGCTATTATCCATTTACATCCATCGGCTCCCTGCGAATCTTAAAATGTTGCCGGTCCACCTAGTGGGGGGCCTACCTACAGAGCGTCTTCCAGTTCCGTATAGCCTCATGCGGGTCACAAACTCCATCATATAACGCTACTTACAAAAACATCAAAATAAAAAAGATCCGGAGAGTAAAGAACTCTTTCGATTCAGAGCATTTTGTTGCATTCCCATTGCTACATCAGTTCAGTTCCCACTGGATTCTTGGCTCCAGCGTCCGCTGCATCCCCCACCGTGTCACGGCTGGCGGCAGGCTGGAGGCTGGAGGCGGTACCTGCGTGCTATCACAGATCTTTCCGGCGGCGCGCGCGCATCTCGACGTGTCCGTTTATCGTGATCTCAACACGGACGGCGCTATCGCACATTCCCCGGACTAGAAATCGGACAATTAGCTTTAATGCTCAAATGTCTGGTGGTGAAATACAGCGTCTGCGGACACTTAATGTTGGGAAACCAGACTCTCATCATCTGTCATTGCTTTCTTGGTGGAGTGAAAACTGCGCATAGATGTTTGTAATTGAAGCTATTGATGGCATGCGCCCAAAATTAATAATAATCGATCCTGATCCGTTCTCCACGGTTTTGAATCGATATGTCATTTCAGTACTAGGGCTTGACATATTACTACTAAAATGACATATTATGACATGACATATCGATCCAAAACCGCTGTTAACGGATCAGGATCGATTAATTATTAATTTCGGGTGTTAGTGATAATACGACAGGATGCCGTGAAGTAGAAATCTAAAGTATTCTAAAGCATTAGATACCTTCTCCTTGTTTCAGCAGTTGCAAAAACCGGCCGTTGATTTGTGGTGTGGCGGACGGTAACGTGACCATTAGCCGTGAATGCGACGATTGATGATCATGTACTTGATTTACAGCGGGCGGTGACCGTAGGCAGTGGTGGTATGCTGGAATGCGTTGAGATGCGTATACGCACGTTACGCGCTACATCAGTGTATGTACTGAATCTTATGGTTGAGCGACAAATATATTTGTAAAAAAAATATGATGACCGAGAAATGTTTTTGGTCCTCTTCACAGGAGTGGCAAAGCTACTGAAGATTAGGGAAATAACCTTACTTTTCTGTTCTTCTCATTTTACTTCCTTCCTACTCGATGTTTAATCTTTCTTTTTGTTTTTTCTTTCTTTTAATCTTTTTTCTTTTTTTTTTTTTTCTTTTTCTTTTTTGTTTTATCCTTGCACCATCTCAATGCACTCCTGGACACCAACACTGATATTGATTTATTTGTTGATAGTTGGAGAACAGTTTTAGCTACATGTTTAGGCTATTGTGAGCGTCTGTAATTTTTCCCTTATATTGTTTATTATTCTTATGATGACTAATATTTTTATGTGAATATGACTCGTTAAGTTATTCAGTAATTTTTGTGTAATGAGTGTAAATGGCATGCCGTTCTTATCACAATAAACAAATTCAATTCAACTCAATTCACGCAAAAAATACTGAATGTATTTGAGTAAAATTTGCAATGGAGATAGCTTATAAACCCTGGATCAACACTGCAGTTCATGTCGGAAATAGGTTCCTGTAGGTTAACGGGAAGACGCGGGTGAAACCGCGGGGCGCAGCAAGTTTATATATAAATAACTTTAGGTTAGGTTAGTAGTGTGTATGTCTACAGCTTCCTCAATGCGAAAAAGTGAAATCTACATATGACAACTTTCAGTGTCGATTTGACTGCCTCACTGTTTCAACTCCTAATTTAGGTGCCAAAAAGCCTTCGATTTTATGATCCATAAACTGTGTGTCAGCCGACGACACGGGTCATCAGCTCGCACATCTGTATCTTCGGAACGAATGAAGCTACGGTGAAGTATTATAGCTCAAAATTTGAGGAATAATTGATTGCCAAATACCTCTTCGGTTATTTTTTTCATGAGGTTTTTGGGTGCCGCTATTGTACAGAACGTATAGAGGCATCTTGTAATGTAGGTACTTGCTACGTTTCACTGCTATGATGTGGTAACTGGCATCTGACAATTAGAAAGTACCCGCTACAAAGAATGGACCGAACGAACGTGAAATATTTTCACGCTCTGCCGGCCATCGACAGCCGATTCCCGCGAACGAATTCCGAGAAAATGGATGAAAATTGGCGAATTCATAGATTCAAGTACATTCCTCTAGCTTCTAGCTACACTTCGCCTGCTATGCGTTATCCCAGAATCGGCTTCCGGGATAAAAACTTCTTCGTGTCAATGACTTTTTAAATTTTATTTGACCTCGGCGAATTTACGCGAACTTCATACTCTGAGCTGGGCTGAAATCGCTCAGGATAGAGAAGTGGCGCTCTCTCGTTTCGGATACCAAGACACTTTGGGTCGCTGAGCCATCCGAGTTAGTTAATTGGAACTCGGCGTTGACGTCGTCAGTATTGCAGTGTGGGGCATAAAGGGCAGTTCAGGAGACTTGGCATGTCCTGCAAGGCGGCAATCCAGATTATAAGCTATCTTCATTCTAAGTTTTACTCAAATCCGTTGCGACGTTTTAGCGTGAAAAAGAAATAAAATTACACATTCACATAGAAACTTTCGCATTAATTTGTCTGATGGTGAAAATAAACTTTCAGTGAGAACAAAAAGACCTTAAAGTCTCAATAACTAGTAACTATACCAACTAGTGTTGCATTTTATTTTAATTTTCAATGTTTGTTGTGCAGAACAAGACTTATGTGAATATATTCTATGGCGATGGTATTTTTTTACACATTTTATTAGTTCATTGTAGTGCAATCTCCGCACAGTGGCCGCCCATTGTGAGTTTGTAGTTTGTCATTGGAAGTTTCCGTACTACAAAACTAAATTACCTACTTACAGAAATCTATGTCGTAGGCAACGAAAAAGGAACGCAACTCTTCTCTAATTGTGTTTTATGTGGTAACATGAGAGCTGTCTATCTACAATTATCACTATCTTGTTGAACCCGTTAATAACTTAATTATGAGCTAAAATTATAATGAAGGATCATAAAAAATATGATTTTATCTGCGAATCGGTGAACACCAAACACCTACCTAGTGAATACGAACAATTTTAAACTTTCACGCGCCAAATCATCAATACGTCTGGCTTACTATTGGTCGCTGGGAACTGCAAACGCTTCTTATTGGTTCAGTAACTAACGGGTCTTCTGTAGCTATGTTCACTCGCGTCATCCCGGGCGCTCGAAGAACGCCATCTTCATTTCGGTCAGTCCGCCGCGAAACTCCGTGGGGGTAAAGTCGTCGTTGTAGCGATTTACGTATAACAATTAAATTCACCGGTTTCCTTTGAGCCGGCACGCACATTTTTATACAGAAAGTACTCAATATAATTTCAATTTTTTTAGTCAGTGTTTTGTTGCATTGTTGGTTAGTGGAGACTGTCGTTCTTGATTCAGAACTTTAGTGCATCAGTGGTCTAAACCGCGACCTACGTGACTGCATTTCTTCGGTGTGAGCTCGCTCGAGTGTAAAAAGGTAAGTTTTTGTGATGTTTTTGCTAGTATAGTTAGTGTTGTGCGCGGGCGTGTAGTCGCCGGGCCGGGCGGCGGCTGGCGCGGCGGCTAGGGGAGCCGTGAATCGATTGTCCCGGAATGGGATGCGTAGACACCTACCTACGTAGTTACATAGCTCTAGGGTTCCACACCCTCACTCCCGGCTGCGTCCCTGCGCTATAATAATGTTCTTGTTACATTTACCGGTGATCTTGAATTATGCTCAGCTCGTCGCGACGCCGCATTTTGTCCGTAACGGGTAAGAAATAAGGATTATTTGTAACTATCTGTAGGTAGGATGCTCTAAGCATAATTTTGCAGCCTATTTGGAAGTCTAAAAGGCATTAGAAAATAATAACGGGGGACAAAGACAGAGGATCATCAACTAAACACACAGGTTGTTTTTATGTTGTTCGATCGCCAGTCGTGACGTAGGTTCCTACATCTTTCTCCGTCTACCCTCATTACATATAATTATTCCTCTTCACATGATAGCAGCAGCTGCAAAAGTCTACAAACTCTATTTATTATGAAAGCTTCTATATATATAGGTATATACATACTAGGTATGCCTATTCTACCTATTCCATAATTGATATACCTAGTAGATATTGTACAGTACTTTCCAAGTTACAAGATAAATATAGTAATAAAACTTTCTATATTAAAACCTATTTAAAAGTTATTAAACTAGGCACCATATAATATTAAATGTACCTATTAACTACCTAATAAATTAGAGTGAAAGCCTGATAGGAAGGTAATGATAATAAATTTTATGCGAATGTACTACCAATACCTAATAAAGTTTATAATCCTCGAGAGGATTTGTGCCAACTCAATGAATACATAATGATCATTATTATTATTATTTTCTCTACTTATTATGTTCTTTGCACTTTCGATTCTGAATAATTCATATTATTTTATTGAGGCAAATTTTATGCTAAAATCAGCATAAGTTAATTCCTAGCTCTAGTGGAGTGAAGGACATGATAATAACATTTTTGTTTTGGAGTGGTAGGTAAGAAAGACATTATCAAAATGAGACCTTTGAAATGATAAGAAAATTTCAGATCTAGTCTCTTAAGTTTTGAACACGAATTAGAGAATTGTGTAATCTTTGTTAAATTACGCTACTCACGCATTTTGTCCGCGTAGAGATTTTTATGAGTATTTTATTACTATAAATCATAGACTATGACACTCAGGGATAGTGTAGCTTTCTAACAGTGAAAGAATTTTCCAAATAGGACCAGTAGTTTCGAAAAAAAGTCCTATCAAGTTAAGAATCTGTCGCCAAGCACCTATCGGTGTGTTCCGGCAACCTCTCTGGAGGGCCAGTTCTCAGTCCAGGTGTAGCGTGGCGCCATCTTCTACCACAACGTCAGTTTACATCAGATGACTTGTGGTCAAACGCTACCTTGTAAGTGGCTCTCAAGTGAGGCTACCGGAACACACCGATAACTGCTTGGCGAAAGATTCTTAACTGCCGTGGTAGATGGCCAGGCGAACACTAGAAAATGCCTTACCACCAAGCTATACTTCCATCATTTAATTTTCCTTCAGTGAAAGCTCAAGCTCATTGTAGGATTCGAACCCACGTCCTACGGATCGCAAGTCGACGTCACTACCACTGAGCCATCATCGCTCAACCTAACTACTGATGCTCCAGTGCGGGTTGGTACATGTCGCATGCCCTTGAATGTTGCAGTTCTTGGGCATGCCGGTTTCCTCACGATGTTTTCCTTCACCGTTTTGAGCGATGGCAAATCCGCACATAACTTATTGAGTCATAGGTGCGGGGCCGAGAGGATTCGAACTCGGTGTCGGCGTCTTGTAAGTTGCACGCCTAATCGTTCGCCACCATCGCTCTTAAAAAAATCTTACCTCTTTATGTAAGTTATTTTAATGTAGATGGACCTATAATACAACGATTAGTCACCTAGTTATACCTGCAGCAACCTAAGATCCGTGGTTTGACGACACGTCACCTCGGCAGGTGTTGGGTTCCCCGTGTTCGCACATCATTACATGCCTGCAGTGTCAGTTGTCACTTCTATCAGCATTTACTTGCATCGGATCATTCCACCGTGTTTTTGTTCCATGAAACCTAGCAAACTTTTAATCCCCAACGCAAAAAGAACGGTGTTATGATGAACCAATTTTGTTTTTTGTTTGTTTGAATTAGTCGGGGGTGTTCAGCTATGTTTGATGAAAATCGATCCAAGATGTCGGGGTTTTTCAATTTTTAATTGTATTGGCTTACATGATATCATTTGATCAACAGTCAAGTCAGTCACCTGATGTTAAATGATCGGTTCTGAAGTGAGGCTGCCGGAACACACCGATTGGTGCTTGGCGACGGGATTTAGGGAGCTATTGAGAAAAATATATAGTTTAAAAAACTAAAAAAAACACTTTAAAAACGCACTCAAAAATATAAAATAATTAAATTGACTTATATTAGTTACGATATAATGGTTAATTCAAAAAGTGTGGAGCACTTTTTGGTTGTGTGTACTTTTATTTACCCAGTAAAAGAAGCGCTCCACACTTTTTGAATTAACCATTATATCGTAACTAATATAAGTCAATTTAATTATTTTATATTTTTGAGTGCGTTTTTAAAGTGTTTTTTTTAGTTTTTTAAACTATATATTTTTATTTTTTTACTTTTTAGTCTTTTGTTACCAAGTCCAATCTATTGGACTCATCAAAAGGAATCATATGAGCCCAAACTCGAGAGGTTTACTAGTAGCCACTGCAGAGATCCCCTACCCACCTTCTGGCTGCATCATCAGACCCTCGTCACCAAGTTCAATCTATTGGACTCATCAAGACGAATCATATGAGCCCAAACACGAGGGGTTCACTAGTAGCCACTGCAGAGATCCTCTACCCACCTTCCGGTTGCATCATCAGACCCTCGTCACCAAGTTCAATCTATTGGACTCATCAAGACGATTCATATGAGCCCAAACACGAGGGGTTTACTAGTAGCCACTGCAGAGATCCCCTACCCACCTTCCGGTTGCATCATCAGACCCTCGTCACCAACTCCAATCTATTGTACTCATCAAGACGATTCTTATGAGCCCAAACACGAGGGGTTTACTAGTAGCCAGCGCAGAGATGCCCTACCCACCTTCCGGCTGCATCATCAGATCAGGTCGATGATACCAAATTATTGCATTGTCACCGAGATTACATACACATACAAAGTTTCAAGTCGATACGACAATTAGAAGTAGGTGAAAATTGACTTCTAAGATTTGATTACATTGTTAGTTAGTTAGTTAGTTAGTTAGTTAGTTACAAGTCAAGCTAATAAAAGTGTTTTAAAAAAAGATCTGGATCTGGAAGTAAATCTGGATTTAGTTAGTTTTAATGTGACCCTAGCATTCGATAAGATACCAAGATCTATAAGTCGTAGAAGCCGTAAACTTGATGGTAGGGTAATTTGTAGTGCTCACCTACCATACTAACCAACCAACTAATCTACCGCCAAGCACCTATCGGTGTGTTCCGAGAGCCAGTTCCCAATCAGGTGTAGCGTCGTCTATCACATCGTCAATGAAGACTAAGTCACTTGTGGTCAAAGGCTACCTTGTAAGATGTAAAAAAGGACCTAAGAAATAAGTCAACAGAACATGATGGTTATTATTCCTTGAGACTATTAATTACGTTTTGGTTGCAGCTCAAAGTACTGAGACAAAAAATAGAGTGGTCAGGTTGATCATTGAATTTTGAACGGTAAACATTCTGAGCATATATTTAGCACATCATACACTTTATGTGTAGTGCATTTACCCACCAAACTCTTCTCGCATTTTCCCGTTTTGTATATAAATAAATTTATATGAAATGGAATAAAAGCTTTATAAATTAACAAAACCGGAAACTAAGGTAATTCATCATAATAATTATGACACGCAGCTGTACAGTACGAAGAAAAAGGTGTTATTTCGTACAAAAATATCGTCACGTTTCACCAAGTTCAATGTTAATCCGCAGTTAGTTCGTCGAACCCCGAAACGCTCTGATGAATCATTTTCAGCGCTCCAGACCAGACGCTACGATCAATATGATATTACTAGGTACCTACCTACTTCATTGATCTGTAGTGCGATTCTAATTCACACGGAAAGTTTCCGTGTCAGATTCGACGTCACTTTCGCTTCACGGAAACGTTTCCCGAGAGCAAATAGGTAGGTTGCGGATACTTTTCCGTGACTGAGCAGCTGGTTTGTCAAATTAAATATCAGTTTTCAAATTCAGATTAATGAGTCGTGTCTAAAAAAATCTGGAGGAGATTTTTTCGAATCCGTGGTCGGGAGTTTCCGTGTGAATTAGAATCGCACTGCTGGACTGGATTCGTAGAGCTGTTTATTTGGTTTACCTACACTCGCTTCATCACAAAAGACTTGCTTACTATCCATACTTTATATCTAGATAACATATTATATATAATAATGAAATAATGAAATTGTAATAGGCCAATGGATGTACATGATAGATATTGAAGAAAACGAATATGGAGGGACAATAATAACAACAGAAAACAAAACGAAAGTTTTTAGAATATTTGTTTGTCTGTACACGTATGACGCAAAAACTACTGCATGGAATTTAATGCAGTTTTTAACGATTTATTATTAGAAGTCTGTCGAGCAGGAAAATATCGCGGTGGTAGTCTACATGAGTGAAACCGCGGGGCACGGAGCTCCCTTACAATAATCTGCTAAATATAAATTTACAAATACCGTTTGTCGTCATGCTTGTACTTGTTAGTATTGAATATCGAACAATCATCTTCGTTCCGAGAAATATCGGTGAAAGGCACGCTGTACGGTTTCTTACGGTTTCTCAAACGATTTGCTGCTGCAATGAGGTTTTGTTGTGAACAAACCTTGATTTTATCATCACCTTCGACCTTAAAATCTTAACTGAAGAGATCAACTGATTCGTTGCATGACTCGCATGTAAAAATTCACAAAAAATGTTTAGTCCAGCAATTTTGCTAACTATAGAAAAAAATTATCAGGAAATAATTATCAAAACTGCAACAGCAAGCAATACCTACTCTTTCATTCCTCTCTGTTTACCTAGTAAGGTAGCGTTTGTCCAAAGTCACCTGATTTTAAGTGACGATGTGCGCCACGCTACACCTGGATTGAGAACTGGCGCTCAAGTGTAATACAAACAAAAGTGCAATAATACAAATGTGATTGAATCGAGTAAACAACCGAATGACATTGTAATGAATGAAACATTCTAAAGCTTTCAACTTTCCATCATGAATCGAGATCACGATAATATCTGTTTGATAATATAATCGTGGCTTCACCGCGATGTGTCGGAATGCTACATTTTAGTAATTAAACGTCAACTAGAGATGCACCGGATAGTGGTTTTGCCGGGTACCCGGCCAAATTACTTGGCGGGAAAATGTATGTATAGATCTCCCTATGCTGTTTTTGACTTTTTGCGCACATAAACCAAACAATAAAATTTTACAATGTTGATGATTGAGATGGCTCAACTACCCAAGTCTTTGAGTCCCAAGTTGAGTCTTGGTCTCCGATAATAAAAGACACCATTTCGTTTCGTATTTGTCCCGCGCAACTTCCTGGCCAGTCATACTCTTGGAGCTCGAAGTCTATCCAGCAATATCTGGGCTCTGGTGGAGCAGGGTGCTACACGACTCTCATGTTTAATTCAACATGGCGGTGGATAGGTGGGTGACGCAGGCATTACTTGAAGTATTAATTACTCGAATATCCTAGTCGTTATGATTTTTGTTTCATTTGAGTCTGAAAGTTGGTTGTTGAAAAATCATGTCCATGAAAAAGACGTTATTATATAAATTTTTAAATGATTTTTACTACCGAGTTCTCAAATTATGCCGGATTTGCCGGGTGCCCGTCCATTTCTACTATAAAGAATTATTGTCTTACGCGGAAACCGGAACGGCTTTGCCGGCAGCTTGGTGTTCTTAATTTTTTATCAGCTTTTAAGTGTAGTTAAATCGGCGATGATTTTAATTATAAAACCAGCTAAAGTTCCAAATTCTTTTCAAGATGTTCCTCCTAACATAAAATATGGGCGCATTTTGTCTGATCTTTTCTGGGTAAATCATAAAACCATAACCACTTGTGAATCATAAACTCTTTCACAGTTGATTGACATATCGATGTGGTATCATGTCAGATAGCTTATCGCCATATTTGTCGGCGTTTAGCTTTTCGAGAGGTTCCATGTACTTCTAGGCTATTAAAATTATTTATATTAAAGGGATAGTCTGGAACAGGTACAGATGAGAAAACTTGTTTATGTTCCAGAAAAGTAACAGTTCCAGGTAGCCTATTCTGAAATTACAGCCTGTTACATTGCAATATGTTTACTATGACATAGATCATCATAGATGAGAAAAAAGCTCGTTAAAATCCGTTTCCGTTCACTTTTTGTAAAATTTTTGATAACAAAATAAACTACTCTTTTTTTTCATATTTACGCTAGATTAGAGATGAGCTTGTTACACACACATCAGGCAAATAAGTGTTTGTTTTGGCTGTTTGTAAAAACTTTTGGAACAGCCGGAACAAGCAAAAACCCTTTTTTAGGTTTAAAAATAACAGTTCCAAATTGAAACTTGGTTTTTAAAAACATTTCGTAATGCAGCCAATAATATAATTGGAACATGCGATACGTGTACCATGCTTACTTTTCAGTACCTTTATACATAGTACTGTAAAGTTTGTATCATCATCATATCGTAGCGTGTGACCACGATGCTAAGTGATGATGTGGTCAAAGGTGGTGTCACGCTGCGACTGGATTGGGAACTGGCTGTCAATAGGAGAATAAGGAGTCAGACGAGAATCTGTTTACGAAAATAATAATGCACTATGTACAGTCAACGACAAAAGTCGCTGATCAATAACTTTTCCGATTACCTTCATCATCTTTTGGCCACCTTATAACTTAACATCAAGTGTGTTGTGTTGTGGTCAAACGCTACCTTGTAAGATGTAAAAAACCTAAACATTACAAACATCCAAAACACATTTCCTCGGCTAGCAAACAACACCGCACGAGTCAACATTTTGCGGTTTTTACATTGATTGTTTTGTATTTTATTTGTTCTTGAATGTTTGTTATATGTGATTTAAACAGAACAGAGCGGAAATTTCGCATGTGCGAAAAAGCTTCTTAAATAATTTAGATAAAAACATACAAATAAACAGTTTTATTTCTCGCCCGAAAAGTTCCAAAATTTGACTTGCTTGGTGTTGTTAGCTAGCCGACGATTTGTAAAATAGAGTAAGATCAGATTGATCAGCTACTTTCGCCGCTGACTGTACTCTCTATATAATATGGACACAACATTACGTAGGAGAGGCGTGCTTCTGATTGCAGACAGACATCCGTCCATTGTTGCATTAGTCAGTGCGTGTCACGTGAATACATATGTATGCAGACGCGACTCGGTGACTCATGCTGGAACTAGGACTGAAGTGACCATCACTAGTAACGGAGGAAAATGTTATACTTATTTAAATATATATAGCGATGATGGCTCAGTGGTGGTGACGTCGGCTTGCGATCCGTAGGACGTGGGTTCGAATCCTACAATGAGCTTGAGCTTTCGGTGAAGGAAAACATCGTGATGAAACCATAGCTTGGTGGTAGGGTATTTTCTAGTACTCGCCTGGCTAGCTACCACCCTCTTGTTAAGAATCTGTCGCCAAGCACCTATCGGTGTGTTCCGGCAGCCTCACTTGAGAGCCAGTTCCCAGTCCAGGTGTAGCGTGGCGCCATCTTCGACCACATCGTCACTTAACATCAGGTGACTTGTGGTCAAACGCTACCCTGTAAATTGTAAAAAAAAAAAAAAAAAGAAATCATGTTTTTTAGGTAAATACGTTTATTTAGTAGAATACATCAAACATGACGTGATCACTTAAAACCGTTCTAAAATCTTTTGATATCGGAAGAGAATAGGCAAGAAACATTTGGTAGGTAAAGTTTTGGGCACAATCATAAACATTTAAAAAATGTAGCTAATTGAAGCAAGTTTACTATAATCCCAGACTTTTTGTCTTATTGTCAATGTGGAATGAGCTTCCCCCACAAGTGTTTCCGCTGTGCTACAGATTGCAACCCTTCAAGATGGGTGTAAAAAGAGTTCATAAAGGTCGGCAACGCATCGGCAACTCTCCTGGTGTTGCAGATGTCCATAAGCGACGGTGACCGCTTTCCATCAGGCGGGCCGTCAGCTTGTTTGCTAATCTATTACATAAAAAAAAAAAAACTAAGTAGTGTGATATTTTCGAATACGATTTGTTTTATGAACTGGAACGTCAGGTAGGTATCGATAAGTTTTGGTTTTCTGTTGTTAGTTACTCCATACTTTCTTGTAAACGCTTTTATACATTGACATATTAAAAAGTTGGTGTCGTTGTGGAGATGACGATTATCATTATCGTCGAGTTAATTATTATTTGCATTGCAAGTACCAAACAACTTTTAATTTCTCTATCGAAGTTTACAAAAATGCTGAATTCAAAGCGGAATTATTAACAACATAACCATTATATTCATTAAATCATCTTTTGAATTATAAACACTATATAATTTGTAATTAATTTATATATTAATTTATAAATACAATATAATTTGTATGGTGATGATATTTCAAGCTGAATATAACAAAAAACTATAATACAGTATTATTAAGTCAGTATAATAAGACCGAATTTGTCCTACATTTACTGCAATAAAATGTTTGTACAGATACAGATTTTACCGTTTGTTTGTCCTGTTTTTCCATATTCAATGAAATATGTATGTATGTAACTGTCACATTCGATAAGAACTTATTATTCCACTTGTTTACATGCACAAAGCGATGGCATAGACACGTTAGTGAACACTTGTGCTAACAAACCTTTATTATGATAATAGACCAGTGGAAGGCAAATAAACCACCCGCTGATGTAGCTGTTGAAGACGAAATCTGTTGAGCACATTCAAATAACATTTGTACACAACCAATATTTGTTCCACTAGAAATCGTTTATGGGGAAATTGAACAAGTAAATGCAATCATCATCATCATCCTCATCAGTCGGAAGAAGTCCACTGCTGAACATAAGTCTCCCCCTATTAACGCCACCATGAACGCCTATTAGCCATTTGCATCCATCGGCTCCCTGCGACTCTTACAATGTCGTCGGTCCACCTAGTGGGAGGCCTACCTACAGAACGTCTTCCGGTTCGTGGTCGCCACTCGAGAACCTTTCTTCCGCATCGGTTATCGGTTCGTCGAGCGATGTGGCCAGCCCATTGCCACCTCAACTTGCAAATTCTGAGAGCTATTTCGGTGACCTTGGTTCTGCGATGCAAGAAGTTAAATACAATGTAAATGCGTAAATATGTATTTCGTACTAGATGCTCCGGATATGGCTCAAAAAGAGCACAAGATCCCTGATCTGAGTAGCATCATTAAATATTAGGATTGCTTTCATGATAGCCGACCTCTGGTAGGAGACGACACCACCAGAAGAAGAAATCTTTGATTGAAAACCTCCGTAAAAAGCACACCAATATAGTTATAGAAACCGACTGAGTTTACAATAATAATTACTCGTACAACAAAACACCATATTTTAAGATCCCCTTTCCAGGCATGCACAAAAAAGTAAAACAATGCGCCATTGCAGTTGGCAACACTGATTGGCGCGACAAGTTTTAATTTTAGAACAACAGCGGGACTCCAATCTGCCTCTTTGGGATGCCATCTTGTTGGGCGCAATTTTACGGCTTTTATTGATGCTTCACGCGTTAAAACAAGATTTAAGAAACAAAAGCAAAGCGACGCTAGAACACAAATAGAGGCGCATGAACCATAACCTCATTGGCTTGGAAGTGGCACAGCAACACGGTTCCATAAAATCTGTTATAAAAAAACTTGTAAGCATCGTATAACGAAGAGCAAGCAGAGCTTTTTGGCGCCAATTGAGCTGTCAACGGAGAGAAATCTTTTTTTTTATTTCCAAAACCTGTGTTTCTGCGTGTGATAATGACATTGGTTATTTGACAACCGTTATTATTTATTTATTTAATTAAAACGGCGAACGCCAATTACATTAATTAAAATAAATGTACACAAAACAATAATTAACACATAAAAACATAGACAACAGCAATACAAGATAAACAAATACACATAAGCATAAAATAAACAAAAAGAAAATTAAACGAAAATAAAATTAACAAAAATAGAATTAACAAATTTACACATTCATTCATACATCCCTCTCACAAAAACGCAAACAAGCTAACAAGATATCCTGCCATCCATCCGCAAACAAGTCACAGTCAGGGTTTGCGTCCAGGAGAGCGTTGAGCGCGGAGAGGGAGCGCGGGATCGGCGAGTTGGCGCGCGCCACGGTGCGACACGGCGGCGCAGCGAACAACCTGTGCCGTCTGACGCGGCAGTAACTGTTTGGGACGTAGAACCGAGACAGCTCATTGTGCAGATCAGGAGCATCAATTTTTGAACTGAGAAACTGAGAACTTCGTTATGTGTTCGTTATCGCGTACGAGTGTAGGAAATTGAAATAAAGTTGAGTAAGAGTGACTTTTGTAGTTGCTGCGAAAAGTCCGTGGTAAAGTTTATGTAAAGCGCCACTAATTTACTTAAACACAAAATGGACTATCCTGTTTGGATCACCTCATCATCATCATCATCAATATTTGATACATTTAATACTTGACACTGGCTGAATAGAATCCACAAACCGTGTAAAGCCATAATTAAATAAAAAAAAGAGCTAGCAACATTTTATGACAGCTAACGTCTCGTCGGGGCGTGTGGGTGCATACATTACTAAGGCATGGGGCTGAATGCCTCATTGTAACTCCGAGTGCGTCGACTTGTGAACCCACGGGACCATATCTCGAGGAGGGTGTACAAATATCTTGACGATGCCAACATAAATTAACATAATTTAGAAGCAGTATTTTATGTAACCTCAAGAAAAATGGCGCTCCTAGCTAAGATGGATTCTACAATCGTTAACATTAAAAAAGTATACTAATGACATATTTCAACGTTATGTCACGTGGTCAGAACAAACGTCTACAATGACTATTGCTACATCCAATACAAAATGGTAGCCAAGATGCATAATGACAAGCTCAAATGAAACGTCACAAGGGAAACTTTTGCGTATTGGCACTCTTGGCTAGACAGACCCCCAGTAAAAAAGCCTCCTTCCACTTGGCGCCCATGCTTTTTTTTTTTTTTTTTTTGTTTTGTTATGGCGTCACACGATTAGTATATTTGCCAGTGTCAAGTATAAAAGATTTCAAACTCAGAGAGTTGAATCAAGTTTAAATGATGATGGTGATGATGATGATGATAAGATGATGGGATGAGGATAGTGTTTAAGTAAAGTAGTGGTGCTTTACTTAAACTTTACACGGACTTTTTTGGAGCAACTTGAAAAGTAACTTTCACAACTTTATTTCAATTTCCCACACTCGTACACATTAACGAACACATAATGGTTAATAATCCACCAATATTACACATTATCACTCGAAGAAACACAAGTTTTGGAAATAAAAACAAAATTTTCACGTTGACAACTCAATTGCCGCCAAAAAAGTCCTAATTGAATTCGCGCCCATGCTTATAACTGAAAATAGTGAAATATCTACCTCTTGGGACCTTAAATATCTTTTTTTTTAAAGAACCATGTTGAAAAAGTGCAGTTTTTTGCCACGGCAAAGAGGTTCATAACCTTTTTTTATGAAAGCAATAACAAACAGTAAACAAAGTTTAATGATAATTTCCCGTGTTTTTTGAGTTCATGTTTACGGTTTCCATCGCGAATCTTAATGACCACAGCGAGGCCCGTCAATTAGAAAACTCCAAGTAAATAAAACGATTAGAAAACTAAATAAAACTCAAATTCATCAAATAAAATGTTAATGTTATGTTGAATTGGCGAAAGTTTCTTGTTAATCTTCGTATTTGGCAGTTAAAATCTTGTTACAATTGTTAATACAGTCCGGTAAGTAACGGGTTTATCAGGTTACGATACATAAGACTTTAGAGTTCTCAGCTGATGTTCTGATTAAGTTTACGCGATCATAATTTAATGGTAGAACATGAAAATGTATGAACATGCATGCGTAGTACAAAATGTTAAAGTTATTCGAAGTGTAGTGATAATGGACAGAGTTAATTTCAATCCAATCCAATAAATGAAAATGTAATCAGCTTGTGACAACACGCGACCAAGCAGACTGGCGTGTGATCAGCCCTCTTTTCGCGTCTTAGACCTCTTTTGGTTCGGACGCTTTTGAGCGAAAGATCTGACGTTCATCTCTTGGTACATCAATGACAGCAACAATAAACAATTGAGTATTGATTAAGAAAAAAATAAATCGACTTTTTTGGCGGCAATCGAATTGTCAACGTGTAAATTTTGTTTTTATTTCCAAAACTTGTGTTTCTTCGAGTGATAATGTGTAATATTGGTGGATTATTAACCATTATGTGTTCGTTAATGTGTACGAGTGTGGGAAATTTAAATAAAGTTGTGAAAGTGACTTTTCTAGTTGCTCCAAAAAAGTCCGTGTAAAGTTTAAGTAAAGCGCCACTACTTTATTTAAACACTATCCTCATCCCATCATCATCATCACCATCATCATTTAAACTTGATTCAACTCTCTGAGTTTGAAATATTTTATACTTGACACTGGCAAATACACTAATCGCGTGACGCCATAACAAAACAAAAAAAAAAAAACATAAAAACTACAGCTGGTATTCTAATATGACACTTCTAACTAGCTATGTATAAATAATCAACGACTGATTCAATATCCACAATACAATCATTTATTACACTTCGACGTTGCATTCTCGATATTTATTCACTTGGTAGTAATCCTATTTATTGCACAAGGCGTCGCACATAATTTTTAGAGCTGTAAAAATAAAAATCAAATCACAAAAATATAAAATTCACTGTTTCTGAACGATACCTTCCATGTCATAGGCAGTGCTGTCATCTCCGTCATACTTCATTCCTTTTTTATGTGCGGGCGTCGCAGCTTCGACTTATCGATTAAATTCGTTATTTTATTGGAAATTTTGTGAAAAAGTTAGTTGAAAGCAGTGTTATGGAGAAAAGATCGTCATAAGTCCAAATAATGACGAATAATAACATGTTGGGAACGCAAGATACGAAACTCGCCAACTAGTTCGGACGATCAAGGTTAGTTCGTGGTCATTAACTGTGTGTTAGTTTTATCTGTAAATTTGCCTTTGTCCCTTCCTTTTTAGGGAAAAGGCGCATACTTTGGAAAATAACTGATATTTTTTCCTCATGATTTTTGCGTAGTTTTTCTTTTCTAACTACCCACATAATTCATGATTTTTTCCATTCTTTTTTCTTGCATGATGCTCGGCTGATAATGAGTTACTCCGATGGCGTATTGTAACCTTCAACACTGCACACGCTGCTTGCTGAATCATATAGTCTAGAGTCGTACCATGAGTGCGTACCATGACTTTAAATCATACAGTCATAGGATGTAACGTGAGTGCGTACCATGAGTGCGTATCATGACTTTAAATCATACAGTCATAGGACGTAACGTGAGTGCGTACCATGAGTGCATACCATGACATACAGTCTAGAGGCGTAACGTGATTGCGTACAATGACTTTAAATCATATAGTCTAGAGACGCAACGTGAGTGCGTACCATGACTTTAAATCATACAGTCTGGAGGCGTAACGTGAGTGCGTACCATGACTTTAAAAACCTTCAATACTGCACATGCAGTTTATGGAATCATACAGTCTAGAGGAGTAACGCGAGTGCGTACAATGACTTTAAAAACCTTCAATACTGCACACGCAGTTTATTGAATCATACAGTCTAAAGGAGTAACGCGAGTGCGTACAATAACTTTAAAAACCTTCAATACTGCACACGCAGCTTGTTGAATCATACAGCCAAGAGGCGTAACGTGAGTACGGACAATGACTTTAAAACCTTCAATACTGCACACGCAGCTTGTTAAATCATACAGCCAAGAGGCGTAACGTGAGTACGGACAATGACTTTAAAACCTTCAATACTGCACACGCAGCTTGTTGAATCATACAGCCAAGAGGCGTAACGTGAGTATGGACAATGACTTTAAAACCTTCAATACTGCACATGCAGCTGGTTGAATCAAATAGTCTATAGGTGAAGCGTGAATACGTACAAAACCTGATATGGCGCTGGATCTTCTTGACCAGGCAAAGCTCGACCATAATCATCCAAGGTCACCGACACCAGACCCGCGACAATGGTCTTCTGATGATGATAACCGGGTTAGATCCCGTACATTCATTCCGACAGGTCTAGGTACAGATACTGCAGATGCAGCTAGCATGTCCGAGCTCAAGCGAAAAGCCATGTCTGCCGCACCAGAGTTTTTATAGCCAAAATGCATTCATAGATCCAGTACGGAAAGATGAACTATTTGGTGGGCGATTTATGATAAGGTATCTAAACGTTTGGGTAGAATCCTAGTGTAAATGGTAAAGGCAGAAGAAACCACGATAAAGGAAACCCTAATACCTGAAGACCTAGCTTACGGAGGGCACCAAGGTTCAACTTAGAATTTTCTGCAGTCTTATACACAATCTTAAAGCGTCGGGATAAACCCCTTATAAAGGCTAAAACAAGCCAGTCATTTTCTAGACGTATATCTGTGGGACATAAATCATAAACAAAAAACAAGAACACAAAACACTTGTCTTTTATTATATAACAACAAAGCAACGAAATATATACAGTTGGATAGAAAATTGAAATAAATGCTAAAAACTAAACTTCTTACAAAGAAAAAATTTGAGAAAGCTCTGGCCTTCATTCAAAGTTTAGCAAGGCTGGCGTTCTACCTACATCTCTAGACATCAGGTTCATTTTGAATATGAAGGACAATAACAACTGAAGACTTTAAAATGGAAGATATTCACACAGATAATATTTACCAAGTAAGGTTTTTTATATACATTATGTCCACATCAAGGAACCGTAATTTTAAGTTCCTACCCATAATTTAAAACTTCAAGATAACCTACGATTTTCAATGACTTCCTTTGGTTTGTCATTGGCTTCTCTACCAGTTGGTAATTATCTTAGAAACCGAGATCTGTTGTTACTTGTGTGTTATTTTGATGTCTTACTACACATTAATGACCATAATTTAAAATTTGCTTGGAGGGTTCATTAAACTTTCTCAAAAGGTTAAGATTTGTGTTAAAACAAGCGAAGATGTATTTTGATTTGGAACAAAAAACAAACACATTTCGGCATTGAAATATGTAGATTTACAGAATAGTCATTATGTGTTTTAAGTTTACAAAAAGAAACTTAAAAATACCTGACGAAACAAAATATTTTTCCAGATTAAGCAGATTGACAATCAGGGCCTTTTTACCTTTTTTACCTTTGTTAATACCTTAGGTTACTTTTCTCAGCCTACCCTGCAGTTTCCTTTGTATAGAAAGAAAAATTACAAACTGCATAACATTACGAATGATTTATATGAGAAATGTATCAAACTCGAAGTCAGAGTCGTCTTGGGAAAAATAATGTTTTAACTCAGTGGTAAGTACCTTCTAGAAATCTTCATAGGTGCCTCCCTTATTGGGCGGTGTGTTTTTTTGTAACGTGAGTTTTTTTTTTGGTATCACACAATCAAAACTAGCATACTTTATTATTAGAATTGAAATCAGCTTACATTGGCCTTCATTGCTTTGCTAAGGATTAACAGAATAAACATGGGCAGAGTGACCGCTATTGTCTGCATTAATGAAGATGTCTTATATACTCTCAGAGATATCTGGCACTAGCTTAAGCAAAGATAGCTTAATATACGTACAAAATAATATATATTAACTAATAAAGGACCAAAACATTGAATGGGACCTGGCTCCAGGTGCCTGTGATCTATCGTGATCATAATCACGAACTGTTTTTTGGAGTCCCTAAATTGATGTTTATGTACAAGAATATTTGTGCGAAGCATATAATATATAAAAAAAAAAAAAAAAACTAAGCAGATGATTATATTTACTTATGCATGTTATGTACTTTCTTATAATTCATTAAATTTCAGATTCATTCACAGAACTGGGCACCCATTTAGACCACAATTGTTTTGTATGTGAAGTTAACAACCAAACATACCATCACAATGTTGAACTTGTCTCACATTTTTTCACATTTACGTTTTAGGTGGTATATACATATTATTACGGATAAGAGATCCTTTGGCATAGCCTGACCTTATGGACCCTATGGTCAATGCATTCATTGGATTGGGAAACTCATTTATTTTACGTCTTCCTTCTATTCTAGTTTATCTGTATTTTTAAGAAATATTATTTTGATCAAGCCACTGCACGGGAGTCATGGTCAGCTAATAGGCCTAAGAAGGCCTTTAGTTACTCTTATTATTTTTATTTTTCCAAAGAAGATTGATCCATTTCACCCTCTCTGGTAGCATTATATCCTGGTTTCGAAGGTATTATCAACCAAACATAGTTATATATCCAAGGGGTATCAAAATTAATTATAATTTAAACTTAGACTAAAAAAAAAAAATAAAAAATAATAATAATAATAATTTCAGAAATAATAATAATTGGATATCAATAATTTCAATAAGAACTCCGATAACTTTTTAGCATTGTGTTAATAGTACACTTCACCCTTAGCGTGGCGTCTTAGCTTTGGCTACGGCTCCGCCAATACCTAATAAAGGTCCGGGCAAAGACCCGAGAATAAACCCATATAGGATAATAATAATAATTCAAAGTATTACATAATTTTTCCTATTTTCTCAATTAGGATTCACATTCTCGTCTCTGAATATCATTCAGGTACAGACTCGCCGTTCGGCTTCTGTTTTAATATCAGGTAAATGTGTTATTTAGATGACCAAATTATAGGATTCACAAAATAAGTTTACGGAATTAAACTTTGCTATTCAAAATACGTATCTACATGAGATCCTAGTACTCAATAACTTGTAGTAATTTTATCCAAACGAGAGTAAAGCTTTTGATTCCATATCCAAAAAATTTGTGTCTTTCCTCGCGTTGTCAACTATACAATGAGTGCGAAATTAAAGTAAGTCGCACGAATGGAAATTAATATTTGGCTAGAAGCACTTACTAGAAATAAAGACTAATTACTGATTTCACCTACAAATAAAATACTTTGGTGCCTAATCTAGTTACACTTTTTTACCTCACGAAACGAAAGTATTATCAGTTTAGATAGATGTCATGGCACCTAAGAGCTACCTCCATCAAAGAAATTAATTCATACATCTAAGAGATAATCCATTGCTCCTACCACAAGTCACATATACATTAGACATACTTACATTTATAGTTTGGTGCAAATACTGGTATTTGCAGCACATAGTAGCCGCTACACTCCTACCTCGGCTAGTTATAAGGAGTTCTGTCCATGTTATAAAATGAACAACAGGATGGTCAGGAAGCTTATTAGTATTGCATTCACAAAGGTAATTCATAATATCTTCAAGCAATAATGCTAATAACGGTAATTGGGCTTACATTATCAATTGATTTATTGGTTTTAGGTTGAACGTAAGGTTCATAATGATGTGGATAATCACTCCACTTTTTTCGTTTATATGTGTTAATGTATCTTTTTATTTTTCTATCTAGAATCCTGCCTGCCTATCTCGTTTGTGTGAAAGCGCTAAACATCTACCAAGTGAATAAATATCGAGAATGCAACGTCGAAGTGTAATTAATGGTTAAACGAACTTACCTTAAGTGATGTTCGACCATAATTATACTAGACGTTGCATTCGAAGATATTTATAGTCCCACCCGAACCCAGCTACTAAAGCCCATACAACTAACAAACGAGATAAGTGTCTCTGAAAGAATGAAGTATGACGGAGATGACAGCACTGCCTATGACATGGAAGGTATCGTTCAGAAACAGTGAATTTTATATTTTTGTGATTTGATTTTTATTTTTACAGCTCTAAAAATTATGTGCGACGCCTTGTGCAATAAATAGGATTACTACCAAGTGAATAAATATCTTCGAATGCAACGTCTAGTATAATTATGGTCGAACATCACTTAAGGTAAGTTCGTTTAACCATTAATTATGCAAGACAAAACCGTTCGCCCATCCTTGGCCAACCTGATCTGCCAGCCACGCCTGCTGGCCACGGACCCCTTCCCCGTCTCCCCTTCAAAGAGTATCATAAGCTATCAGCTCTCCTCCCTAGTCTATGCCAGCTCTTGCGAAGTGCCTCACAAAAATAACTACAATTTAATCGCGACCACATAAAACCTTACACACTCAAACGTTGATCAATATATACCTATTTGTATGAAATGACAGACTCAAATCCTATCGCTTGAACGTCGTTTTAGAATACGAATACCAGCGTACGTCTCGTGTAGGAATATGTACTCCAAACTTGTAAATATGTAGTGCACGGCTCGCGTCCTGGCGACAATGTCAAGGTCACGACCACTGCGTTCAACGCTCGCGCTGCGTCGGCTGAATGCGTTATACCACATTAGCTCTTTTATATTATTTTTTTCAATGTCGCTATAGGCCATTATTTCTTTTGGCAGCTGCGTGTTGGATGTGTTTTATTAGTCGTTAGAGTTTTATGGTAGCTTTTGAGTTGTAAGACTTGTAAGCTCGCGCGTGACTCTTGATATTTACTTATTTGGGCTGGTTCAAGTTCAGGTTAGAGTTGTAGATCCTTTGGATTATCCGTAGCTTCAGTAACAGTAATATTACAGGTTTTAAATTCTTATTAATATCATCCTCTACGATAAGATGAATATTATCTGTTTCTAACAGACTTCAAAAAAGGACGAGTTTGACAATTCGACCTTTTTTATTATTATCTTTGTTCGCGGATAATTTGGTGGTTTATGAACCGATTTTGATGTTTCTAACTTCGTCTGGTGGTTGGTTCACCACGAACTTAAATGGAACTATTGTTATTCCATGCAGCTCAACAAACAGAATGGAAGAGTCTCTAATAAGAGGTAGAAGACCCTTTCACAACCTGTGTTAGCGTCAATCTGACAGTATAGTTCGGAAGTCAAATGATGCTCAAGTGTAGATCAATGCTTGAGTAGCGATTGAGTGACATATTTGCATGAAATGACAGACTCAAATCAGTGCTTAAGTAAGTAGAGATTACTTCTTGAGCGTCATTCTAGATTACCAGCCCTAGACTTGTGACAGAATTGCATCATCATCATCATCATCAGCCTCTATCAGCCTACTGCTGGACATAGGCCTCTCCCAAGGTACGCCACTGAGCCCGGTGTTCGGCTCTTCTAGAGTTGCATTATCTGTAGTAATTTGTGCACGTCCACTGGACGCATTCCCAGCATATCAACGGAAATAGGACGCTGCACACTGGTATGCGAAATTATTCTAATCAGATAATAAACGATGAGATTTACCGACTGCACTTTGGCAACCTGAAAATGGGTTAACTGTTTGAGTTAAAATAAAATAATTCGCTTTCTCTAGTGCTCGCCTGGCTAGCTAACAAGTCTAACAACGACAAGAATCTGTCACACCTATAACCCCCGAAATTAATAATCGATCCTGATCCGTTATCCGCGGTTTTGGATCGATATGTCATGTTATAATATGACATTTTAGAAGACCCCATCTAGAATCAGACACGGACCACGATTAATTAAGGCAACATTTAATCTGACAAATGATGATATTTAATTTGACGACAAACAAGTGTCATAATTAAGGAATGGTTAAGTTATAACCACAGTTTAAGGCGGCGATTACGAGATCAAGCTGAAAACTGGGATTAACTACAACTTTTATTTGAAAAAGTTACCAAAAAATGGTATTATACGTAGTTATATGTGTATAACAAAACGGAGGACCTACCTTTAACATTTGTAAAAGAAGAAAAACTAACCATTAAAGAAAAGAAAATAAAATGCAGTGTCACTACATTTTAACGGTTACAACCATTTTTTCCTATTCTATAAATTGAAGAATTTTTTGTAATTTACAAATAATTACATGGCCCTATCTATTTTAGCGATTTTTTTAACGTTTCAATTACTTAAATATAACTAATCTCCTCCATTGCTGGGTGATGCTGCTGAGACCCGGGCCTTAATGCACGCCAGCTGGCTTAACTAGTGGTTGTAAACTATTTATAGAACAGCTGTTTGTTTCGGAGATAAGTGGAACTAATTTGGGGATGCTATGATTTATTTTAACAATTTGTTACCATTCGTTCCCTACAGCAACAGAGGAGAGCGAAGAGCAACTCGTAGGAGTTTGGATCCTGTCTTTCCTAAAAGAAAAACATCGTTTTGAAATCATAGCTTGGTGGTAAGCTCATAAGCTGTTATGGCATCCTCTAGTGCTTGCCTAGCTTAGCTTCCAAAATCATCGCTTAGCACTAATATCGGTGTGTTCCGGCAGTTTTACTTGAGAGCCAGTTCCCAGTCTAGGTGTAGCGTGGCGTCACCTTCAACTACATTGCTCAACATGAGTTGACTTGGGGTCAACGCTACCATACATCGTAGGTACTAAGAACTACAAAATAATGCGAACGACGAAGGAGTGCAACACCTTGCCAGCGTCTTTGTTTCCCGATAAGTATAACTTGGGAGCCGTCAAGTCAAGAGTGAATAGGTATCTTCTAGGCAAGCATGCTCCATCTTCGGCCTCGTCATCACTTACTATCAGGTGAGACTGGGGTCAAATGCTTACCTATCTCATATAAAAAAAAATTAAAAAAAATAACATAACAGTGTATAGGAAAGGAAAAGAATTTAAAATTTGACTCATGGCGTTCATGACATTGAAACGGAAGGTATGTTGTATGTTATCTGATTGATAAATAATTTATGTTGTGTGGGAAATAAATCGTAATGTAATCTGATTGCTTTCGCATTGTTATTGTGTGAAAACCCTGTCGAATTAAACGAATTAGGATTATATTTACATACTAGGTAATATTCCATAAAAATAACTAACTGAGATGGCGCAACGACCCATAGTGAGTCTGCCCTCCGATAATAAAGGGCGCCACTGTCTTGCGGACTCCTGCGCCATTTCCTGAAGTGGCGTAGCCAGAAAATGGATACATACCCTATTGGAGTGCGCCGACCAAACATATAGATATAAGTTATTTTCCATGATCGCATTTTGTTTTCCAACCAAGAATAACTAATCAGACGTTTTTTCCCCTTCTAGAGTTATTCTGAACCACCCTGCTCCATACCCGCCCTATTAAATGGGTGATATTTATAGCTGCAAGTTTTTGCACACCACCTCGGCCAGGTTCCGGTAAAGCGTGGTGCGTGACGGCCCATCTGTCTGTCACGCGCTGGTAACTCGCAAACTGGTTAATTCGTTACAAACTCTGCGGATTTTAGGGATAACTTGTCTTCAAATTGTTTAATTTAAAAGAAGTGATTTCAAATAAGTTTTGTCCAATTCTGTGTCTGGTTATGAACTTGGCTTGTTAGAGGGCTGTTTGCTATGATGGAAAAAGTCTACAGGAAACAGTTTTGTTTTTAGGTCTTACAGGTTTGACCGCAAATCACCTGATGTGTGGTCGAAGGTGACGCCACGCTACGCCTGGACTGGGAACAGGCTCTCAGGAGTTACAAGTGAGGCTGCCGGAACACATCGATAACGTTGAGCTGTTTCTGCGTAATGAAGTAACAAACATAAACCATATCACATGCTTTTGCATTTCTAATTTTAGTGCGAAATGTGATAAACGGTGTGTTCCGGCAGCCTCACTTGAGAGCCCAGCTTAGTCCACTCGCATAGTGCCATCTTCGACCACATCATCGTGACTCACTATCACTAACATTAGAGAAAAACAAATAGGCATGCAAGCTGCTCTGTTCCCTTTATTTTAACTGTACCTATTGCATCTCAAAAGAACTTAGAATAAAGGCCAGTGATTCTACGATCTCGGATGCCGCCGAGGCGCCACATCAATCAATTCCGACTCCGACCACGTCCTGTACTGTTGAGTATTCTGTGCCACGTCGGCTGTCCTCTTATCTCGCATGTCCGAGCTTATTGATGCGTGACTCGCAACAAGTAATCGTAATTACACAGTTAACTGACCTATACGTGCCGGTTTGTCTTGTAGTTTGTTGACAAAAAACATGCTCCTAAAATCTTAGCGGCGCGTAGTGACTTCTGCCTGTAACGGGACTGTAAATATTAGAATAGAATTTGATTTCGCTTAAAGAAATGGAAATTTAGGCACCATACATTTTGTAGGGTTTCATACAATCATACAACCGATCAAAAACGGAATCGTAATAGGGTTATTCACGTGTCTGTCCGTCCATCTATCACAACTTATTTTCTTCTAATGTGCTAACTGGTTCCTAATATGACTTGAAATCACGGGCGTACAGTGTAAATAAACGAATTTAGATTTAGAGGTGAATTAAATTTTTCTTAAAGAAAATTTATTATACTTATTTTAAAAGTTCTCACGGAGAACTGAATAGTACGGAACCCTCTTCTCTCAAGTTTTTTTTGCTCTCTAATTGCGGTTACGCTTTATTCGGCTGAACCGTCGAACTGTCAATGTGTCAATCGAATCTATACACCTGATAAATTATTAAGAGGATTTAGAGTTTGGGACACCACACTTTTTGAATTAACCATTATATCGTAACTAATACAAAACAATTGATTTTATTTTATACTAGCTGTTCCATGCGGTTTCACCCGCGTGGGCTACAGTTTATCGCGATAAAAGGTATCTTATGTCCCTTCCCCGGGGCTCAAATTATCTATAAACCAAATTTCATATAAATCGGTTCAGTAGTTTAGGCGCGAAAGCGTATATATTCCGTATACTCCAAAATTATTCCCGCACTTCGGTGCCCCCTCACCGCGTTACCTGCTGTAGGTAGGTACCCATTATCATATTTTAATTCCAAGTTAATTTTTCTTGGACCGCACGTTTGAATTGCGCAGCTAGAGGTCTTCCTGGTCCGCGACCGCACTTTACCTATTTCATAGATTCTCCCGGTGCCCCCCCTCACTTCACCGCGTTTCCCGCTGCGCTGCGGTGCGGCGGTTTTATTTTTCTACTACTACTTACATTTTTAAACTCGTGATATCTTTCAAATGGAATGTCCGAATTGAATGATTTAAAAAGTTATATAAAGGCATTGAAGCAGTTTTGAATAAGAAGTAATTTATTTTGATAAGGATTAATACCAAGATACAAATAATGAGCCTTTTCTAGCAGCGGCATTAAAAATTAAAATTTTAAAATAAAAGATCACTTATTGTGGCATTACTATAATAGTTAGACATATGCTCTCGCGGACTTTTTTGTAGATCTTAATGAGACCTACAAACCCGTAATACATTACTTTGTTCTAGTGTCAATAGTTTTTGCAGCGCACGCAAAAATAGATTTTCGATTTCACACCTTGGGTTGCAAAATTGCAATTTTCTTACGGATCCCTAATTTTTTTGGAAATAAAATATAGCCTATAGCCTTCCTCGATAAATGGACTATCTAACACTGAAAGAATTTTTCAAATCGGATCAGTAGTTCCTGAGATTAGCGCGTTCAAGCAAACAAACAAACAAACAAACAAACAAACAAACAAACTCTGCAGCTTTATAATATTAGTATAGATTTTTCAGTGCGTTTTTAAAGTGTTTTTTTTTAGTTTTTATAAACTATATTAGTGCTTCTTTCTACTTCTTACAGGGTAACTTTAGACCACTAGTCACTAAAATTTTCGTTGACACAAACGTATCTATGAATGCATTACATCTACCGATCAAAATAATCTTTTGCTTTCTTTAACTACAGTCACAAATCCCGGTTCCGGCAAAGCTAACAACAAATCACACCAGAAATAGGTTTTGAAACTGTAATTATTCCGTAATAATACCATCATTCAAAAAAACGGTGAAGGAAAACATCGTGAGGAAACCGGCATGTCCAAGAACTGCAACATTCGAGGGCATACGACATCTAGTCACCCGCTCCGCCAGCGTGACAGATAACGGCCCATACTCTCTCTGAGAGAAGGCCAGAGTCCCAGCAGTGGAAACGTAGAGACTGATGAATAACTCTTTGTCTTCAATATCGCGCCGCGTTGCATTAGAAAGAGTTTCGCAGTGTTATCATTATCAGGTACTGAGAGATGGCAGGGTCATCGACCTGCTTTAACGGTTAAAATTTCCGTGTTGAAAAGTCTTCATAGTCAGACCGCCGTGGTCTATAGGGAAGGTGCGTACTGCCGCCGTCACGACAGCACAGTTGGGTAAATTAGATCCTAATAAACGTGAAAGTTTGTGAGTATGGATGGATGGATGTTTGTTACTCTTTCACGCAAAAACTATTGATTGAACGGATTTGAGTATTTGGAATTGATAGCTGGATTAACACATAGGCTACTTTTTATGCCGGAAAAAGGTTCCTGCGGGATAACGGGAAGACGCGGGTGAAACCGCGGGGCGCACCTAGTATATTTATATTTCGTTGAGGTGGGAATTGTTTTATTAATATCGTACCAAGCAACACTACCAATAGTAATCATATTTATGACGAATTATTATTATACTCGTAGGTAACGACGCGCGACGGCGCGGTAGCCTCGTTGGTAGTGACCCTGCCTACGAAGCTAGTGTTCCCGGGTTCGAATCCCGGTAAGGGCATATGTGTGATGAGCACGAATATTCCCTGTGTCCTGAGAGATATAAGTATTTATTTCTCTATAAGTATGTCGTTGTCTAGTACCCATATAACAAGTTTCGAGTTTAATTTGGGGCTAGGTCAATTTGTGTGCAATGGTCCCCCGATTTTTTTATAGGCTTAGTGGGGTCTTTGTCTTCACAGAGACGCATTTCCATTTTTTTTTTTACTAAGACCGCGATGTAAAGAACGGGGTCAAAATTCCGAGATCACTCGCCGAACGCATAACTGTTCACCTCAATAACAATGATCTCTACTCAATGAATCTTTCACTGTTTTTTGCTCGTTCTTACTCGAAACAAGTGTTTTTAGCGAATAATCTAGAGCTGGGTGAGTAACTGTAACTACATATTACAAAAAAATAACGGTATCTACTAATAACTTTTACTTAGATATTCCGTGAGTCATATTTTGCTCAATTACCAGTATAACTGGGTTATGCCCACCCGCACTGAGCCGGGCGTGGCCTGTGTCCCAGCTGTGGGAACGTGATAGGCTGATAATATAATCTGTGCTATAAAAATATGCACAGTAATGAAAATAGTGCTATGTGCCCTAGTTTGTTATTTTTTACATCTTGCAAGTGTGGAGAGATGTGGTCGCGACGCCTGTTGCAGGGAATGGCTCTCAAATGAAACAGTTGTAATACGCCAGTACACCGATATATGCTTGGTGACATATTCTTTAACTCGAGGGTGGTGGGAAGTATTTTCTATTACGATCGGTCGTCCTTTCTTTGACTTGGTTTACGAATGTCCTTTTCGAGTGGTTCTACGCCAGAAATTAATAATCGATCCTGATCCGTTTTTCGCGGTTTTGGATCGATTTTATCAATTTCGGGCGTTATTAGCGTAGTATCATTAGAAAGAAATTGAGAAGATCATACCCAAATACTTTTCTAAAGCTACAATAAAACATAAAAACCGCACAATTACGTCTCCACAAAGACGCTGATCGCAAAGTCGTATTCCCCATTCCCCCACGAAATGTTACCACTCCTAACCACAGACAATCCTTGCAGTTCTGCAACTACCGTTGTTCAATGTCCAAACCATACCGGTCTGACGGGTCCGATGATCCGGCCCGAGCTCGCCAACAATACGTCCTGTCTATACTAAGCGATGTACTTTGATCGTGCTCTTATCGATCCGATCCGACAGACCGGTCAGACAGGCCGCATTCATTGCCAAAAACAGACCTCCGGGAAAGGAAAGGGAATGGAATTTGGGGAACTGATACGTTAGAGCGATGGTGGCCAAACGGTAACGCGTGCCCCGCACCTGTGACTTCAAAGTTTGCGTAGATTTGCCTTCGCTCAAAACGGTGAAGAAACACATGTGAGGGAACTGAAGAACTACAACATTCATAGGCGTGTGACATCTACCGACCAGCACTAGGCCAGCGTGGTAGATTACACCCCATACCTACTCTCACTCTCTCTCTGAGAGGAGTCAGAGTCTTAGCAGTGGGAACGTGATAGGCCGATGATGATGATTAATGATGGTTTCCAAATAGTTGCCTTTTTTATTTGTAATAGGCTAGCATTTGACCCCAGTCTCACCCGATGGTAAGTGATGACGAGGTCGATGATGGAGCATGCTTGCCTAGAAGATAGAGATAGAGATTCACTCTTGACTTGAAGGCTCCCAAATTGTACTTATCGGGAAACAAAGGCGCTGGCAAGGTGTTCCGCTCCTTCGCCGTTCGCAAAAGTGGAAGCGAAACGTTTCGTGCGGATTGGGGGAATTTCAACCATTTACGAATGGTGGTGAAATGGGGATGGAAGAATGAGGTTGTGTAGTTCCATCGAGTGAGATCGTGGTCAAATGCTGGCCTGGTCAGCAGTAAAAAGTTTTGTTGGAGAAATGAGAGCGATATTAGCATTATACTTTTTAAACTGCCATAGACATGCTACATGGTAAATATTCCATGTCAAAACCAAGCTCTAATTGCATTAGCATAAATATATATTATATAGTCGCATAGTTTGGTGAGGTAGCTACCGCAATGGCTCTGGCATATTCAACTTTAAATGATTTAAGAGACGCTAGTAAAATTAGAAAGTCTAGTTTCACGTTGATATAATAAGCAAAACATCAATAAAAATTAAACCATGCATCAAACATGTATGAAAGTGTCTGGGTGAGAACTGGATTCAGCGCACGCCTACGCCGATGCCAATCTATTGATCTCATCTGTATATAATTTCAAAGCTCATTAATATTTTTAATGCATAAAAACACCTGCCTGTTAATTGCTTAAAAGTAGATAATTCCATGAATGAATGAAAACAAGTGCCCTCCAAACATAATACGCAGAACACGTGATTTTTTTAGGATCCCGTACCTGAAAAAGAAAAACGGAACCTTTATAGAATCACTTTGTTGTCCGTCTGTCTGTTAGACAGACAGCTGTTTATCTGTCAGTCTGTCAAAACCCTTTATCTACAAAACGCGTTGAGGTATCAAGTTGCAATTTATAACAAATACTCGGTTCTACGGTTTCTTTCAGCTGTGACAAAATTAAACATTTAAGTCAACGCGATCAAAAGATAAAACCGTTTATGTCGCATATTTGGCGATTTCACAAGGGAATTAAAACTTAGAGTGTACTTCCCGTTGACCTAGTCATAAAATTTGGCATGAAGAAAGGTCTTACAGCACAAGTAAAGGAAAAAGTTTCGAAACCGTAAACATGTAGTTTAATAACAAATTTGTACGGAACCCTCAGTGCGCGAGTACAACTCTCACTTGGCCTGTTTTTCTGTGCTAAAGTTGAACAGCTCCCGCGTTGAACTCTCTTAACCTCAGCTGTTTATTTACAAAGCTTAAAAAAGCTGTTGTCAGTAGCGGGCGGGGACCACTGGACGGCGGGCTTACAGCTTGATTGATAAGCGTATTTATAGCCTGCGAGGTGCCGCATGCCGCCGCGGTATGAATCACTGATAACTCGGGGTCAACAACTTACGCGAAGCCATGTCATTAATGTATGGATGGATCTTGAGATAAGAATTATAAACCACTAGCTGCGCCCCACGGTTTCACACTCGTCTTCCCGTTATCAGAGGACCTTCCAGCAATATTTTTGGATTGAATTTTGAAAACCTTTTTGCTATTTTTCTATAGGCATGAGACATTTCTCAGTCTACAGAGACCGGGGAATATATTATATAGACTGTTTGCCAGAAGTTCAAATTGTATTGGTTTCGTTTGAACTTAGATACAATATCATATCGAGAGAACTGTGGCATAGATGAGTAAACTATATTTCAATGATGGTTTAATCATGCCCCATAAAAAGTGCTTAACGTTCTTTTTTGTAACTTTTTGCCCGCCATATATTCAACACAACTGTACCGAGGATGTTGAACTTTTTAATAACCTCCTGCAAAGATCATCATAACAAGAGCACACGTGTTCTTACTCCCTATATTTATGCAGATCAGGCAAATCTGTGGTAGCTATACTTCTTTCAACATAAGTTCAAAAAAAATGTTCTCGAGTGGCGACCACGAACCGGAAGTCGCTCTGTAGGTAGGCCCCCCACTAGGTGGACCGACGACATTGTAAGAGTCGCATGGAGCCGATGGATGCAAATGGATAATAGCCGTTCATGGTGGCGTTCAAAGGGGGGTGCCTATGTTCAACAGTGGACTTCTTCTGGCTGGTGATGAAGTTCAAATAGCTGTAAAGTTTGTGAGTTTGATTGTGAATCTGAAACTAGAGATCTGATTCAAAAGTTCTTTCTCAATTAGAAGGTTACAATTTATAGACTATTTTCAAGAAAAGTAATCAGACGCTTAAAACTTACTTTCTATTCGTCGGACACGTTTTATTATTACCCAAGGGCATTTAACACCTGCCTCCTCAATAACTGGTAAATCAGAATATTAGAATGGTCACTTTTCAAGTGCACTTTCATCCGTCGTCGCTGGCTTGAGAAGAGCAAGTTGCTCGTCTAAGCGTCACTTTTGCTACAGTTCGCGGCCACCCAGAATTTATAACATCTTCAGTTGAAAATCCTGTATCGGCAATGTACTGCGCTCGTCATACAAATTTTTATGCCCTGTAATGTCACTGGAAATATCAAGAACAAAGTAATGTTTGCACACTCCTACATGGCAGTTCAATACCTGGCAAAGGGGTGGTAGGTCCTCAGGTGGACTCCACAAAAGAAAGAACCACACTGAGAAAAAAATCTACTTGCCTTCTGAGTCTACCTTTCAAGAACGATTCCTTCCTTATTTTACCTTAGTTTTCCTTCTGAATCACAAGTTATTCCCTTTTGACTCAGAAGGGAAACGGTATTTCGGAAGGTCTTTTTTCTCCGTGCATAGCATTACAGAACACGGTCGGTTCTAGTAATTCTATATTCTATAACTAAGTTCATTTTATACACGATCCAAGTTCTCATAAGGAAACTCGCTTTACAAAACTATAAATAAATACATTCCCGTGCTCTGACTCACCAAGTCACTACCTCTAAAGGTAAATGCTCCATACTCCATATATAGTTAATGCGCGTAAAATAATTTATTGCCTTTCTCGTATTCAATTAACATATAACACCACCAGCATTACCCATTTGCTATTTTCCTTATTCACCAGTAGAACCATCAAGCTCGGATGATGCCATGGTCGGATGCCATGCCTATCCTGTGTCAAAGGACACTATTACATCTGGCTCAGTTAAGAATAACTTACAACTCTATAAAACTAAAATAGATTTTGAAACGGTATACGTAATTAGTGTAATTACCATGAATTTGTTATTAACCGACGAAAAAACTGAGGAGGTTTCTCAATTCGACCGTATTTATATATTTTTTGAAATCTCTATATTTCGGCATTCATCATATTACAAAAAAAGTGATGGATATGAATGTTGATGGATGGAAGGGAAGAGGAAGACCAAAGAAAAGATGGATGGATTGTGTGAGGGTTGATATGAATGAAAGGGGAGTGAATGAAGCGATGACGGCTGATAGAGGAGAGTGGAAGAAGAAAACATGCTGCGCCGACCCCAAATAAATGGGACCAGGGCAAGAAGATGATGTCTATATTTCGGCATTGTTGTAAGCGCCATGATCAGGAGGATACCAAAAGTTTCTACGGGTAGTATAGAAAAGCAGAAAAATTCAAAGATTTGTAAAATACTGTCCCATATTAGTATCTACATTGCACCCGTGCGATGCCAGGGCGGGTCGCTAGTTACTAATTAAATTAAATTAAAAAACCTTCAATTGCAAACGTTACAACGGTGTTTGTACTTGCTAGTGATAGTGACATCATGTGAATGAGATGTAACATGTATCTGAATACACAATGGCAGGAGTGCCTTTGACCCGATGCGACCTTGCTCCACCGTGACGGATGGCTTACAGGCCTGCCTACATACCGCACTATTTACATTCATTGTATACAAACAGATTGATTAATCAAATAATAATATATCGTTCCAATCCCAATCGATCACCCATTGTAAAGTAGGTGAGGCGTTTTGGAGGTAATCTTAAAGTAGTAGGTACTGCAAATCCGGTACCAATACCAATACGATCGCGATGTCTTAACAGGCTAAGGGCTCCCACACAAAACTGCGTATTCGCATCGCATCGCAAATATCTGCGAGCTCGCACGAATGCACCACAAGAACTTCCGATCAGATTCGCAGCGCATCGCAGTTTTGTGTGCGAGCTCTAAGACCTAATTGAATAAATATTTCTGAATGGACTCCTCGGCTCCTATTGTAAACATTGTGTCCAGAATTTCAGACTACTCCAGACAGATTGAATCGCCGTCTGCATATTCTAAGGTCGTGAGTTATGCCAAATGTCTCGGAGGAGTTAGGAGGCAGACAGTAAAATGGGGCTTATTAGATGATATTTCAGTTTTGAATCTCCCAGACAATTACCCCGAGTAGCCCCCTTTACATTTTATACAATGCGAAAGAACTATTTTGTATATTGCATCAATTTTCTTGTCGTAACCTGTCCCACCCAAGAGACTAAACTGTGAGACTTACTTACAATAAACATAAAGACAATACGTTCAATGTTCATTCATCCATGAAATATTCTAAAAATGGTTGGAAAACTGCAGAACTAATTCTTCTCGATTTAACATCCCCCATCCAATAAAGTTGATAGTTTCTTATTGTTATTCATGGATTACAGGAAGCCACAGTCTCCAGCTGCAATTACTTTACCCACTGAGAATCCTAATGAGGCGCAGCGGTCTATTGTTCCACCACCATTATCCTTTGACAAATGAACCATGGCTGCCTGCCGCTCACGTATACAGACATGATTAATTCTCTAGCTTTTTTGTCGCTGAGGCAGATGAACTGTGCTCTCAGCTTCTCACAATTCCACGGCTGTCTACGTTTCAAATCAATTCTCTCGGTGCCACCGAAATGGCGAGCTATTTTTGGTGCCGAGATGTTCAACAACCTCTGGTGACAAAGGGCGTGTTATTGGAAAAGTAGAAATAAGCATTCCACTTTAAATGCAATACATATTGGACTACACGAAATTGCATTCGGAGTTTTTACTGAAAAACTGCAGTTTTGAGTTTGGATAAGAACAATATTGATATTGGGCTTTGATAATAGCATTAGATCAGCAAAAATCCCACTCATACAGTTTAAATTGTGTGTTACAGACGTCTAAGGCTATGTATAGGATAGAAACCAATATTTTTTGAGATTAAACTACTCCAATTTACATACGAGTAAACTCGTAAATCGGACCAAACAACATAATCAACTGATGAACTTCAACCTACCTGATTCTTGTTTATTCAATCAGAATTCTTTCTCTCCAGATCAGAATGAACGGTCTCAACGGTCACAGCAACGGTGAAGTCAATGGAGCTGGTGACATAATCACACAGAACCAGCAGCGGGGCTGGTGGACCATCGGGCTGATCAACTCGCGGTACCGGTACCTCACCGCCGAGACCTTCGGCTTTAAGATCAATGCCAACGGCACTAGCCTCAAAAAGAAGCAGATCTGGACCCTCGAACCGGCTTCAGGCAATGCTAATGAAAGTGAGTATATTCTTCTCTTCTATGTAGTGTTTTTTAGGTCTGTTTTTCTAAAGTTGCTTTGCATTAGTGTTGGAAGCATTCGGAACATCTATACCGATTTGTGTCAGATCAGCATTGGCTGGTAATTGGCTAGGACTGGCATTCTTGATAGTAAATCCATATTCTTTCTCGTTCCCGTTTTGCGTCAATAGAAAGAAATACGATAAGACTTATTACAAACCCAGCCATCCATGACTTCTTCAGTATCCTTAAATTCCTCAAGGATCAAAATTTCGAGAGAGTCGTTGTGAGAATCGACAAAGTACCTTCTTTCATTTTGAAATCATAAATAGGTAACCAAACCACCTATCACTCAGCTGATATCCGCACAAAAACACATGCCACACTTGCAATAACGCGTTTGGCCACGCACCCCTGCCCTCACTAATTGAGGCAAAACCTCCCCTTGCCGATGAGATTCGAGAACCCCTCAATTAAGCTACAGGGGTGTAAGCGTTTACTCAGGGGATCTGGGAATGCCTATTTAGCATAGTGTGTGTAAATGTTGTTGAAATGCAGGTAGTATAAAATGGTTAGTTTTTATTGCTACTCTTTGTCTCCTGGCTACTCTTTGAAATTAGTTGGTTCATGCTACCCTCTTTTCCCTTTCAGAAAAGTATACCTAAACCTCCACGAATCTATAGTATATCCTTCTTCTTTCGTATGGCTACTAGGGCCAACTCTATTGAATTCTTAATAGGTTTATTATTGCATCATCTATCCTGAACATTATACCACGTCCCTTGAGTAGGCAATCAATTTCCCATCAACCGTATATTGGCAGGCAGTATTTATAACCGCTATCCGTCCCGTCAATAATTTAAGAGGAATCAATCTCTTGAGATACAATCAATGCATGATCTGACATTGGCGTATATGATGGTAATTATCTCGCAACAAAATTATAGCTGTTGAAAATGCAGATGTCATTCTATAAGACTAAAAATATCTTTGAAGGGCCTGAGAATAGCTAAGGCATCAACCTTTTCATTTTTAGTAACGTCACGTTCTGTTAAAAACCCTTTCAAATGATACTAGTTTCCTAACATACCGAAACTGTCACCACGAACATTTCCATTTCCCACCGTCCTATTAACAAAAACATATCAACGTCAGGACTGTACTGGATCTATGAAAGCATTGTCGAATAGAGTTTCCTTATCTCCGGGGATGTCTGGTAGTGCGGTGACAGCGGCCGCTGCTCGTCCGGCGTGTAGGGGGCTGGAGGCTGGGCGTAATACAAGGCGTGTTCTACCGGGTTGTTGTAATTGAGTTAGTTGAACAACTTTAGCTTTAACAGAATTAAGGACATGCCGTAATTCTTAGATAGAATTTGGAAAAAATCTTCGTAGAAGATGGCGCCACGATATGCCTCGACGGCTCTCAAGTGAGGTTGCCGAAATACACCGCTAAGTTGGCTTGGTGCTTGGCGAGAGAAAATTCGGTATTTCGACTTTGGAGCCCGATGAGTCCGATATGCAATTTTGATCGTTCAAAATCCTAAGTGGCAGCGAACTGTGATGCGTAAGCGTGACGCTTATACCATCAGACAAGTGACTTGCTCCATCTAGAAGGAAAATAAGCTCAGGGGAGCAATAGAAAAAACTGGAAGAAGCTGAAGAAGTGTTTAAACATGCGATACCTACGTAATTCCAAAACACTGTTTCATATTCCGTACAACAAATATCCCTTTCCCTTAAAATCAAATTCTACACTAACCGAGCTATTTATATTACTAGTAGTGAGGGGTGCCTCCCTTTCCATTGTCAAGGTCCTCGCACCAGTTGAGGCCCGTCTGATCGATACTTTCCCCTTCGCCGAACTCGCGCTTCCAGACAGGTGGTATTGTGAACCAGCAGGATGTTATGTGTTCCTTTATTTTAGGTGTTTTTTATCCGATTTCCAAATCGTTGAATTTTGCGAATCGATGAATAACTATTTTTAATAAAATATAGGTAGGGACGAGTCAAGACTCAAATAACCATGCAATTGCTTAAATATAAAAGTCTACTTTGTTTCCTGCATTGTGCAGATTGCTCTTTTAGGTCTAGTAAAACTGTTTTTTGCAAAATTTCGAATTGGGTCGTTGTTTCACTTAAAGTGCGATATATATGTATCTTTATACGTTTGTTTAGTTCATAGTTCCTTTTGTTATGAGAAAAACCTCCTAAACGAAACTTTCTACATAGCTAACATTTCTAAATTTAAAATTTTTCTTACATTCTTCCTCCCATCTAACTGCATTACCAGCTATTTCTCAACAACATCATAATTAGCGCGGAATCATCATCATCTATAATGGTAATGAAGGCACCGTTCCGCCATTAATATTGATAGGCTGTGCTTAATTACCGGGCCTCGGCTCTCGGTGGCGGTAGCTTCGTATCTGTTCCTCGGCTTCTTGGTTCGCTATTATTTATCTACTTCAGAGTCAGCTTCTCTATGATTTATTCGCTTTATGAAGTGTTTGTTAGATTTATGTTGAAGCCGGAGGCAATTAGCTACCGTAATTAAGTTACCAGCGCCCCTAAAGCCAACAAGCATTCTACAATCGTTAACGACGATAGAAAACTGAAAAGATTACAAACGAGTATGGGAAAGATAGTCAGAAGTCGCTATATCGCTATATCAAGCAGGCAGGCTCAGGCTACATCCCATACAAAATAGTAGCCAAAATGAATTATGTCGTGAGAAGCTCAAACGAGGCGTAAACTGTATTATAGAATAAGAAACGTTTGCATTTTGGCTAGGCCTCCAGGGATGGGTTGATGATGAAATTATCTTTATGCCCTGTAATTTCAATGGATACATTGTTTCAATCCGGAACATTATTTCCTACGGTTTTTACAATAATTCACTTGTAGACTGGAAAACTAGTTTTTTTTTGTTATTATTTTGTTTATTTCTTTCTATAAATGGAAGTGTATATTCGTTTTGTAATAGTACATTCTTTATTCTTCTCTAATTCCAACTTTAAGTAACGATTATCGCTTGCGCGTCATACTAGGATACCAGCCAGAGAGAAGGCAAGAGTCACAGCAGTGGGAACGTAATAGGCTGTTGATGATCATATGAAAATACATTTATTACTGACACACACAATATCGCACAAATTAGGGACAAGAACAAAAAGTAACAATCACACATAAAATATACAGGTGCGACATTGCGCGATGTCAGAAATAGGTCCCGGCTCAGCATACAACTGAGGCATATAAATTCTTGTTCCTAATATGAGTGTTGTTCTTCAGGCCTGATCTACCTCCGGTCGCACCTGGATAAGTACCTGGCGGTGGACTCGTTCGGGAACGTCACCTGCGAGGGCGAAGAGAAGGAACCGGGAAGCAAGTTCCAAATTAGGTGCGTACACCATAATCAAAGTCAAAGTTTGTTTATTTAAGGCCGGTTTCAATAACCGATCTATCCACAGTTTGTCATACTTGACAATAGGCCTCATAGCAGTAATGTCAAATTTCTATCTCTAGTAGTACAAACCGCGGATAGATTGGTTATTGATACACAAACCTAGTCACGCCTATTCTTTTTTTTTGTCTTAACCTTCTTACGCCGGCAAAACAACAGGCAAGAAACGCTCGAAGGTAATTTTTTGAGCGCGATCACATTAACATTTTTATTCTTATTACTAGTTGATGGAATTGGAGCAAGTTCACTACAATACCAAGCTTGTTTGTCAACTAAAGCAGGCCTTAAACGGACCGCTTGAAGCAGTCAGGAATCAACTGATTCAAGCTGCGACTGCATAGTGAACTACAGACTTCTACGTACGTACATACATGAACCGCTCGAGCAGTTGCAGTATCACTATGCAGTCGCAGCTTGAAGCAGTCGATCCTGACTGCTTCAAGCTGTCCGTGTGTAGGCAGCCTTAATAGTCCGATATTTCATAATAAGCTTTACTAATAAGATTACTCTCTATACCGACTTCAAATTATTTATCGACAAGTTTTGAATTTCACTTGGAATTTTCTTGAAAAAACGTACTGTACATATTCGTATTGTGTAAATCCAGCGCTGACCCTCCATCTCCAATCCCGAAACCAAGTTATCGGCAGAGCCGCATACTAATCTCCCCTGACTCACCGGAAGTCAGGTTTTTGAACCACCTTTATGTATTATTTACGAAGTCTATTCTTTTATACGGAGTGTATTTTTGACGTTCACTGCTGTTGGATGATTTATTGCGAACGGCGCTAATTAGACGTTTTAAATTCTGCGAGTGGTACCGTTTTTTGCTCGACCATAAAAACGGAAGGAATATAAGTAGTCTTCTTTTATATCTACTTTTGTCTTTTAAATTTAAAAAAAAAGTTGGGTTAGCCATTTATAACTCAAGAACTGCTGGACCGATTGTTATGATTTTTTTGATTTTTTTGATTTGTTGGATTTGTCTCCTCCCCGAATAGTAGAAAAAGTAAAAAAAAAAACTAAAAAATGCAATTGAATGTGAAAGGAAGAGAAACGAATCTTGATAAAATTTGATATGGATATAGTTTGAACATAGGGGAAAGATTTACGATACTATTTATTGCGATAAAATGTAGTCAACGCGGGTGAAACTGCGGGGAATAGCTAGTAAAATATAAACGAAATACAGCTCACTGACTACCCCTTACGAAGTCTCGAAAACTACGAGTACAAGTCAAACGAAGCTGGAATTTGACACGCGCTGTCAAATCTTGGGCTACCTTCTACCTAATGCGCTGATAACATTGTTTTAAAAATTCATTCCTCAGAGGGGTCAAATAGGGTAAAAATGTCAACTTGAAATGTCAAACTTTGCTCCGTTCGCAAATATTTGCTCTCTGCGGAAATCGAACATCCAACCCATCGGCTGTTCGCCTATTGCAACAAATCGGTCGTCGATGTTCCATTTAAAGACAGTAGTTATTTATGGGTCTGCTGAGTTCCCATCTGTGAGTACACATGCGAATATTGTCAAGCAAACGTGCTCCAAAACAAATTAAAAGTAACTAAGTACACAGAACCGAAAGTTCAAGTTATTTTGGAGAGTGACTGAATTTTACTTGAGAGTGAGTCACCCCGTGAGTCATGCTCATCCCTTTACTTACGACGAGGACGCTGGAAACGTGACTCAGCAGCGCAGTGTATCTCAGAAGAGGTATTGATTGTTTACGACTTGTATAATTTGGGAGGCTTCATGTCAAAAGTGAATAGGTCTTCTAGGCACGCTCCATCATCGACCTCGTCATCACTTACCATCAGGTCTTATATCTATAAAAATAAATAAAATTGAAGTGTCTGTTGTAATGTTAAAATAACAGCTTTTCACTAAATTTATGTGAAAGAATACGGTAATACAATTAATAATTGTTGATCAATTGTTAATTATTAACAAAGATACGACTAACAACATAAACTTAAAATACACAAACAACCACAAGTCTGTTAAACCCTGTTAAAGTCCTCCTGGTAGGGAGTCATCAAGCATCTGATGAAGAGCCCAGTTAACCTTTCCAAACATTATATTATAAACCCTAAACTATTGATTTTCCATTCACAACACAGGAGAGGGGCTCTCCACGAGCGAGGGTAGAAAATACCTACAAAACTCGAGTCAACAAATTTTGAGCCCAATCTAGTGGTCCGCAAGGTACAGTTTAAATCGGAAAAGGACGTAGGTATGAGGACAAAATTTCAACGAGATCGTGCTTTAATTTCGGAATTGTTTGCTCAGTCACTCTTACGTCGTTAGGGAAGTTAATTACTTTGGAATATCGTGTTGTTGTAGATTAGAAAATCATTTAAATGTATAAACGGAACTTTTGATTACGTATTTCGAAGTTTTAAAAGCAAAGGGATCTAAAAATACTCTGCTGTCACGTCGTATCTTATATCCTTCTCCAACATCCAAACTATCTCCGTACTAAATTTAATCAAAATCTGCTCAGAGGTTTAGAAGTGAAGAGGTATCAACAGACAGAGGACCAGAGAGAGTTACTTTCGCATTTATTGTAACGCACCGAAAACTTTCTCATAAAAGCCCTTAGTTACAAGTTTCTAGTTATTCTCTCAAACTAGTTGTTAGTAATTCAATCTGCATATCCAGCCAATTCAATATCCTTTACAATCACGAGTGGTCACGACCTGCACGATCCAATTCTCAAGCTACATTGACGCAGCCACCATGTAGCCGGGACGGGGTAAAGGTGTGCGTACTCGGAAAAACTTGACTCGAATTAACTCGAGTTTAAATTCACGCAGCTCGAATTAAACTCGCTTTAGCAGGATAAAGCTGAGTACTTTTTATTCATGATTGTTTACGCAAACCAGGGCCTTCCTAAGATACTTAATAACAAGCAAATCTAAAAAAACAATTGCTAATCTAATGACAACCGCATCATCATCAGCCGGAACAAGTCCACTGCTGAACAATGGCCCCTCTGGAACGCCACCATGAACGGCTATTAGCTATTTGCATCCATCAGCTCCCTGCGACTCTTACAATAACCGAAAATCTGCAACATTGATGTGACATTTGTGACCAGTGAATCGGCAAACTTGGTATAATCGTGCACCCATCGAACTAACCGAGCTCTCGCTCTTTCACTTGCTTGCTTGATTCACGAGTTAGGGAAAATCGATTTAAACTCGATTTAACTCGAGTTGACCCATCACTAGGACGATGCAAAGTCCCCGCAACTCACCGAATCGCCGCGGCGTTTATTCAGGCTTCCAGTCGACTGGTGAAGTTAATTTTGGCATTTCCACGGGCGAACTTTAGACCACTTTTGCATTTGAATGTCACTTGGCCAAAGCCTGTAAAGAATGGCCGGGGTTTGGGGTCGTGTTTGTTATTTGTTGGTAAGACGTTATAGCGGTTGTTATTTCCGAAACGATCTTGCACTGCGTCGTAGCGGATTGGAGATCCCTTAAGAATAAGATTCATTTATTTGCAACAAATCATATAAAGAAACTAAAAACAAAATGCATTACTACAAAAGATGAATTGTTGCAAACCGGCCTCAACTCAGCGTTGTGCTGGTCGGTTGTCTCTTCGACTTCAAATCACAATAGGTACGAGTCAATTACGAAGTGAAAAGTCCAAATCGAACTTCGTGAAGAGCTGGTGCCTGAAATAGGTAAAAAAACCTGTGGTACAGGTCACCAGATGAGCTCACTAACTGAAGAGATTACTTAGGCTTACATTAGATGACAATTAAACGACTACCCGGTGCTACAGAATAGATAATATATGTAGTAGAAAGCAAACACCACAATTTTGAAGGTTCATTACCTTGTACGGACTTGGTTAAAGAATATTAAAGATGAATTAATCCCTGGCCTTCGATGTGATTGTCGACACAAAAGAAGCAGGGAGCGCAGCAAAATTACTACTGCCAACATAACGACAATATTACGAGGCAACTTTGCCGTAGATTTCTAATGTTGGTACATCCGTCCGCTGACGACTCCTTGCACAATCCGACGCGGTCCCCAAAGGCTATTAGAATGGTGAAGTGGTAAAATGTCCCATTGGCATTTAAATTGCCAGCCCCGGGCCACTTGCGCATAGAACATTGATGTTATTTACGGCAGGCTGTACGGTGCTTCAAATAGGGTGTGCAAATAGCAAAATACGGGATAAGAGCTTGTGAAATATTTGGTACAACGGGTTTCAAAGAAAAATAAGTGCCTATTGATGTCAATAAAGTGATCTCTTTTAAAATTGTGATCACATTAAAACGTCAAACGTAAAACTAGCTACGCCTGTTTCAACGTCCTTACACCGGTAAAAGAACAAGCGAGACTTGCTTGACATGAATGCCGGCAGCATATAGATGTCGGATTTTGGTGTCGTGGAATACATATTCTAAAGCATGTCGGCGATTAAATTTACTTTTTTTTATTTCTACTCTTTTGTGTCTATCATTATCATCACTCTCTCCCTTCTCATCGCGCTACTGCCAGACACTGGTGTGAAGGCATCCTACGCCCTACACTTCGACTGAACACAAAGTGTATTTTTATTAGCACCAAAAATCTACGTAAAAAAATGTAAAGTAACAGTATAACTTGAAAATACAAAAAGAGAATTAAGTTTAACGTTTTCAATTTCACAGAAAGAGAGTCGTGAAAAAAGGAGTTCTCCAATGTTATATGTCCCCCTTAGAGATAAAGGGGGTGGAAAGGAAGTCTTATGAAGTAGTCCCCGCAGCATTCTAATGAGCCACTCCCCAGCCAGAGGGCAAATGTTAGCTCGGCGCTTGCACTTGAGGGGTGTTGTCTTTGTTGTAGATACATACATCTAACTGCTTCTGTAGGGTCCTCAAGATGCAGAAGTTCATGGTGAAGGTGATATTATGATTGATTAATAGTTACTTTTAAGTAAGACTTGTGCAAAATTGTATAAAAAATTGTAATCAAAATCTAGGGCAAACAATTAAAAATTCATCCGCGGGTCCTTTGTTGAAAAGTATTCTATGTCCTTCTCCAGGGTCCAAACTATATTATAGTGTGAACAACCAAGAAGGGCATAGGATACTTTTTATCGCGACAAATTGTAGTCCACGCGGGTGAAACCGCGGGGAACAGCTAGTATTATCATATTTCCTGCTTTATGTACGAGTATAGCGGTGCATTTTAATTAACCACTCTGATAAAACAAGGCAAGTGTGATTTTATCTCTTTGGCATAATGTCTTGTCGTATAAATTAGTAATCTGCGTGTAGATGTAAACGTCGATATTTCCCAAGGTATAATGCTTGAACGGTTCATTGAAGGATTGAACATCCTTTTCATTAGAAAATCATCTAATAATCTTTTCATTTCATTCCGTTTATCAATCAGCTTAAAATTTAAATTAGAAGAACATAACTGACATTATCCGTACTAATGTAATAAACGCGAAAGTAACTCTGTCTTTCTGCCTGTCTGTCTCGCTTTCACGCCTAAACTACTGAACCGATTTAAATGAAATTTGGTACGGAGATAGTTTGAACCCTGAGGAAGGACATAGGATACTTTTTATCACGATAAACTATAGTCCACGCGGGTGAAACCGCGGGGAACAGCTAGTCTGTAATAAATTAAAAAATCGTAATTCTTCACGTCATATTTTCTTCATTGGCCAAACAAAACAACTAACATTGCCTTCCCGTTTGTTTGCTCAAGACTCAAGATAGTCAAAACAAAACTTTCGTTCAGAGCTGACTACGCACCCGGGAGCACGCAGACATCTCGTAGCCAAGTTTAGTCTAGAGTCTAGACTGGTTGAAGATCGATACGCCTACCTAGCGTTTAAGCGGGAGAGCTTACGCTGCCAACTTAGGAAAACCAATATTGGCTTCAATTAGTAGACGGGATTATACTATACAGAGCCAAGCAAGACTAACTTGGGATTTGTACTAACAACAGATTAAGATCGGAGGCGTATACAGCTTCTCCTGAATGGGAAGATTGTTATTGGTTGAATTGAAAGTATCGTAGGATCTTCTTCTTCGTCGAAGTAAGTACGAGAAATTAAATTGCTTTGAAGCGATAATATTGTAGTGGTAGTTACAACGTTACTGACTGCAATGAGCTTGCGTTTTTGGTGAAGGCGAACATGTTGACATTTCGGCATTGGTACTTTCATGATCATGGCGCTTGCAACAGTGAGAATTCAAACCAAATTAAACAAATACCTACATGATAAATACAGGATATTTAGCATGTATTTGTTGCAAAACTTAAATGACCAATTCACCATGGCAGGTTAGAAAAGTAAAATTTTAACGTTAGCCCGCCCAGGTTTCGCGTGGGTGTAATTTAGAAAAAAGATGAAAGTTACATAAAATTAAGTAAAATTAGTATTAAAAAAAAACCAACTGATGGTAAAACCCGCATTAAGATTCATTGCGTAGTTAAGGAGGCGTTAGCGGATATACAGAGATACGAGACTCGTAGATGCGGAAAGCTATTTTGTTTTATACTTGTAGAGATACCAACACCAACAGCAGTCAACAAACAGCTGGCTGAGTCAACAGCTGCAAAAAGCAGTCCGATCATCGGCCCTACGTTCAACATGGATCGGTGTTTAATGAAATAATTACATTCCTTCCGTAATTGGCGATCGAACGCCACTTTTTGTCGAATGAGCTTGCAATGCGAGCGATGCTATTCGACGTATTGACAAGACCAGTCTGTGTCCAGTATCCAGATAGAGTGACGATTAAACTGCCCAATTAATATATTATGTATATGAATTTTAATAATGAAGCACTTAAAATGGTTGATTCTTAAACTTTGGACACGCTTGGAAAATTATGCTATTAACATTAATTTTGTAATTTATTTTTAATTATAAACGGGCGATGTGAGTTTTTGAAATGTTTATTGAAATGCTAAATATGTCTTTTCACTGATATTGAATTTACTTCGGCTTTAAGCATACTTTATTGATCTCTCACAGATATTTGTGTATCAGTTGGATGAGAAGAGCCGAAGACCGAGCTCAGTGGCGTACCTTGAGAGAGGCCTATGTCCAGCTGTGAACTGACACAGGTTGATGATGATGATGATGAATAAGAAAGATAAGTTATAAAACATTTGACATCCTAGCTACAAAACTTGGTTCACATAGACTTTATATTATTAAACTCATTGTAATGTATTGTTGCAGTGTGTCAGAAGACAACAGCGGGCGCTGGGCTCTGAAGAATGTGGAGCGCGGCTACTTCTTGGGCTCCAGCTCTGACAAGCTCACCTGCACCGCCAAGGTGCCAGGAGATGCAGAGCTCTGGCATGTCCACTTAGCCGCCAGGCCGCAGGTAACCTTCGTCCATGAACGTGGAACGTTCATCGTCTACGTCGAACGTCAAAACTTGGTGAATCGCTTTTGTAGAGACCCCTCTCCGGTTTAAGTCTGGATATTTGGTGCTAAGAGATGCTGATCTCCTGGTAGCTAAACCCACGCGATATCCAAATCATGAGACTTAGGTTTCTAATCTTTGTTCTTCCTTTCTTTGTTTTAGTTAATGTAGCTTTAATTAAAATAAATCACCAATAATAGTACCATTAGTAACATGTTTGTAAATATGAATACAACTTATGTGCTGACATTATCCAGTAGAGCGATAAGCCTTTCTCAAAGTCTCAACTTCGTCATTGTCAGACATTCGTCCTGCCATAGCGATAGAGTGTGCGTCAGAGACGCGTGATATATCGATCAAATTGGTCCAAGTTTGGTCTGAAATTATTCATTGCCCATTATGATTGTTTGTTTTTTTAATAGGCTGTCGTTTAGCCTTTTCTGGCTTACTAGAAAGTGCAGATATATTTGGCTTTAGTAAGGGGTACACTTCTCTAAAGGCCTTGGAGCTTAGGCTTGCTGAAATGGGGCACTTTACACCAAATTGCTATTGAGAAGATCAGTTCTGTCTCAAATATGTAGTTACTGTTAAAGCTTATACAGGTATCCCGCAGGAACCTTTTCCGGAATAAACAGTATTCCATGTGTTTATCCAGCATATAAGCTATCTCCATTTTGTTCAGCGGGAAGAAGTTATAATAAACATACTCTTACACTCTCCATCACTCCCATTTGAGAGCCAGTCCCCAATCCAGGTGTGACGTGGCGCTACTTTCGACCACATCGTTACCTACTTAACATCAGGTGACTTGTGGTCGAAGCGTTAAGCGTGATGTTAAGTAAGAAGTGACACAAACTTTCGCATCCTTATAATTTTTATGTGACATACAAGACGGTAGAATGTAAACATAGATCCACATAGATCACATCAAGAATTGCAATGATGGCAATAAAATGATATGAAAACAAGTCGTAACATCGTCTAACTAGAAAGACCCGTTTGAACCCTCACTTGTCCCATCTCCTCGGAGTTATTGCTCCCGTTTTACGATCTGTGCCCCGATAGCGGAGTCAAGAGTGGCAGGAGTCAGGATGAATGACACTATTCAAGTAGTCACTTTGACTCTTTGCACTTAGTAACCGTTACAGCTAAATCTCAGCAGAGGATAACACTATTTCTTTCTGTTAGCGCATCATTATTCACGTTTTGTTTATGTATAATTATACTGTGGCAAAAAGGCAGTAATTTAAAATAAAGATAGCTTATATCTTGGGTTAACAGGGCCTATACTCGTATATTTTGAAGCGATGATAACGCAGTGGTAGTGACGTCAGTTTGCGACCCGTTACCTTACGCCCCTTACGTTAAGAATCTGTCGCCAAGTGTGTTCCGGCAGCCTCACTCGAGAGCTAGTTCCAATCCAGGTGTAGGATGACCCCACCTTTGACCACATCGTCGCTTAACATCAGGTGACGCTACCCTGTATATATAAAAAAAATAACATGTATGTTTGCCAACAAAAGAGTATGTAATCTCTCTCTCTCTGAGGGAAGGCAAGAATCCCAGATGATGAGTTCCAAACACGTTCTACAGACTAATTTTAACTCCCCCCTAACGCTATTGTATCTCCCCAGATGAACCTGCGCTCCATGGGGCGCAAGCGCTTCGCCCACCTGTCGGAGTCCCTGGACGAGATCCACGTGGACGCCAACGTGCCCTGGGGGGAAGACACCCTGTTCACGCTGGAGTTCCGAGCCGACGAGGGGGGGAAGTACGCGCTGCACACGTGTAACAACAAGTACCTTAGCGCGTGCGGCAAGGTGAGCTGATGCTGCGAGACTGAAGTTTTTAACGCGGCGACAGCTGATAGTGTGTCAACTTGCAAACCGTGGCTGAAGTGAAGGAACACCATCGCGTTCTTCTTCTTTTTCTATCAAGCCGCCCGAAGGCCTCCTACATGGCTTGACGACTGATACAGCTGGGGAAGCGCGGTAGCGCTCAGTTGATAACGCCCTTAAAGGGTCATAAACGGTCACCCATCTAAGGGATAGCCGTGTTGATCTTTATAACAGCGACCGGTCCAGCTATGCTACGAGCTACATCATGATAAAATCATAGTTTGATGTTAGGGAATTTATCATCTAAGAAAACCAACAATGTTATTTTACGACTTCTTCCTTGATGATTTAAACTCAATACCATAAAGACCAATGTTTTCATAAGAAAACTTTCCCACTTGCAACTTAGTAACGCATAACTTTTTTGTCCGACACAATTTGTATGGTTACATACTCACATACATAATACATATTATGTATGCAAAACCGTTTCTTCAATTTGTCTGCCATCCGCGAGAAACGGTTCGCGTAAACTTATTATTTATGCTACAAGCACACTATTATTTAACTCAGTAACCTAACTTCAAACAGATTTAATGGAAGGTTTTCTGACAGCTAAAGAAACGTAGTTCTGAATCTACGGATAGATGGCGTTGAGGAGATATGATCTTTTTTCGCATTTGTTCAATTAAAACGGTTTATTTTTGCAAAAGAGCTGAGCGAAAAGCCAGTAAGTAAATAATATTTGTCTATCAACCATCCACCAACTCACTGTTAGCTACTCCGTTTTTCTTTACGCAGCAAAAGATGAATTCCTCTGTTTTACAAAAACTAAAAAGGCATAGTTGAGGAGAAAAGCAATAACGACGGATTGAATAAAGAAAATAAAAGTTGTTAACGTGGAAGACGTCCGACTTAAAACTAGCTACGCCTTTTCCAACCGCCTTACACCTTCAAAAGAATAGGCAAGAAACGTCCGTCAGGTTATTTTTTGGCCGCGAATGAAGCAAGTTCACTTCAATGCCAAGCTTTTTTGTCATGATACCTTTTAATAATCTTCATAATTGTTTTAACTTGAGTTACTGTGTTCAATCTATATAAAGCCGCAAGTTGTTCGACACTGGCGTAGTTTATGTTTGTGTCAACACATTAGAACAATGCGTTGTTAATATGTTATTGGAAGCAACGCATCGCTCGCAATAAGTTTGCAAACAATACTGGAGATGGGATGCGTATTACCGAAGTGGTATTGAAGCATGAAGGTATAGACAAAGACATTTCAAAGTAAAAAGACTTGCTTATTCATGCGTGACCGTGGGTGATGTATTTATAAATCAATTAAGGACGATTTGAAATGATACATGTAACACAATTTGCAAATGAAATCTTATAAAGCATCTCCATAAGCAGGTCTTAGTAATTCGCCATTTGTGAAGCAGAAAAGGCGATTTTTTAAATTTACATTTTACAGGGTAGCGAATGTTACTTGATGTTAAGTGATGATGTGGTCGAAGGTGGCACAATAAATACTACACCGGGAAGCTTGTGGTTGTTCATTTTGTGTCTTGATCAAATGTCTGGTGCCAAAGGCAAGTCTTTAGTAATCAAATGTTCTAAGCAAGAATGCGGCTTAACATAACCATTCGTATTGAAGTTTTCCATAGAATAAACAAACCATAAAATCTAAAATCCTCGAAACGATTCGCTTGACATATGTACCCGTAACTTCCCTGAGAGCACCTAGCACCAGACCAAAGTAATAAACTGCCAGCTGAATGCCCTACCCTACCAGCCTTTGCAACAACGCCGGCGAGTCGTGCCGTTGCATATCTGCCGCGACTTGTCCCACCGTGGGAAATACGCGAACTAAACGATCGTAAAGTGGAAGATGTCGAAGCCATGAGAACTACACGGAACTCTGACTATGTCACTTGTGTGAAGCCACGTTCTAACTTTAGTTATTGTTTCCAGTTTGCTATGGAGACCTCTGACTTCTATTCTTATTAACGCCCTCACCATCAATTACACAGCTCTCTGATATCTAACTAGGATTCCCTAAATCTAGGGCATGAGAAACTACGAAATTCCGCGTAGTTCCTTATCTGTCTTCTAAGAACAAGCTTGAAGAGAGACAAGACCCATCTATTTGGGGTCGGTGCAGCATGTCCTCTTCTTCGACTCTCCCCTATCAGCCGTCATCGCTTCATTCACTCCCCTTTCATTCATATCGATCCCTACATAATCCATCCATCGTTTCTTTGGTCTTCCTATTCCCTTCTATCCGCAGTTTCTCATATGTTCCTAAAATTTGACGATCGATGTGGTGCAGCCGACAGCAAAACGTTCTTTAAACTCAAACTCAAACTCAAAACTTTTTTATTTAATAGGATACATTGTGATCACTTTAAAACGTCAACATAAAACTAGCTACGCCTGTTCCAACCTCCTTACGCCGGCAAAAGAACAGGCAAGAAACGCCCGGCAGGTAATTTTTTTGGCGCGATCACATTGACAATTTTATTCTTATTACTAATTGATTGAATTGGAGCAAGTTCACTAAAATCCCAAGCTTTTTTTTTTGTCATCTAATAGTCCGATATTTTTTATTTAGCTTTACTAATAAGAAGATTTTTCTTGTTTGGTTGTACACATTGGGATATGGGAACATGAATATTAACGAGTTGCGGGATCACAACCAAAGCAGACCAGACCCCACAAGCAGCACCCGTTCACGAGTTGACGCACGCTTCAAATATTTGTGCCTAGGAGAAAAGTAAAATGTCTGAGTGTTGTGGATCCCCATTCACTGAATTCCACTGTCATTTGGCTGGGCCAATTATTTCGTAAGCAGCTTCATTGAGAACTACCTACACCAGGTGAAGCGTGGCGCCACATTCGATTACGTCTCTAATTGCAAGCCTGGTGACTTGTTGTCAAACGCTAGCCTGAATGATGTAAAAAAAAAACAGTCGGAAAAGAACTGCTGATCCCGTTTAAATCTCTAAATGAAAGTATTTACTGATTGGTCTAAGTAAGTACTAAGCTGAAGATACCAATCCACTGCTTCGTATAGACGTTCTCGTTCTCGTTCTGTGACGCGATAATGAAGCTTGTTTTGATCTGAGAGTTGCAAAACAAGATAAAGATGAATGAAATGGTTGTTTTATTTCCTAGCTTTTATTATGTTGTAGGGGGCATTGAACCGTTGCTTTGTTCTTTGTGCTACAGCTGCTCTTTTATGGCACAACATTTTATTTAACACTGATAAAGTGATAACTCATAGAAATCATACAGACAACTCTGTCAGCGTTGGTACTTCTTTTAGTTCTTACAGGGTAGCGTTTGACGAGTCACCTGACGTTAAACGACGATATGGTCGAATATGACGACACGCTACGCTTGGACTGGGAAACGGCTTTCAAGTGAGGATCTCGAAAGACACTGATAGCGTTGCTTGGCGACCTATTCATAGCTAGTTGCGATATCAACCCAACTATGGATCTAGCAAGCTATGAGTTCATCTTTTTTTTAGCCTAATGGAAAGCTGTCACCGTCGCCTGTGGACATTTGCAACACCAGGGGCGTTGCCGATGCGTTGTCTCACTCCCATCTTTAAAGACTGCAATTTGTAGCACTGCGGAAAGACTTCTAATCAATGACAAATGACAATGCTTTCATTCACCGAAAGCTCAAGCTCTGCTATCACAGCCTACGAGTCACTAGCTGCCGTAACTAAAACTCGGCTATTATCGCTCCAAAACCAGACTAACCAGTAAAATTAACATTAAATTTCGTATCACAATCACACAGTCGTTTCCTACCGCTGCAGCCAGAAAACGGTAAATTAATAATAGATAAGATAGGCTGTGGTCGGAGCTGTAATTCGAAACGCCATCTTAATCATATGGCATTAGAGTGGCCATGGGCTACCGTGCCGGTACGAAGGCTGTTTTACGGTTCTCGTGATCTTGGGCTCAATTGGCGGGTTGAACAATCATCCTGTCGTTGTATGATGATGGGCTATTGTAGCGGGAGAGATGATTATGGGAACCTTATCAAAATAAATCATTGCATACTACGCTTGGATGTCGTAAACAGCCTGAAATAGCTCTGGTCTAAAATTCTCCTAGAAGCTAAATTGCAAATCTACTGTTCGTGTTGATCAAAGGGACATCGCTTCTAAACTCTTGCCTACAGAAAATTTAGAACCAAACTGATTTCATCTTCATAATCATCAATTTCCACTTGTTATATTCAAAATTTCAGACCACCAGAAAAAATAGCACTATGTATTTTTTCCTTCTTATAAGGTTAGCGTTTGACCACCAGTAACCTGGTGACGATGTGGTCAAAGATGGCGCCACGTTACACCTGGGTTTAGAACTGGCTGTCCAGTTGGGCTACCGGAAGACACCGATTGGCTTGGCGACATATAATAGCTATAACCAGGCGAGCACTACAAAATGCCTAACCACCAAACTATGGTTACATCATGAACTATACTGTTGATTTCATCTTATATTCATCAGTTTTTAAGTACGTTCCTACTTCCCACTTGTTTTGATAAAAGCATATCATAAACCTTAATGCCTAAAAATCTCTGCCAATTTTCCTAAACTCCCTGTGATTTAAATTTCTATAAACCTGACAATCCTCCGCCAGCTCCAAGACACATGCACCGCCACGTGCCTGTTCAGCGCGGAGTACCACGCCGGGGCCCTGGCGCTCCGCGACTCCACGGGCGCCTACCTCGCGCCCATCGGCTCCAAGGCCGTGCTGAAGACGCGCTCCACTGCAGTCACCAGGGACGAGCTGTTCTCGTTGGAGGACAGCCTCCCGCAGGCGGCCTTCGTCGCCGCTTTGAACGAGAAATACGTTTCTGTTAAGCAAGGTGAGTCTTCGACTTTCGTATTGGCTAGGAGCTAGTTCTGATGTTAGAGTTTTCAAGGCTCTTGAAGGTCTCCGATAAGGTGAGTAGTGGTAATCTAGAATGACGCTCAAGCTATAATCTCTACTTAAGCACTGATTTTAGTCTGTAATTTCCTACAAATATGTATTGATCTATACTTGAGCGTCATTCGAGAATACCAGAGAATACATATTTAGGACCACGTGACTTAGCGTTGAAATATGTCAAACCTATACTTTTTTCTTGTTTTCTACTAGGGTCAACGATTGCAGAATGCATCTTGGCTAGGGGCGCAGGCATATACTTGTTCTCGTACCGATATTACATGGTTGGCTTCTGTCTTTCTATTTGGTAGAAACCATATTGTAAATACCTATATAAAATGTTATGTCGCTATCCAATCGCGTTAAGAGAATTGAATAGGCTCAATATTTTCACTGTTGTTATCCATTATTATTAAACCACGTGAACGAAAGCCAAAACGTTACAGAATAAAAAACTGTCTCGAGATAATGGATTAACGTGAAAAATATATTACCTAAAAATGTTGAAGATCTAACAAGAATTGCGTGCAAAACAGGCTTTTTCCAATCCACGAGACTTAACTCATATAAATCGTGTTTGAACATGAGTTTGCCTCATATGTCTCTTTGCATATCAAACGTTAATTAGTCTCTATAGGAACGGAGATACAGATCGCTGAATATCGTGAAACCAACATAGGAAATACTGTCATGTAACCTACGTAAACACGAAGAAGTAAGACAAATTGACAGCATATCCTACAGAAAAACCTAATTACAACGCGATCAATTACAAGATTACAATGCTCACTTACAAATTATTGCGATTCCCATGTCGCAGACTGCATTTGCAGCTTGCGCGCTGTCAGACCAACAGACAGACAGCAGGCGCTGTGAATGGGTGAAAGTTAATGAACGAGTGATTGGAGTTGGCAGGAACACGGATGTCAGGTGTTTCCTGGCTTCGATTGAATTACTCTTGTTTTAATTTCTTTTTGTATCTCAAAGCATTGTGAGGAAACCGGCATGTCCAAGAACCACAACATTCAAGGGCATGCGACATTTACCAACCCGCCCTGGGCCAGCGTGGTAGATTACCGCTCATACTCTCTCTGAGAGAAGGCCAGAGTCCCAGCAGTGGGGACGTAATAGACGAATGATGATGATGAAATTAATACAAGCTTGTCATTGGCCATTTTCTCAACTGCTGGTAAGTTATGACTAGCTCAATGTTGAAGCATGCTTGCCTAGAATATATTTGACACGCAAATAATACTTGTCGGGAAACAAAGAGGCGGTTTGGTTTACATTTTGAGAATCTTCAAAGTGAATAAGCATATTTTATGCGCTATACCGGCGACCGCATCATCGCTTGGCAACGAGCGAGTTACCAGTGGTGACCAAAAATAGTCCCTGTTTTATAGCGATGATGGCTCAGTGGTAGTGACGTCGGCTTGCAATCCGTTAGTCATGGAATCTAAACAGTCAATGAGCTTGAGCTTTCGGTGAAGGAAAACATCGTGATGAAACCATAGCTTGATGGCATTTACTAGTGCTCGCCTGGCTAGCTACCACCCGCATGTTAAGAATCTGTCGCCAAGCCCCTATCGGTGTGTTCCGGCAGCCTCACTTGAAAGCCAGTTCCCGTCCAGGTATAGCCTGACGCTATCTTCGACCGCATCGTCACTTAACATCAGGTGACTTGTGGTCAAACGCTACCCTGTAAGTAGTAAAAAAAAAGTCTAGGCCTACCGTGGCGCCACCTTCGACCCAGCAAGTAACTCGCTGTCAAACGCCATCTTGAAACATGTAAAAAAAGTAATCCAAATGAAGTGCTGAAGAGTGCAATCTGCAGTACAAACAAACAGAGGATTGCATTTCTCGCAACGTATGCGTTGCATTGTTCCGTACCGAGAACACCGTCCTCTGCCATTGTTCCAAGTTTCCAAATGACGATTGCTACGTGTGGTATGATGACATCCATAATAATGGAGCGCTCATAATGTTAAGATACTTGTATTATTACAGACAGCATTTCAACCAAGTGGTGTTATAAATTAGAATAATTTGCCGCTCGTTTCGTCTCGCTAGACATGTTTTTCAAGCGTTAATAAACATTCAGACAAAAGGATTCTTTGGTCAACCGAAGAATTCGTTTTTATTTGACAATATTTACATACATATTTATCTTTTTAGAGGCCATTCATAAGTTATGTCACACATTATGGGGTAGGGGGAGGTGGTGAACGAAGTATGACGTCATGTGACACAGCTTCATGACGTCACGTATATAAGTTTAAACGAAAACCTTTTAAGTGGTCAAACACTACCCTGTAGTACAACTAATATGAAAAGAATAAAAAAACCTTATTTTTAAATTTCTGTGGTGTTGCCTTAAATACTTCTTTTTTTTTTTTTTACTAATTACAGGGTAGCGTTTGACCACAAGTCACCTGATGTTAAGTGACGATGTGGTCGAAGATGGCGCCACGCTACACCTGGACTGGGAACTGGCTCTCAAGTGAGGCTGCCGGAACACACCGATAGGTGCTTGGCGACAGATTCTTAACAAGAGGGTGGTACTAGCCAGACGAGTACTAGAAAATACCCTACCACCAAGCTATGGTTTCATCACGATGTTTTCCTTCACCGAAAGCTCAAGCTCATTGTAGGATTCGAACCCACGTCCTACGGATCGCAAGCCGACGTCACTACCACTGAGCCATCATCGCTATGAAATATATACTTATAGCTACAGATACGATATCAAGGATAGCTCTACTTGCCAGCTGGCATTTATAAATCCTTGTCAATCCGAGCAAGCGACTTCTAAGTAGGTACTAGGAAAGCAGGAACCACGGAGAGGCTTGTAAGCCGGTGTGTCGAGCGGCGACCGCGTTGACCTCAAGAGGTTTCCCAATTATCCACATAATATCAGCTCCTTTACTGTAAAAGAAAAATACATCAACGTCATTTTAAAGGTTTTATGTGGGATTGCCCTAAATACTCGTTCCTATAGCCACAAATACAATAAGTAACTGCATGTATAAAATCCTCGTCAATCTGAGCATACGACTTCTAAGTACATACTAGGACAGCAGGAACCTCGGAGAGGCATGTAAGCCGGTGTGTCGAGCGGCGACCGCGTTGACCTCACGTTCCGAGAGGTTTTCCGCTTATCCCTCGCCACTTCTGGTAACGGTGTCACTCGGGATTCGCGGGGCTTGATGCTTAGAACTTGGGTAGTTTATGACTTGGGATTGGTAAAGACTTCTCTATTGAAAACCTTGATTATGTATAAATCATGTTTTAGCAAAGAAACAATAAGTTAACATAGCATAGAATAGAAGAAAAGATTTGATTTAATTTAATAACAATATACCGTTACCATTACCTATAGGTCAACATTATTACCTATACCCGCTACCGTTTACGTTATCGAGCTTCTCTCTACGTTATCTTTATGGTAATGAACTAGGTACGGATTCGATGCATTTTATTTATGAGCTAGCAACATGCCTTCAATCGCCCGAGTAAACTTTTTTTTACAAAAACTTTATTATTGTTTTCATCCCATTTGAGATGGAATTAAGAAAACAAAATCAACACAATCATCAAATTTCCAGCCTCTGGGATCTTTGATATGTCACTCAGTCAATCAGGTCAAACTCTTTTATATAGATAGAACACTAGCAGTGCCCCGTGGTTTCACCGTGCATTTTCCGGCGGGTTAAAAGTAGCCTCTGCCCCTAAACTATCTATCACATCAGACCGTTCTTTTCTCTGTCGCCAAAATAACAAACTCACCATCGCATTCATATATAAGTATGACGATGAGGATTAAATCTGTATTGTATTAAAATTTATCAACATAACTGTGCATATTTAATATTCAACAGCGAATATAAAAACCAAGTATTTAAAATGCAAATCCTAAAAGCTCTTGCTTTATCATAATGGGTCGGCCGCATCTCGTGACGCGCATAGTCCAGTAGAAAAGAACTATAAAATTTGCAATTTGCATTTTCAAAAACGCAAAAAACGTTTTTATAATAAATTTTTTATCCAAATAACAATAAATTTTAAGAATGTAAAGTAAGAATGGTATTTAATGCCCCTTACCTGCGGCGTGGTCAGTCTGGTATATTTACCGGAAAGGTGGTTAAACTCATTTTTTGTTTTGCCACCTTTCATTTTTTTGCGTTTGCGTATTTTTATGGAAACCTCCTTTAAATTAAAATGAAAATATATTTTTATTATTTAGTTGGATACTTGTGAAAACACGTTAAAACTAGCTACGCCTGTTCTAACTTCCGCCCGCCGCTAAAGAACAGACAAGAAACGCCAGGCTGGTGATTTTTAGGAATTTTATTAATATTACAATCCCAAGCTTTTATGTCATCTAAATAGTCCGATATTTAAATATATATAACTCAAAGGTGACTGACTGACTGACATAGTGATCTATCAACGCACAGCCCAAACCACTGGACGGATCGGGCTGATATTTGGCATACAGGTAGATGTTATGACGTAGGCATCCGCTAAGAAAGGATTTTGATTAATTCTAAGGGAATAAAATAGGGGATAAAATTTGTATGAAACTTTGTCAATTTTAAACCGATTGGGCTGAGACTTTGCATGCATAAAGATGTAGCCCGCGCGGGTGAAACTGCGGGAACAGCTAGTTTTATATAAGCTTGAAATTTTGCGATCGAAAAGTCTTGAATTTAATTGAATAAGGAATGTAACACTATGACATAACAGCTCGACACCCTGCCGACCCCTGTCCCTGAACCACCAGATCCACCAGCGACTAGAAACATCTTTAGAAACCACCACCCAACGATCCATCACAGCTGACTCATGGATTTCTACTCTGTTACCGTTCACGGTAACCAGTTACACAGATCTCAAAGATTAACTCGAGTTTATTAGTTTTTCGCGTTTGCCATTAACCTTAATTTAAACTTTATATTCTGTGAAAGAAGCGTTGAACATCGTCCGTCATATTTTATCATTGTAACGGAGTTGTAATTAAAGTGCCAATTAGTGGGAAATAGTCGAGGTGTGGACGCGCAGATCGGCGGAACTGTCGCCTGATCAGCGTGATGATTGGTAAGGTATGCGCTTTCAATCTCTCATGTTCATCGTGATTCCTCCTCTGAATGTAATGAAAATTCGCTAATAATAAATCAATGCAGTATTTTCAAAAAATATCTTCATTGCCCTCTGGGTTTTATACTTTTTATAATAGTTTGTGGTAATAACAAGTCTCTGTTATTTATAGATCCGGACAACAATGGTTGCAGATTCGAAAAAAGAGGGCAAAATAAATATAATTTATGATTATTTTTCGTAAGACCTTCTGCTGTGTATCACATAGATTAACATATGTTTTTGTTAGATTTTTTACTATCATAATTACAAGAAAATGGTTGTTATGATTATATTATTACTAAATAGGCTTACATTTTTTAAATAGTAGTTTTACTTTTTATCGCGATAAACTGTAGTTCTCGCAGGTGAAACCGCGGGGAACAGCTAGTCACTACATAAGAACAGATTTGAGTTTGTCATTTAATACAAATATGTCACTTAGGGCCGGTTTCTGTAACCGATCTATCCCTGGATTGTCCTATAAATTTGACATTACTTCCATGAGGCCTTGGTCAAATTTCAATCCTTAGTATGACAAGGTAATTGAAACCAGCTTTTAATCGCTACTCACGTTTTGACCAACACTTGAGTGTCAATCTAGAATAGCAGTCTAAATCTTGGCTCTTAAAAGACAATGCAGTAACCCTAGGTGGGAGGCCTGCGCTTGCGCAGATATTCGCGTAAAAACTCGGGAGCGGCGGCGGACTTTCTACCGTTTCTACTGCACGGATGCGTGCTCGCGGCGCCGGCGACTAATGTTGTGGTATAATTAAATTGGCGATCGTTATAGTCCGTCATTATCATTATACTCCGGCATTACATCGCGAGAGCTACGTGTGTAAAAATGTGCTGTAAAATGTGACAGTGGTCGTTAGGGCGCGCATTACGAGAATCAAGATCAAAACTGAGGTTTGATGAAACCAGATTTCTTTGTAACAATTATTGCAATAAGTAAAAATTTTTTTTCTTTTTTTTTTTACTATGTACAGGGTAGCATTTGACCACAAGTCACCTGATGTTAAGTGACGATGTGACCGAAGATGGCGTCACGCTACACCTGGACTGGGAACTGACTCTCAAGTGAGGCTGCCGGAACACACCGAAAGGTGCTTGGCGACAGATATTAACTTAATCGTAATGATGCAAAAGCAAAAATTCATCATCATCAGCCGGAAGAAGTCCACTGCTGATTATAGGCCTCCCCATTTGAACGCCATCATGAACGGCTCTTAGTCATTTGCATCCATCGGCGCCCTTCGACTCTTACAATGTCGTCGGTCCACCTAGTAGGGGGCCTACGTACAGAATGTTTTTCGGTTCGTCGCTGCCACCACCAGGTGTAGCGTGACGCCACCTTCAACCACTTCGTCACTTAACATCAGGCGACATGTAGTCAAACTTATAGCGATGATGGCTCAGTGGTCGGCTTGCGATCCGTAGGACGTGGGTTCGAATCCTGCAATGAGCTTGAGCTTTCGGTGAAGGAAAACATCGTGATAAAACCATAGCTATATTATATAGTACTCGCTTGGCTAGCTACCTCCCTCTCGTTAAGAATCTGTCGCCAAACACCTATCGGTGTGTTCCGGCAGCCTCACTTGAGAGCCAGTTCCCAGTCCAGCGTGACGCCATCTTCGACCGCTTCGTCACCATCAGGCGACTTGTGGTCAAACGCTACCCTGTAAATAGTAAAAAAAAAAAACGCTAAACTGTAATGTAAAAATAAGCAATATAATTGTAAAATCTCTTTGCAAGTAAATCCTAAACGCCAAAGTAGCGAGCGTGCCCAACGAGCGTAAAACACGGTCTCTCGCGATCCCAGCGGGCGGTGCTTTAACAATAATTGCAATAATGCAAATTGGCTCACAATACAATTTACAAGTCCGCGATGCGGTGCGGAAGTACGGTAATAACATAGCTTACATGACAAGCGTGGTGTATGTACATTACACGCACGAATGTGCTATTATACATGTGTGTGCGTGATGCGTGTGATTGGTACGGGATAAGGCGGGGAGAGGATGTAGGCAGAGGCTGTTATTGTATACCTACTACCGCTTATCACGATAAAGTATCCTATATTCTTCCCCATTTTTACACTATCTCCATACTAAATTTCATGAAGATCGGTTAAGTGGTTGAGGCGGGAAAAGGTAACAAACAGACAGAGTTCGTCATCATCAGCTATTACGTTCCCACTCCTGGGACTTTGGCCACCTCTCAGAGAGAGAGCATGAGCCGTATCTACCTCGCTGGCTACAGATTATCGCCATAATCTGGAACTTCCTTTCCCATGGTTCAAAACTATCTTCATCTTCCTATCAAATTTTATCAAGATCGGTTAAACGATTTTATTATCATCAAAGAATACTTACATATCTAATTAAAAAAGTTACTAAAAAATGGTTTCCTAGCGTTCTAAATATCCATTTATTTATTTATTTATTTATTTATGCAAATTGTAAAATCACAACATGACCCTGTTAGGGTATAGCATATAGAATGCATAGGCGAGCTTGAGCTTACGGTGGATTAAAACACCGCGATGACATCATAGCTTAGTGGGTTAGCTATTACCTAGTAGCTAGGTAGCACCCTCGTTTGTCGCCGAGCTCCTATCGGTGTGTTCCGGCAGCCACTTGAGAGCCAGTTCCCAGTCCAGGTGTAGCGTGTCGCCATCCTCGACCACATCGTCACTTAACATCCAGTAACTTATGCTCAAACCTTGTAAGATGTAAAAAAAATGGAATTTCTTATTCGTGTCTCGGTCAGCTATTGTATCGTGCAGTTCTGCATTATCATGCAATTGATTGGTAATAAATGCCGAGTCAATTCAAACACCATGAGTCGACAGAATACGTCACCTATTCATACCATACTTTCTTCAGAGCTAGCATAGGAACTGTGCTTTGACACAGTAAGTTGTTGTGATAGAGCCGCCATTTTATATGCAAACGATCATTGAAGTCTTTAACTCAAATGAATGGAGAGGCCAATGGTGATGATGACTTTATTGGGTCCCGGATTGAAAGGCAATGGTTTCAATGAAATTAAAGGGCATATAGAGAGATTAATTTCATAATTCATATATCTTTATTCAATAGGATACATTGTGATCACTTGAAAACGTCAAACTTAAAACTAGCTACGCCTGTTCCAACCTCCTTACGCTGGCAAAAGAACAGGCAAGAAACACCCGGTAGGTAATTTGGCGCGATCACATTGTCAATTTTATTCTTATTACTAATTGATTGAATTGGAGGAAGTTCACTAAAATCCCAAGCTTTTTTGTCATCTAAATAGTCAATATCTAATATTTTATGGGGACGAGTGCAATGCATTGCCGTTCAGAATTTTGAACTGTTGAAGTTCAAAATTCTGGGTGGCATCTGAAAACATAGCCTTTCATACTCGGGTGTTATTCTAATAGAGTTTTCAGTAAGAAATCACGATGTTTGTGAAACAAGTCAGAGAAAAATGAGCTGCTGCAACTAGCTGCTTTATCAGGGTGATATCCCTATCCCTATCTAAACAGTTTGATTAGAGTTGACGTGTGAGAGAAATGTAGGCTTCCAGCAGGTCTACAAAAATATCCGTGACACCCTACCATCCTACTAATAATGTGAGTATGTATGTTTCTCGCCCTCTCACGCAAAAAATACTGAATGGATTTTGATGAAATTTGGAATGGAGATAGCTTATATCCTGAATCTTTTTATCCCGGAAAAAGGTTCCTGTGGGATAACGGGAAGACGCGGGTGAAACCGCGGGGCGCAGCAAGTTTAAATATAAGCTTTAGGTATATTTAACGGGTTCGTTTTCGAAAAAACATCCGATTGTCGAGTTCGCCGTGCGAAGCCCGGGCAGGTCGCTATTTGGCTTTACCATAGGTAAAGAAAGACGAAACCTATTTGTTTTGTAAGAAGAGACCGCCCAATGACTTGATCATTAAGCCCGTTATACAATATCAGCAAATATTGAAGTCTTGCTTCTTGCATCTCGGAGGTACGAGGCGTGCGATAGCGGTACCGCAGCCGCGGTCGATGGCCGATCAAGCGGCGAGCGCTAGGGGCGCCCCGCACGCGAACGAGCCATAACACACTCGTGCATAATAGTACTATTATATCTGTGCATGGTTGTTTGCATGGGGACACTGATTTATGTAGGAAGCAAGCAGTCACTGTGACTGGGCTGGTGTCTGATTGTGTAGCGAGGATTATTGCTGTAATTGAACTGATTTTCAAGTATCCTGACAGAATTGATAATTAATCTAAGGAGTCCATTAAAATTACATTTATACAAACACAAGTAATTTCACTTACATTCACATAAATTATCAACCAACACGAGCGCAGAGAACCACCCCGAAGTATTTTGTGCCTGTAAATATTTGTCGTCATAAATATAGTTCTAGACAAAAACACCTAGTTCGAGTCTGAGTTATTAATGTATGTGATTGTGTTGGGAGTTATCTGATTGCCCTCTTAAGGCTAATTAGAAACTGTCTGCTCGTTATGTAAAAATCGTTCTAATTAAACAGCATTAGCAATTCACCATAATGTCATGTTATGCATGTATTCAATAGCCTGTGTTGTGGCAGCCCTAGAATCCGTCGTGCACGACTGAGCGCCGCTCGCGCAGCAAATCTGAGAGCTAAGTCTACTTCACGAGATTTGCTACGAATGCTGCGATAGATCTGATCTGAGGCACGTCTCAAATCACAGCACATCCTTTGTGCTTCTACTAGCGGCAGTTATTTATACTGCGACTAATTGTAACAGTAGTAGAAAAGGTATAATAGATTGCTCCAGTTGTTTGGTTCAGATAACGCGGACGACGCTGTCATATCGGTGTCGGTGGATTCAACTCGCAGGTGATAGAGGCGGTACCTAATGCCGATTTGGGAGTACCGAAATCGTTAAAAATAAACGAGACAGTAAAAATAGCCTAAAGTCCCTCTGGGTATTGTATACATTAATAACAAATCTTTGTTATTTATAGATATGCAGACAAAAGATGCGATTTTATGGTCGTAAAATTAAAAAAGGGGGCACAGTTCTCGATCTAGGTTTGGTGGCTTGGGTTTAAATAAATTATTGTTGCTTCATAAGGTTTCTGAATAAAATTATAATATTCTAACATATACGCATAACTTATTCAACAAAGAGTCCTTTACAGTGAAATATTAAGCAATAGCTTAAAACTTAGAAGTGTGAAGGTATTTTATTATAAAGTAGTGCTCCTAAAGCGAGCTAAATATATTAAATACTCGAACGGGTTATAGGCTAGCCAGATCTATGAGGTCGAAGCCACCAGGTTCAAAACAACCGGGGCTTGCCTACGTCGCCGCCGGCGCCGGCATTGCCATAGCCGGGTTCAATTCAAATTTCCAACAGACCGTTTCAACCGATCGTACAGTCCAAGTCTTACTGCATGTTTACCCACAGTAGACTTGAGTGCACGACTAATAGAAACCGCGCCGTTAATGGCGTCTCGAGTGTCTGCTGTCATAGCGGAAGAGCAGAAAGCATCCACTTGTGTTTACTAGTAAAGGCACTTCATTTGCGGTTAGAAAGGGCTTTTTTAGTTCTTACAGTGTTGGAATACAAATCCCTACTTCCCTAATAATATTTTAAATGCGGGAGTAACTCTATTATCTGTCTGTCTCGCTTTCACCCCTAAACTACTGAACCGATTTAAAAGAAATTTGGTACGGAGATAGTTTGGACCCTGAAGAAGGACATAGGATACTTTTTATCGCGATAAACTGTAGCTCACGCGGGTGAAATCGCACGGAACAATTAGTATGTTATAATTATGTAAATTAATATTTAATATCATTTTGTTAGTTAATATTTGCCCCCTTGTGCGGCAAAATGTATCTGGCACTATTATGTAAGTACTAATTCAATCTAACTGAAATTGTATGCTAATAAATAATTCTATTCTATTCTATTGTAGGCGTGGACGTGACCGCGAACCAGGACGAGATCTCGTCCCACGAGACGTTCCAGCTGGAGTTCGACTGGGGCACGCGGCGCTGGTACATCCGCACCATGCAGGACCGCTACTGGACCCTCGAGACCGGCGGCGGGATACAAGCCAGCGGCGACAACAAGTGAGTCATGTCCACTGACGTATGAGAACATAATATATGTGAAGCCAGCTTGCTAGGTGTAGCTTTGTCTTCTCCTATTGTCGTGGATTGGGAACGGGCTAAGGGAGGGAGATATTCTGGCACAGTCGGTGGTCAGCATCCCAGTTGCAGTCTTAAAAAGGCAATAGCAAAAAGCAATAGCATGAAAGAAAGTTGTGCATATGACCTTCTTCTGTAAGCCGTTTCGCACGTACCAAAACCAACCAACCAAATTTTACAAAAGCATGTCAGATATTTGGTGTTCAAGATGTTAGGGAAAATTGGAGAATTCAATTTGTTCAGCAACTTTTGTCATACATACATGGGATGGCCGAGTGCCCGTCGCTCTGTCGGTCGTCGCAGATATCGCTGGAAAGACGAAGTCACGAAGGATTTGCGCGAGCTCCAGATGGAGGACTGGCGGGAGGTGGCGCAGGACAGGCTGAAGTGGCGTCTTTTGTTATCGGAGGCCAAGACTCACTTTGGGTCGTTGCGCCATCTCAGTTAGTTTTAGTTAGCAGCTTTTGTCGCTGACTGATTTTCAGAGTAATATCGAACCAATTTTTTATTTGCATTTCCAATAAAAAAACCTATATTTAAGCCTACATGTCCGCTTGCTCCTGTAACGCCTTCACCGCTGGTTGCAGGTCTTCCAACGCGCTGTTCGAGCTGGAGTGGCAGGGCGACGGCTCCGTGGCCTTCCGCGCCAACAACGGCAAGTACCTGATGACCAAGCGCTCCGGACACCTGTACGCGAACGCGGACGGCATCGACGACAACTGCAAATACTACTTCTATCTCATCAACAGGTGAATATTTGGAAATACTAGCTGTTCCCTGCGGTTTCACCCGCGTAGGCTACAGTTTATCGCGATAAAAAGTATCACATGTCCTTCCTCAGGGTTCAAACTATCTCCGTACCAAATTTCATTTAAATCGGTTCAGTAGTTTAGACGTGAAATCGAGACAGACATACAGAGTTACTTTTGTATTTATATATTAATATTATTACTACTAGCGCTCCGCGGTTTCACCCGCGTCTTCCCGTTATCCCGCAGGAACCTTTTTCCGGGATAAATAGTAGCCTATGTGTTATCCAGGGTATAAGCTATCTCCATTCCAAATTTCATTCGGATCCGTTTTGTAGTTTTTGCGTGAAAGAGTAACAAACATCCATCTATTCATCCATCCATCCATACTCACAAACTTTCACAATATTAGTAAGATTAGCTGTTCTGGCAGTATCATCAGCGAGGATTAGGTTTATCGTGACAAAAAGTGTCCTATGTATGTCCACGGGTTCAAACTATCTCAATAACGCCAATGACAAGTCATAACTGATCATGCAAAAAATTTCCAAGGTGCAAAATAAAAAGAAAAACAATTTTGACTGAGTTCATAATGTTTAATTTCCAGGCCTATCCTGGTGCTGAAATGCGAGCAAGGGTTCGTGGGCCCGAAGGGCGTGCGGCTCGAGTGCAACAAGGCCAACTACGAGACCATCCAGGTCATTCGCGGCCCCAAGGGAGCCGTTTACTTCAAAGGTAACTTTTATTCTGTGTTATTTTCGCAGTATTATGGAGTGATTAGCGAATTTGAAATTAAAGGCAGTGACAGTTACTGTTCATTTTCTTTTCATGCGCTGTTTTTATAACTCACAAGTCATCCGATGTTTATTGACGGTGTGGTCCAGTGGAATCTGAATCTAGAATATGTCGCCAAGCACCTATCGGTGAGTTCCGGCAGCCCGGAACCCGGCGTGGCGCCACCTTCGATCACATCGTCACTTAACATCAGTCGACTTGTGTGGCCAAACGATACCCAGCAAGCAAAAAAAGAAAAACATAATATAGTCGAAAATCTAAAATTAATGCACCTCTTTGAAGACCATAAATTCCCTAAACCATAGATTTAGATTCCTCTCATGTAAAGTGGCGGGAACAGGAGATGTAATTAGACAAATGTTCTCTGATCAAGATCCATTTATTGACTTAACTTAATGCTGCTACTCCACACTGACACCGATTCAGAAATGATCATGTATATTTGACATGGCAGGTCAAAACGGCAAGTACTGGCACGCAGACAGCGAGAGCGTGACGTGCGACGCGGACGCGCCGCAGGGCTTCCTGCTGGAGCTGCGCGAGCCCACCCGCCTCGCCATCCGCGCCGCCGCCTCGCGCGACTACCTCGCCGCCGCCAAGAACGGGAACTTCCGCCTCGCCGGCGCCGACCTGGCGCACGCCACGCACTGGGAGTACTAGGGGGAGCCAGTGGAGGGGGGAGGGGGAGGTAACGTGGAGACCGCGGGCTCTGCTCGGGCATAGGGGTGCGATAGTGCTGCGAATGGGAAGCTTTCTGGTGGAAAATCAAAAGATATTCGTCGTGAGTCTAAAACGAACCGCCCAGGAACCCGCGACTCGTCCGGTCCTAAAACCGTACTTCATTTCGTAGCGTTACATCCCTCCCCTACGTTCTGAAAGTAAAATAACTCTACCTGATCCACTCAAACGAATCTCCGTTGTCAAATCCTGTTCACAATACTCTTCCATTTGTATCAAAAACGCATCATAAGGTTGTAATTGGCGAGGGACTTAATTTCATATCGATCGAGGCGGCCGCTCCCGCTAGCCGCAGCCTCACTCTCTGCCGCCATCTTGTGACAACGGCGGCGACGAACGACCCAATCAGCTGATTCCGAGCGGAATCCGCTGCCTGGCTTAACTTTTAACAATGATTGAGCAGGAATGTTTGTCAATGTACCGGCATTGATGTCATACATTTCATTACATACTAAATTAATCTCGGCGGACTGCGGCAAGCGCGAGCGGCGCCTAATTTTTGCATTTAGTACGTTAAGGTTTAATACAACAGCGCGCGCGTGCGCGAATGTGATCATTACGAAATCGCTTCAATATTAATTATTATAATCATAGTTTTATATTTTCGTATTGGTACTAAGATCTGCCGAAATATTGCTTTCTCCGAATAATATTTTCGTACGTCTCCGACGGACGCTCGTAATGCTTGAATTTATTTATTTTAGATGTACGGTTTCATAGAAAAAAGACGTTTGGAATTATTTTTGGTCTAAAACTATTTATTGGTGAAGTAGCGTCTAGTCGTTGGGCTTGCGTATCTGCCCCAAATCAGACTAACGTGTAGGTTAGTGAACACGCGAGGCTGAATCCTACAAATCTGCCCAAATTCATTTTTCGTACCGTAATTATTTTAAGTTTAAAACAGGGATTGACGCAATACCAGACGGGTGCAAGTTCTTCTCTTGTGACTAATAGGCAATGTCTTACCTGTCGTTGCTCAACAACCGACGCATTGCACTGAGTCTGGCTTACTTAACTAATTATGAAAGATTAAGCTAGTTAAGTTATTGTAAGTTTGTAACGTTAGCATAAGCTTCGAGAATGCCGCTTCCGACTATTCTATCGTCCATTCCATGCTTTTTAGACTTACGTCGTGGATTTTTTACGATTTAAAACCATTTTTTACGATTTTATAAATGTTTTGTAAGTGTATTGTATATAAGCGGCGACGTTTCCGACGCGTTTGATATCCAAGTAGTACGCGGCGTGGGAAGCAGTAGTCTCCTGAGGTTTTATAATGAACAAAGCTGTTTACTGTGGGAATATTTGTATGCCGATAATGTTTGTACGATAACGTCTTTGTAAACTATTAATTAATAAATTATAATCATATTGTAGCTTTGTTGTTTTATTTATCTACAATGCACAAATATAGGGTCCTCTTCCCAGCTTGTTATCAAAGAATTTTTATATTTTGCTATATTTTTTTTTATCAATATCTATACTATAGTTGAGATAGGCGATATTATATATACTCTAGGCCTTATTGCTAACAAGCTTACATCCCGAAATCTCCGAAATTAGCTCCTAACTCGCCACTCGGTACACACCCAGGTTTCATAAAATCAAACACCGTGCTATATTGAACAAAACTTATATATTTTAATTAAATAGTTACATTAAATCTTTACAGTTCTCCCTAGCTAGTGACATATTGGATTAGCATCGATGCATTTTATTGGTCAAAATTAATAATAATACAAAATAAATTTATCTACATTCCTGATCAACAAAGTCAATACTCAATAACCATTTGAACCAGAGTTTACAATAAACAAAAAAAACACAATATAAAGTATGTGTTGCCAGCGTATCAAGTACTTAAATATAGTAAAAAAAAAGGTGTAAATATTGCTTTGTAAACGGCGACATAATAAAACTGGTGATTTATTTGTATAATTATTTAAATGCTATTCGAAATTGGCAAGCCTTCCTCGCTTCCCTCCACACTGGCAACACATGATCCTTTTAGAACAAGTCGTTATATAATTTACCTAATCGATACTACTCGTCGGTAGTAGTAAATAATACTATATTGTATAGCAAATTAAATGGAAAATATTATATCCTTCGCGATATTTATAACGCCAAAAAGCGCAAGGTAAAATAAGGCTTGTTCTACCACCTGTGACCTTTTTTACCTTTTAGGATATTACACAGTACAGATTAAAAGTAACTCCTTTACATATAAATGTTTGTCAATATTTGTTGGTTCGACGTCAAAATTAAATTGTGTTAAAGTCGAAAGAAAAGTCTACACCAAATCTGTAAACATCAAGTTTTATGTTCAGAGAGGCGTTGCATTATCTTACCGCACGGTAATTCTTTCACTGTTCGTGAGAAGAGCTAGCTCGCCCATCCCAAATCAGTCTACCTAAATCTGTAAGCAAAGGTGCGCATAGGGTGAAATAATTATCGCATCAAAAGTGCTACCGTGCTCTTTTAGCAAATGAAACAAAAAGTCTAGCAATACAAGTAAAACCAAAGACAATGCAAATGCGTCTCTAAACATATAACACGACGCGCTCAACATAAACAACAACAAAATAAAAGTCGTACAAAAAAACGTTTTACAGAATTAAAGATGCTAAATTGCTCTCAAAAAAAAATTTAATAATCTTTTGATAATATGTCAACATAATAATACCATTCGTAAACTACACTTACAATTTGAAAATCGTTCCACAAAACTGGAACAGCATTACTGGGACCGCGCGAGACCGGTTCCGTCCACCGAGCCGGCAGCCCGGCGCGTTCCAAACCGGCGGAACAGTTTCTATGAAACCGGCGAGAGAACCGGCCCCGCACTGTCGCAGCTAAGGTGTGGTATATATTTAGAAGTAATCCTAGCCGTGGGACTTAGCGACATAGCAAAGGAAATGGAGGGCGACGCAACGACACGTATTATATGACTGTATAAACGTTCAGTTAGCTAAGGCACGATCAACAACTTCACCTTAAAGTAACCTTAGGGTACTCGCGCACTAGTAGTACTCGACCAGGACCACCAGTTTCGACCAAACATCACAAAAATTTAAGAAACTGACGCCAAGAACATCATAACTGTGTGTTCCAGCACTCTCACTTGAAGAGTCAGTTGAAGTAAGAATAAAAAATGTATGCACACAAACGATGCACTGAAGTTAACCCCTATTGTCCAAATAAATAAAATACGTAACAGTTACTGTTATATAAGTAATATGACACACAATAACTTGCTTTTTGTATTTATTTTTATTTCATTATTGAAATGTTTGCCCGGATTTAAACCTAGTGTGAGTTTTTACGAACTTTTTTTTGTATGAAGGAAAATTGGTTTATAAACTCGCCACCAGGGCGCTGTAAATTTTTTCATACAACAAAAGTTGGATTGGAAAGCAATAACGTTTCGCAAAAACTCCCTCACTAGGGGCAGTAAACTCAACAGGCGGGGCACTACGACGATACTGTTGCATAAAACTTCTGATCGACTTCGCCAGTGGCCCTGACCTTGGTCTACATAGTGCGCGATGATCCTATATCGCCGATGACTTAACTAGTGGACTTTCATAAGGTAACTAATTCATCAGTGACAATATCCGAGCGCAAAAATTCAAAATTCTTTATTTAATAGGATACATAATATGATCACTTTAAAACGTCAAACTTAGGACTAGTTACGCCTGTTCCAATCTTCTTACGCCGGCAATAGAACAGGCAAGAAACGCCCGGCAGGTAATTTTTTGGGCGCGATCGCATTTACATTTTTAATCTTATAGCATATTGAAATAGCAGAAATCGAACTTGCGACTAGCGTGTCTTACACACTGAACTCAACAGCCACTCCGCGAAAGTCGCGTCCGTTTTTCTCCCCGAGGAAAGCCCACTAGTATATCGTATTGAATATCTTACTTATATCCGATGTTCTTACGATTGGGACCAAAAGTGTAATTTATTTTTCTCAATAAGTAACTAATTATATGCCTTCAAAAAATTATACGAATTTACTTACGAGCTAAATATATCGAAAAAGTATTCCATTATTTTATTGTTCAGTATTTTCAGTAACGATTTCGGTCCCAAATCTATTGCTTGTATGGATTCCAGGTTACATTGTCTAAGCTACTCTATCGTTTCTGAGTATGTTCAGATAACCTTAAATAATTTCATATACGTATATTTATGAAATAAATTAATATGATAATTATGTCAATAAATTCACCAGTATTTGGGTAAACCGATATTTTTAATTACTTTTTACAAGGTAGCGTTTGACCACAAGCCACCTGATATCGTGGTCCAAGGTGGCGCCACGCTACACCTAGTTGGGAACTGACTCTTGACTCTCAAGTGAGGCTGCCAGAACAAACCGATAGATACCAAGAGGCTGGTAGCTAGACAGGCGAGCACTAGAAAATGCCCTTCCATCAAGCTACGGTTTACTTTTCCTTCACCGAAAGTTCAAACTCATTGTTGGATTAGAACCCGCGACCTACGAATCGTAAGCCGACGTCTCTACCACTGAGCTATGATCGCTTCAAAATATATCCAGCGCGGTGACTTACGGTTATGACGAATTGTTACTGGTACACTTTATAAAAGCCTGCCAGAACTTCAAGCAAGATATCTTGAGTTTCTCTTTCATGTTATATTTTACCCAAGGTTTCTGAACATAGACAAAAACGTCGGTCCTAATTTACAAACACGTCACAGCGTTATTCCAGTCTATAAAACTTTAATATACATTAATTTTAGATTTTCTATCCGTAATCATTATCACTAACAATAGAAATGAAGGATTTATCTTCCAATCGACTGTGCGAACAAAGTTGTCATAAGCCACTTACAAAAATGATTATTAAAACATGTGTAATTCACATTTCACACTAAATCGTATTACTAGTTGTTTTCCGCGGTTTCACTCGCGTATACTTGAGATTATCGCGATAAAAAGTACGCCATGTCCTTCCCTATTGATCACACTATCTCCATACCAAATGTAATGAAGATCGGTTCAGCGGTTTAAGCTTAAGGTAACAAACAAACCAACAAACACTTTAACAGTTACTTTCGCATTTATAATATTAGTATGGATAAATACGAGTTTGAGAGTGAGTGTGTATGTCTGTTACATCTTTACACTGAAACGGCTCAACGTATTTGAGTGTAATTTGAAATGGGGATAGCTTATACCTTGGATGAAAAAAATGGGCAACTTTTTATCCCGGGAAAAAGTTCCTTATCCTTAACGAGAAAACCGTGACGGCGCAGCTAGTGTTAAATATAACATTTAAACCTTGTTTCACCAACTCTGAATAAATCTAAAATATAAATGTTACCTGACAGTTAATGTGTCAAGTACGAGGTTAAATTTAAAAGGCTTTGCAATTATTTCATTTCCACAGCCGATTAGAAATAGTCACAACAATTTGGTGTTACAAGAGTTTTTTCATACTGTCCTAATTTAATCATACCATTAATTTGTTAACCTACCACCTTTTAATAGTTAATTCACGTCTCTTATAAGATAATCACGCGACATTTGAAAATAGTTCGCGTATATAACAAATCAAAATAATATATTAATTTATTGGTAATCAACGCGGGCGAAAATATTGTATACCTAAATTCATTACGGGCGCGGAAACACAGCATCTCTATATTTCAAATGTGAATAAATTAATCAATCTTGTGTTCATTTATTTCTATGTGATATTTTGATGTCGGACACTTTAGTTGGCGTAGCGTATACGCAAGGGCGGATCAAGGTGAGGAGGGCACAGGGGCAGATGCACCGGACTTCTAAGGAGAGATGAATCCTTACAATACCATCATCATCATTATCAGCCTTTCACGTTCCCACTGCTGGGACTCTGGCCTTCTCTCAGAGAGAGAGTATGGGCTGTAATCTACCACGCTGGCCCAGTGCGGGTTGGTAGATGTCGCATGCCTTTGAATGTTGCAGTTCTTGGGCATGCCGGTTTCCTCACGATGTTTTCCTTCACCGTTTTGAGCGATGGCAAATCCGTACATAACTTATTGAGTCATAGGTGCGGGGCCGAGAGGATTCGAACTCGGTGTCGGCGTCTTGTAAGTTGCACGCCTAACCGTTCGGCCACCATCGCTCAACCTTACAATACCGCTTTGATAATATTGGTGTTTTGTCTAGAAGTATTTTTTACCCGATCTATTATATCAATGTGGGTATGAGTATATGTTCATCTGTTCTCTCATGACTTCTTAACTACATGATCTTTATTACAAATCGTCAGTTTTATGATTTTTTTATGTATGATTTAGCTATATACATTATAATATACTTTAAGTATGCGTGTATAATGAATGTCAATATGCGTTACGATTTTATTATCATTTCTGTTGTATACCACCGTCCATATAGTTTTGTACTATTCCTCTGCTTTTGGGTTAACTCGAAGAGATCGCTTTTAATACCGACTTACGGCCGGTTTCAATAACGATCTATCCACAGTCTACCCTACCGGAGATAGAAAGAACATTGACCACTTCTCATACTGCCCTGGACCTGAACGAAATATATATTGTAAGAAAATTAAAAAAATCATCGTATATAAATCTTTTACATACGACCTCGGGTCCGTCTTGGCCATTGTTCTTTGACATAAGCTCCATAGAAGTAATGGTGCCGATTGACGATTCGGTTTTGCTTTCTCTAAAACTAAGTTTGACAGGTCTAAAAGTAATGCTGTCTTTTTTTACTACATTAAAAAGACAGCATTACTGTTAGACTTGTCAAACTTAGTCTGATTTTAGAGAATGCAAAACGGAATCGACATCATTACTTCAATGCAGCTTATGCTTAGCATAGGGTAGTTTGAAAAACAGCGCCGCGCTCACATCATTATTGTTATGTGAATGCAGCACATGCTGAAGCTGCCCTATTGCCCTGTAATTAATTAGTCAAATAAGTATGTAACTGGTACATAAAATGCTGTCTGTGTTATAGTGGCAATAAATGTTTTTTTTAAATGTCAAATTTCTGTCAAACCGTGGATAGATCGGTTATTGGAACCGGCCGATTGTGACACTTAGGTACAGTCATACTAGATTTTCCAAATGCATATTAGACCAGTAATGTTTGTTTTTTACTAAAAACTTACATGGCTGCGTTTGACCTTAACATAATACACATGATGTTAGGTGATGATTCGGTCGAAGGTTGATGATAAAGAGAAACAGAAAATTTGTTTTTGTTCAGCGACTTTTGTCGTTGACTGTACCTTTAAGTTTCGTTGCTGTTCTAGTTTTAAAATCTGTTTTTTCTAGTTTTAAATCTGTACTAATGAAGAGTTAACCTATCTACAAGGCCGAACGGTTAGGCGTGCAACTTACAAGACGCCGACACCGAGTTCGAATCCTCTTGGCCCCGCACCTATGACTATAAGTTATGTGCGGATTTGCCATCGCTTAAAACGGTGAAGAAAACATCGTGAGGAAATCGGCATGTCCAAGAACTACAACATTCAAGGGCATGCGACATCTACCAACCCGCACTGGGCCAGCGTGGTAGATTACAGCCCATACTCTCTCTCTGAGAGAAGGCCAGAGTCCCAGCAGTGGGAACGTGAAAGGCTGATAATGATGAACCTATCTACAAGGAGGATACTCATTTCTTGTCCGGCCCTTGTGCCCAGAAATTAACCCTAGATCCGCCCTCGCGTATACGCGTAGCATATCAATTTTTATAAGTCCCACACGCATTCTTAGAACCTAGCGATAACTATTCCGTGAGTTCCGAAGAGGGTTGCGGGCGGTGTGGTCGCGGGGTTGCTTACGGGATGCGGCCAAGCGTCACTCGAGTGCGGGCGTGGGTGCGCCGCGCCGGCGAGCAGGCCGCCGAGAGCGGCGGTTAGCGCTGAGCCTGGAGGAAGATGGAGTCGTTAGTGGGTTAGCTATTGACAAAAAAACGTAGATATTTTCATAAAGAAAAAAGTAAGACGCGAAAAGATTTAGCATTAGAATTGCGTAATTTTTGACTATAGTTAACTTTGACTTGGGATCAAAAAACTAGCTCTAAGAGCGTGTCGTTGTATCCGTGGAAATGTTTACTGTACTCAAAATTAGATGAAAAAATAAAGCATAATCAATATTGGACTACTCTGTAAAATGTTATGCATGGTCATACATAACGCGTCAACTTTCACACATACATACTTCCACTAACACATACCTACTAACCTCAATACACATACATGTATACAATTAAACTTTTTAAAATACACAAAATGATAAGACAAAATATATGTTTTTAGTAGGATACAAACATAATTAAGATCACTTTAAAACTACGCCTGTTCCAACCACCTTACGCCGGCAAAAGAACAGGCAAAAAACGAACGGCAGGTAACTTTTTGGGTGCGATCACATGATATTATGTTAATGACTTGTGGTCAAACACTACCCTGCGACTAAAATAAGAAAATAAAAGTGATTACACGTTCGCGTTAACTTGTAACTTTATTACATAACTCGCACTAAGGTCCACTTGCACAACAAATTATATATTATGGTTTATATTTGAATTTAACTAAATTTTTCATATGATTTATTTATATTATTTATATTAAAACACTTATAATCTAGTTTACACCTTTTACAAGGGGATGCCGCGCATGAGAATTGTAAAACCAGTTGAATAAGAACACTAATATGACTAATATGTTATGACTAATAGCCACCCAAATAGGTCGAAACCTGTGCTCGAGTGAGCTACTGATTGAAGCTGATTTGACATTTGAATTTCGTTAAATGAAGATTTAAATCTGTCGAGCAAGCGGGCCTAAGCCTCAATTGACAATAGACCGACCTGCAAGTAGCGGTGCTAGGACAGGAAGGGGTTGGGCGTGTGCCGCTGCTGCTGCGGGGACCAGGGGGAGGGGCCGCGGGGCGCGGGGGCGGGGGCCCACGGGTCCGCCGCGGGGCCCGCGCCGCCCGGGGGGCCCCCCGCGCCGAACGGGGGGGAGCTGCTGGGGAACGAGAGCCCCGTGAGGCCCATCTGCTGCTGCTTTAACTCGTTGATTGTTAGTTTAGCCTGCAATACAAAATTAAGACTGCTGACTGGAGTATATAATGTAACTAGCTATTCCCCGCGGTTTCACCCGCGTGGGCTACAGCTTTATACATGCAGTCCAAGCCCGATCGGTTTAAAATTGACAAAGTTTCATACAAACTTTCATCTCCTATTTTATCCCCTTGGGGGTAGAATGAATCAAAATCCTTTCTTAGCGGATGCCTACGTCGTAACATCTACCTGTATGCCAAATTTCAGCCTGATCCGTCCAGTGGTTTGGGCTGCGTTGATAGATCACTATGTCAGTCAGTCACCTATGAGTTAAATTAAGTCATTAAAATCAACATGATTTACCATATTATATGAACAAAAACTAATCTTTTTAATCTATGTACTGGCAAATTGATTGTCACTGTCAAGACTAAGTGACATTGACAGAAACGTACATTTTTATACAAAATATATTGCGGTCAGGTCCAGGGCAGTATGAAAAGTGGCCAATGTTCTTTAGAGATTTTTTTTATAGCGATGATGGCTCAATGGTGACGTCGGCTTGCGATCCGTAGGACGTGGGTTCGAATCCTACAATGAGCTTGAGCTTTCGGTGAAGGAAAACATCGTGATGAAACCATAGCTTGGTGGTAGGGTATTTTTTAGTACTCGCCTGGCTAGCTACCACCCTCTTGTTAAGAATTTGTCGCCAAGCACCTATCGGTGTGTTCCGGCAGCCTCACTTGAGAGCCAGTTCCTAGTCCAGGTTTAGCGTGGCGCCATCTTCGACCACATTGTCACTTAACATCAGGTGACTTGTGGTCAAACGCTACCCTGTAAATAGTAAAAAAAAAAACTACCTGCATGACAAATTTCAGCCCGATCCGTCCAGTGGTTTGGGCTGTGCGTTGATAGATCACTATGTCAGTCAGTCAGTCACCTTTGAGTTATATATTTTTAGAAGATAGTAGGATTTCGGGATTGCGTTTTTGAGGTCGTTGCACCGTCGATGTTTTTGAGGTCGTTGCACCGTCTAGGTACTGACCGGCGCGGGCGGCGCGAAGAGCCGCGGCGGCTCGGCGAAGGGGTTGGGCGGCGCGGCGGCGGCGGGCGGGTCGGGCGGCGCCTGCAGCAGCCGCTCCAGGTTCACGAGCGACGAGTTCTCGCCGAGGAACAGCGACGGGGACTTCTTCGGCGCGCCGTTCGAGCTCACCGCCGCGGGCTTCAGCGCGCCGTCTGGAAACGACGGGGGCACTGTCACTTGGAGGTAAGGGAATGGACCTGTAGGGATCCGGCTCGAAGGACCAATATGTAGGGGTACGGTTCTAGAATTGCGGCGATTAGTTGAGAGTGAAAGATTGTTTGTTCATTACACTAATGAATTAATGTTTAATTTAAATAAATATATCGGGCACCATTGCACACAAATTGACCTAGCCCCAAATTAAGCTCGAAACTTGTGTTATGGGTATTAGACAACAATATACATACTTATAATTATAGAGAAATAAGTAGATAAATATTCAAGATTCAAGATTCAAGATTCAAAGAATTTATTGCATTCCATAATGTACAATAATAAAAAATAATAATAAAGCTTTATTTAATTCCATGCATAGTACATAAATAAATTTAAATAATAACAATTGACAATCCATAAACCTATAATATTCAAATACATTTATAATTTATATTTTGTAATTGGTTCAATATATTATTTTTACACTATTAAATAACTTATTATTTAAAGCATGGACCCCGTTCGGGTAAAAGCCTCCCCCAAGGAATGCCATCTTTCTCTGTCATTAGCTCTGTGTAGCCAACTTCCACCCGCGCACGCTACAATTTCGTCTGCCCATCTGGCCCTAGGTCGACCTCTTGATCTGATGCCTTTAGGCCCAGACCACTTTACTGACCGTAGAGTCCATCTATCGTCCTTATAACGGGCCACGTGACCCGCCCACTTCCATTTAGCCTTCATTGCAAAAGTTAAGGCATCGCATATTTTTGTCTTCTTTCGAATGTCAACGTTTTTTACCTTATCCTTCAGTTTTATACCTAGACAACTTCTTTCCATTCTTCTTTGGGTAGTCTGAATTTTGTTCCTGGTTTTGAGATCGAAGGTCCAGGTTTGGCATCCATAGGTGAGACATGGTAGAAGTCCTGTATCCATGACTATTTTCTTGGTCAGCAGTGGAAGTTGCGATTTTAGTATTTCCTTATGGTGCCAGAACTTGTTCCAGGTAATCGCCACTCTTCGGTTAAGTTCTTCAGTGTTTCTTTCTTTACTAAAGGAGATTTGTTTTCCCAAGTATATGTAGTGGTTGACAAACTCGAGAGGAGTGTTATTTGTTGAGATGGGCGTTGCACTGCGGTTGGACATAATTTTAGTTTTTTCCAGATTCATTTCCAAACCAGTTTTTATACTAGCCTGGTTTAATTCATTTACCATTTTGTTTAATTGGTGAGGTGATTCCGAAAATAAAACTATGTCATCGGCAAATCTGAGATGACTTAAAAATTTCCCATTTATATTAATACCTTGATTGGACCATGGCAGCTCTCTCATTACGTGTTGTAAGACGGCTATGAATAATTTTGGTGAGTAATGTACAATAGTTAGTCATAATTTATAATTAAGATCAATTATGGACCCTGTTGGGCACAACAACAACATTACTTAAACTAGAGGAGAGGAGGACTGCCATCAATCAACAAAAAACCTATATGCCTACTGCAACCTAAACCAAGACCAAGACTCTTCGTTCAGTAGTTTCTGCGTGAAAAAGTAACAAACATACAAACTTTCATCATCATCATCATCAGTAATCTCCACTTAAGCACAGATTTGACGCTGTCTCTTCATACAAAAATGTCACTCAGTAGATACTCAAACTTTGTCCTCATTTTTCACCCCCTTAGGGGTAGAATTTCGGAAAATCTTTGGTCATGTCTTTTGATCGCATTGACTTACAAATTAGATTATTTCATAACTAAAAGAGACCGTAGACTCGAGTATTTGATATCCTACTGATACAATAAATGCGAAAGTTTGTGTGTGAATGTTTGTCATCACGTGTCGCCGTAACTACTGAACCGATTTTGATGAAATTTGGAATGGAAATAGCTTATAATCTGGATTAGCACATATGCCTCCTGCGGGATATAACGGGAAGACGCAGGTGAAACCGCGGGGCGCATCTAGTTTGTAATAAGCTTTTACCTAAAACGCTGAGGTCGAAGGGGTCCGGCTCGGGGTTGTTGTTGTGGTTGCGGCGCTGTGACAGCGCGTCGAACTGTTCCAATTCGTTGGACGACGGCGATGATAGCAATGACGTAGGGGATTTATTCTGAAATTGCAAGCAAAGCTGTGTTTAAGAATAGCGATGTTTTTCCTAAGAAGGTGATCGAAGGTGGCGCCACACTACGCATGGTCTGGGAACTGGCTTTCAACTGACTTTTAATGGTAGGGGAGCCCATGATGCAAAATGTGGATTTACTCGAGCGTCGCGGAAACCTATTAGATTTGGTAGATTAGATATTAAGAAGAATAAATGTCCCATAATGTTTCCACTTTCAGCAGTGGGGGAAGCTTCCACAGACTTTTTTAAGGTTATAAAAAAACAATGACAAGACATGGACTCAAGTGCGTCAGATATTGATATTTTTCATGCTCCAGCATGTCTTTGATATGAAATATAATATAATAAACAGCCGGTTTGCGTGGTATGGGTGGCTAACCAAAAGGGATAAATAAAAAAAATTACTCTGCCGCGTCAAATTTTCAGAGTGGGGCGTCTTCAGTGAACTCCACAGATGCTCCCAATTCTTAGACTGACGATTTAAAAGTGCCAGCTCCTTAAAAAACCAGCTCTCAGCGAATCTAAAAGGTTCCCCTGAGCGTACCCACCAGTGTTAAGAGCTCATAATGGCTGGAGGTGCTTATCAATATGTAAGGTATACTCCCTTAATTAATCTGACGCGCTCGAGTAAATCCCAAAATCCCCTTTTGGGCTCCCCTACTATAATACTCATTATCTTATTCCCGACGAAGACATATCTAAAAAGACATAAGTCATAAAAATAGGTCCAGCCGTACTTGAGTTATAGATGGTGAAACTAACACAACTTTGTTTTATATATACAGACAAGCTGCGCTCCGCGGTTTCACCCGCGTCTTCCCGTTATCCCGTAGGAACCTTTTCCGGGGTAAAAAGTATCTATGTCTGTCTCCTGGTTCTAAGCTACCTCCCAACTAATTTTCAGCCAAATCAGTTCAGCCGTTCTTGAGTTATAGATGGTGTAACTAACACAACTTTCTTTTATATATATAGACTAGCTGTTCCCCGCGGTTTCACCCGCGTGGGCTACAGCTTTATGCATGCAAAGTCTCAGCCCGATCGGTTTAAAATTGACAAAGTTTCATACAAACTTTCATCCCCTATTTTATCCCCTTGGGGGTAGAATTAATCAAAATCCTTTCTTAGCGGATGCCTACGTCATAACATCTACCTGCATGCCAAATTTCAGCCCGATCCGTCCAGCGGTTTGGGCTGTGCGTTGATAGATCACTATGTCAGTTAGTCAGTCTCCTTTGAGTTATATATATTTAGATAAGTCAATAACCTGTAGTAAAGGCTGTGCATGTGCGGTAGGCGCCCAGGGGTCCGCGGCGGCGGGGGCGGCGAGCGCGCCCGCGGGGGCCCACGGGTCCCGCGCCGGGCTGCCCACTGTCGACCACGCGTCCGCTGCCGTGTCCTGGGACAGATGCTTTTTATATTAGGGGATGATACTTGACAACAGGGGAGGGTCAAAAGCTAACCTAAAACATTTAGCTTACGTAAAACAACACAGCTTTTATATAGCTCTTCTGCAAGTGACAGAGACACCTCCCCTCGTCAGGTGACTGTTAGTGATCGAAGGTGGCGCTGATATAAAACTACTTACCGTATAAAATATTACACTATAAAGGATTTGAGGTAGTTTTAGCACAGACAATTAGTCAACGTTTTGACTTTTTAGCAGACAACAATTAACCTGAAACGATAATCATCAATATGTATACCAAAAATAGGTATTTAGTTATCAAACAAACACACTAGAAGAGCGTCTAAACTTGGGAGTACCAAGACAAGAACTAATAAAAAACCAACACAATCTCACCATGGCATCGTAGCAACCATAATCCGTTGTCTGACAAACAAATAATAAATCATTAATCGCTCTAGACTATAGAAGAATGTTGATGAAGGGAAGGGAAGAGGAAGACCAAAGATAAGATGGAGGATGGATATGAATGAAAGGGGAATAAATGAAGCAATGAAAAAAGAATACATGCTGCGCCTACCCCAAATAGATGGGATCAGGGCAAGAAGAAGTTGTAGAAGAAAGAGCTATGCTTAGTGTCGTTGAAAGATTGAATGAGGCGACCCGACAGAGAACTAAAGTCACCGACATAGCTCACAGAATTAACAAGCTGAAGTGGGCTGCTCATATAAGCCGCAGAACCGACGACCGATGGGGTAGACGTGTTCTTGAGTGGAGACCTCGACTTGCCAAACGTAGTGTAGGACGCCCTGCGACAAGGTGGAGCGACGACTTGCGCCGAGTGGCTGCCAGTAGTTGGATGAGAAGAGTCGAAAACCGGGCCTAGTGGCGTACCTTGGGAGAGGCCTATGTCCAGCAGTGGACTGATACGGGCTGCTGATTATGATCAGTTTTACTAATGAGCTTTGAGCCAGTGCGGCAGATTACGGCCCAGTTAGCTCCCAGTATTGGGAACATAATAGGCTTATAATAAACATATTCAAACTACTTTTTCTTTGAGCTTCGATGTAATAACTACAATTTTACAGTTATGAAGTTCTTTTTCATAAGACCCAGCACCTAACTCATTTCTCATACCGGGGCGGATGAAACTTTTCATTCCCATCGGCCCCGACGTTAATTCGTCCCGGGAAAAACGAGCAAGGGAGAGAGTACTGCGTTTTCTCTGCTCGTAAAGACAATACATAGCAGACTAGCGGTACTTTGGTGGTATTCAAAGGCACACGATCTTACCATCGCATCGTAGAAAGGGCCGTAAGAGCCGTAATCCAATTGGAGTGGCTGATAAAACATAAATCAATTTTACTGCTAATGCGCTGCTTACCCAGAATAACTGTTTTCACCTCCATGTTGTTGATGTGTAATAAATAATTACCGCATCGAGTCGTTCTTTTTTTTACTACTTTCAGGGTAGCGTTTGGCCACAAGTCACCTGATGATAAGTGACGATGTGGATTGGGAACTTGCTCTAAAATGGGGATGCCGGAACACACCGATAGGTGCCTGGCGACAGATCCTTAAATTGAGGGTGGGTAGCCAGGCGAGCACTAGAAAATGCCCCACCACCAAGCTATGGTTTCATCACGATGTTTTCCTTCACCGACAACTCAAGCTCATTGTAGGATTCGAACCCATGACCTGCGGATCGCAAGCCGACGTCACTACCACTAAGGCATCATCGCATCGGCTGGATCACGATCTAACCTCAAAAAATTCCACTAAGAGGAAATTCTGGAAATATCCATTTAGATCAGAGGAGATGGAGGAGTTTCATTCTTAGGTATGGTGTCCTTGTTTACCTGTCTCGGCGGCTGCTGCATGGGTAGCACCCAGGGGTCTGGCGGGGCGGAGCGCGCGGCGGGGGCGGAGGCCGCGGGGCTCAGGTTCACGTCCAGCAGGTCCAGCAGGTGGGACTGCGGCTCCGCGGGCTTCGCGTCAGGCTGCCTGGAAGATGCATGTGTTTGGGTTAGTTACATGACAACAAAAGTCTTGGAGTTCTGGTGAACTTGCTCCAATTCAATCAATATACTTCCTATTAATATTATAAACGTGAATGTGGATGGATAGATAGATAGATGTTTGTTACTCTTTCACGCAAAAACTACAGAACGGATCTGAATGAAATTTGAAATGGAGATAGCTTACCCTGAATTAACACATAGGCTACTTTTATCCCGGAAAAAGGTTCCTGCGGGACAACGGGAAGACGCGGGCGAAACCGCGGAGCGCAAATAGTTATGCCATTTGCATCCATCGGCTCCCCGCGTCTCCTACAATATCGTCCTTCCACTAAGTGAACCGATATTGTAAGAAACACATTGTGGAAATCGATAAAACTTTGCTTTGCTTGCGATCCATAGGTCGTGGGTAAGAAGGATTTTGATCTATCCGTTGAAAGCCAGTTCTCAAACTGCCGCAGTCGTCAGACACGTCTCTGATCTACCATAAAAGCTACTTTTGCAAGACAGCAACAACTAACTGTACATTCTGTTGAAGACAGCGGAAGCGTCCGTACAGCCCACTCTTTCGACTCGAGCAGTTCCTGCCACCTGGCCTGCTGCCGGGGTCAGGCAGCCAGTCGCCAGGGTCCGGCGGCCAGTGGCCAGGCTGGGAAGGCCAGCTGATGCGGCCCCAGCCAGTTTCCCACATGGTGGGGAGGCGGTGGAACTCTTGACGGATGTACTCTTGGAGTCTGGAGGTGGAGGAAGGAATGGAGGATAAGGTTTGGGGTTTAATGGTGATGGGTTAGGAATTTCAGCAGTTAAAGGGTTTCTTGGCATGGATCACATCATTCAAGGGCATGCGACATCTGCTAACCCGCACTGGGGCAGAGTGGTGGGTTATGAACCTATATACTCTTTCGTTCCCTCTCTGAGAGAAGGTCGATGTCTCAACAGTAGAAACAGAATAGGTTGTTGATGATGATGAAAATTTGTTGGGATTTAGATGCAACATCTGGCAACCCGCACTGAGCCAACATGGTAGATTAGGGCCTAAACTATCTTTGTCTGTGAGAAGGTTGGTCTCCTAACGATGGAAACAAAACGAGGTTATTGATGATGGTTTCTTAGGAGTTAAGGCCAGAACAAAAAGAACTCCAAACTCTCAAGTAAAGTATGCACAAGGAAGAACAGCCGTTCGCGTGGAAGGTATACTTCTCTCGAACCTCCAGCTGTAGAAGACCCCTGGCTGTTCAGGAAATGTACTCACTGGAAGGCCTGTTGCGACTGGCTGAGTGCAAGCTGTTACCCGCACGACATCGGAGCGCCGCCTGCTCTCTTCCCTAAATATAGCCATCGCGAGCTGCAGCTACAGCTCTTCTTCTCTAGCTGTGAGGGGAAGTCCAGCTGTGGAAGACCCTTGGCTATTAACTATATGTACTCACTGGAAGTCCTGCTGCGATTGGCTGAGCGCGAGCTGTAACCGCACATCGTCGGAGCGTCGCCTGCGCTCTTCCCGCTCGGCCTCTTCCCTGGACATGGCCAGCGCGAGCTGCAGCTGCAGCTCTTCCTCTCCAGCTGTGAGGGGACGCGCCATTTCCGTTTCCCGCCCGCCTGTCCACTCCGCTGATTCGGCGCTTAGCTGCAATATGGGATATTGTCTGATTACCTCTTTGGTGTGAGATTTTATTTCATGCTTTTGCCTTTTGAGACTGCTACAGGAATTCTAACCCCGGCTGTAGGGGAGGTAAGCATTGGGCACTTTTTCATAGAGGGTAATAAAACTGTTATTTTTTTATCATAATCAAAATTTTATTCCAAATATATCTAGCACATTTATTTGGCAGTAATTATTGGTATTAAGGATCTTACTTACTACTTTCAGGATAAAAATCTATCGCCAAAGACTTAGCAAATAGGTGTGTTCACTGAACCAGTAGAATTGCAATTTTTGCAAGTTTTAAGAAGCTCAACAAACGTCTACTGACCGCAGGGTAGGTGGGGCTGGAGGGCGTGTCGAGGGCGCCGTCGCTGCCGAAGCCGCTGGCGCTCTGTGCGAAGCGCTGCTTGGCCTTCATGGCGCGGTCCCGCTCCGCCTTCAACCGCTCCTCGTCTTTCAGGAGGATCACCAGCTGTTTCGCCTTCTCGCGAACGTTAAGACCTGGAATTCGGAGACATCTTCATAGTGTGAATGGGTACAGTCAACGACAAAGGTTGCTGAACAATAACATACTTCCGATTACGTTCATCATCTTAAAACCCCCAAACATCAACCTTTGACCTCATCATCACTTAAAATCAAGTGTGTTGTGTTGTGGTCAAACGCTACCTTGTAAATTGTAAAAAAAAAATACTGATCTAAGACACATTTGGAAGATCGAGCATGATCAGCTACTTTTGTTGCTGACTGTACTAATCGTAAAAACCAGGCCTGAAGCTTTTCTTTTGCTCACTAAACGAACTTTTGAATTTTTTTACTTCATACGATTGAATAAAAGTCACTTGATGTAGTTGAAGGTGAAGCCACGCTACATCTGGGGCCTTATTCGCTATCACCACCTAAGCACGTCACGCGGGCGCGTTACGTTATTTGCGTGGAATGACGTCTCACGTTATTGGCAAGGTATCTTGATGGTCCTAGCGAATAAGGGCCCTGGATTGAGAACTGACTCTCTGAGGCTGCCGGAACACACCGATAGGTGCTTGGCTAACTTCACGGTATTATATATGGAGCAGTTAACACGTGCTACAGTGACGCTTTCAAATATCGCAACGTTTTGACAGCGACGTTAAATTGTGTAATTAGCAGATGGCAAAGCGCGCTGAATGCTAATCAAATTTAGCATGGGCGAGTTGCGTAATTTGACGACAGTTTCAAGCGATGGTGGCCGACCGGTAACGCTTGCGCCTTACAAGGCACCAATACCGAGTTCGAATCCTCCGGGTCCAGCCCCGCACCCATAAGTAACGTGTGGATTTACTATCGCTCAAAACAGCGAAGTAAAACATCGTGAGGAAACCAGCATGTCCAAGAACTACACACAACATTCAAGAGCATGCGAGTTGCGACATTTTCCAACCCGCACTGGGACCGCGAGGTAGATACGGCACATGCTCTCTATCTAAGGTCAGAATTCAGTGGGAACGTAATAGGCTGATGACCCTGGTTCATTTGTCAAATGAACCAGGGTCTCAATAAGATTCTCTTTCCAGCCTTATCATCATCATCATCAGCCCGTATCAGTCCACTGCTGGACATAGGCCTCTCCCAAGGTACGCCACTGAGCCCGGTCTTCGGCTCTTCTCATCCAACTACTGCCAGCCACTCGGCGCAAGTCGTCGCTCCACCTTGTCGCAGGGCGTCCTACACTACGTTTGCCAAGTCGCGGTCTCCACTCAAGAACACGTCTACCCCATCGGTTGTCGGTTCTGCGGCTTATATGTTCAGCCTTATAGGAAAAATTAACCCTTCAACGTCATTAGCTTTTTATCACGTTCCCACTGCTGGGATACCGGGCTTCTCTCAGAGAGAGAATAGGCTCAAGTCTACCACGAATGCCCAATGCGGGTTGGCAGATGTCTCATGTCCTTATATGTTGTGGTTCTTGGATATATTGGCCGGTTTGCTCACTATAGCCCGAAATTGATAATCGATCCTGATCAGTTATCCGCGGTTTGGGATCAATATGTCATGTCATAATGTGTCATTTTAGTAGTAATATGTCAAGCCCTAGTACTAAAATGACATATCGATCCAAAACCGCGGATAACGGATCAGGATCCATTATTAATTTCTGGCGTAAGTTTTGCTTCACTGATTTGAGCCATGGAAAATTCGCATAGGGGCCCAGATAGTATTTGAACTCGGTATCGGCGTCTTGTAAGACATATGTGTTGACTTTGGCCACCACGACCCTCACAATGACTTATGCACATGTTTTCCTTAACAACTACAGTTGCCATTGACACAATGGAAAACCTTGCTTTTGAGCTTTCATTTTCCGTAAAGTCAAAGCCAAAGTCAAGCCAATGTACATCGTTGTCTAGTACCCATAACACAAGTTTCGAGCTTAATTTGGGGCTAGGTCAATTTGTGTGCAATTGTCCGCGATATTTTTTATTATTACTAAATGTTTTTTTATTCAATAGGATACATTGTGATCACTTTAAAACGTCAAACTTAAAACTAGTTACGCCTGATCCAACCTCCTTAAGCCAGCAAAAGAACGCCAAAAAAGAAAACTTTTTTTTAGAAAACAAAAAAAAAACAAGTTTTTTTATTATTTTTTTTATTGCTAATAGGTGTGCGTTTGACCGCCAACCCGCCTGTTGCCAAGCGATGATGCGGTCTTTCAAGTTCTTTTTTTGTTTTTACAAAACATATGTTCCGCGCGAAAACCACTCACGGCAACTTAGCACCAACAAACAGCGTGCCGTTATCACAGCAAACTTCTGCAGGTGATCCGGGGTCTCGTCCACGTACCTTGGTCCTTGCCTTCCTCCATGTGCTGGAAGTCTTTCAAAGTCTGTATCGCGTAGATGTTCTCCTTGCACTGCAGCGCCACGCGATCGCTGCCCGTCTTCAGGAGGTATTCTAAAAGAACTAACGCTTTGTATACGTGCCGCCAGTTTTTGCCGTGGTCATTCAGCCGCTTCCATATCATCTGCAAGGAAGTTTATATCAACACTGCAGTTAGGGCAGATGGGGTTTGTATTTGTCGTAGGCAGCATTCGGAACTTTTTTAAGATTCATTCGGAAGTGGTAACTATAAAAGCAAAATGTTACTTTTAGACACCACACACCACCACCACCACCTATCGGTGTGTTCCGGCAGCCTCACTTGAGAGCCAGTTCCCAGTCCAGGTGTAGCGTGGCGCCACCTTCGACCACATCGTCACTTAACATATTCAGGTGACTTGTGGTCAAACGCTACTCTGTAAGTAGTAAAAAAAAAAGACTTCCATCCTATTCCACTAATATTATAAATGCGTATGTCTGGATGATGAGAGCGAAAGAGAGAGAGACTTGGAGTAAAATGGAGGAGGCCTTTACTCGTTGAGAGGTCCTTAATAAAACTGCATATGTTTAATTAATTAATCATTTATTTATAATTCTTTTGCAATACTATTATATATATCTAAGATTTAATTTTATAATGTTATGTAAATAATTTAATTTTTTAAGGAATAAAGAGGCTATAATAATAATAATGTTTGTGTGTGTGTGTGAATGTTTGTTACCACGTATCACCGTAACTACTAAACCGATTTTGATTAAATTTGGAATTATAACAATAGCTTATACCCTGCATTAACACATAGGTTTTTTTTTATTTTAGAAAACGTGAGTGAAACCACGGGGCGCAATTAGTGATATATAAAAATGGCCTTAATTCATTTCGTTCATATTATTTATCTTTGGCCCATGTATCTTCTAGTGTGGGTTTAATTTTTTTTTAACTATTAAAAGTGCTAGAGTTAAAGGACGCTTCATTCTCTCTGCAAGGGTTTCTGAAGGGGTTTTCGTACCTGCATGATCTCTGTGAACGCCATAACGTTGTATGTGAGATCGGCGATCTCCGCCATGAGGGTCGACGACGGGCCCCATGGGTCGTTCGATGTGGCCTCGCGCACTTTGACCTGAAAAGGGATAGGGTTTCAAATTAGCGTTAGATACTAATTAGTTGAAGTTTTTCTTTACTTCTTAATGGAGTGCTTATGACCACAAATCACCTGCAGTCGACGCTACACCTGGACTGTCTTAGTTGAGGCTGGCGGAGCACACAGATGGCAGTCCGCGGTGAAGGACTATTAACTAACGATGTTAACTAGCCAGGCGAGCATTAAAAACTGCCCTCCAACCAAGGTTTCCTCACGATGTTTACACTAAAAGCTCAAGCTCATTTCAGGATTCGATCCCACAACCTACGGGTCGCAAGCCAACGTCACTACCACGGCGACATCATCACTTAAAAATGGAACTAGAACCACAACACGAATTAAAAAAAAAAGAAATTCTTAGGGTAGTCTGAACAAAAGTCGCCCGTTACTATAATTCAAAAATCAAAATATGTATGTATTTTTAGTAGGATACTTCCTTACACCGCGCATCGGCAAGAAACGCCCGGCAGGACATTTTTTGGCCGCGATCACATTCATACATTTCCTCTGATAAAACGTATTGAATTGTAACAATAATCGCGTATCAACATTCATTATGCATGTATCCTCGTAGCGTTACCTCAACAACAGGTTTTATCAGTGTTTACTGCTGCCTCGGGTCAAGGTGAGCCCACACGTAGGGAAACGAGCACGTACCTGGGCATCTGAGTAGTTGTGCGCAAGGTTTTTAATATTTCTCCTTAGGCCCGCCACGTTTACTTGCATTTCGTCCCGACCTCGGGGCATCTGAAACATACAATGTAACATGTAACAATGTTGCTGTAACTCGTAGAGGAGCGTTTTTGTTAATTCACGAAACACATGTCTCTTGTTAACTTTTGATCTAATCAATATTGATTATACGAGTTTTAAAGCAATCAGGACAAGGGGTAAAGAAGTTTTGTACAAACTTTAACATTATTTTCCAAAAATCCTTCCCCATTATAAATACACAAGTTTCTCTGCAGTGCAACTTTTTTTTCTACTACTTACAGGGTAGGTTTTGACCACAAGTCACCTGATGTGAAGTGACGATGTGGTCGAAGATGGCACCACGCTACACCTGGACTGGGAACTGGCTCTCAAGTGGGGCTGCCGGAACACACCGATAGGTGCTTGGCGACAGATTCTTAACTTGAGGGAACTTTCACAATGCAGATCTTTAAGATTGGTGTCAAAAGAGTTCTTCAGGGTCAGCAACGCATTGGCAACGCCACTATTGTTGCACGGTCAACGCTTACCATTAGGCGAGCCGTACGCTTGTTAGTCAGACTATTCCATTGAATATTCTATTTATAGTTATTTACCAGAGAAAATCTAACTGAAATACTACACAATATAGATAGATAGATAACGCTTTGTTGTTTCACCACAACAACAGAAAAATAGAACAACATAAAAGGAGAGATCTTAGAGCTAGTGTTACAATGGGCGGTCTTATCGCTTAGAGCGATTTCTACCAGACAACCTTTGGATGGACAGAAATAGTATAAAATAAAATGCGGTTAGTGGTGTAAATTCATGTACATAAAAATAAATATATACAGTCAAATATAATAACTGAATTTAAGAAAATGAATAATTACAATTACATAAGATACATACACATAACACACATACATAAATAAGATACATAATCATATACTTACACAAATACATACCTTTGATGTAATAAATAAACACATATTAAATAATATTATAAATACTGTTAGATACGATATTATTATGCCATAAATATTATATATTAATATATATCTAGATCTAAAGCATAAGACATACCTACTACATATTTACAAAACACCTAAACAGGTTAGTAACATGTGGCACTAATTATAATTAACTTTCAAACATTCGCGGTCACCCGATAATTGGCTTTGGACGTTTCAAATATCGGATTAGACAAATATTTGTTTTTTTATTTACTATGGCAGCAACTCGCGTGGCTTGACAGTGCTAACGAATGTAGGGTAGACGGATAATGTTCTAATAGCAGAGTACTAAGACATGATACCTAATGGCGTGGACTGGCAAGTATAGGTCTACCAGGATCTGATGGCAAAAAAAAAGCTTAATAAATAGCGATTTTCATATAACAACGAAAAAAATGTCATCTGTCAACTGAAATTTCGAGGAATTGTTTATGGTTTGGCATCGAATTAGTAGGAATGACAAGTCTTGATACTTTGGTTTATTGCATCTTTCGTGTGAACTGAAGAAGCTTTCTCTCGAATAGGGATCGATGAATGGCGAAAATCTTGTGAACATGTAATAAAAATTGAAAATCGGTTCATAGAACAAGATCGATTGAGATGCAGGAGGAAAGGTTTATCATAAATACTGCGTCTTCCTCTTCCGTTGAAGACTTTTTTTTTATGGATGTGCAGTATTTGGAACCATTTTCAAGTTCTGATAGCCTTTAATTAATTAATAAACTCATGGACAGAGTAATTTGAGATTTCATCTAAATTTCGAACCTCACATTCGCCACAGTAAGATTTTCAAAAATTATCCTTGATCATTGGATAAATTTTTAATTTTTGCATCACCTCGTTTTAAGCTATCGATAGTGTTGCAATTGGTTGGCTATCGATAGACTATCAATCGGCAACGCTAGTATTTACAACTGGGCGCTTCCGCACTTCGGAGGGCACGTTAAACCTTCAGTCCCGGTTGTCGTCTTAGGTTAGCAGTCTTTAGGCTTTGTCGGTGAAAACTTCGAAACTAAGGCCACTAGCCAATCCGCCAACCTGCATTGGGTCCACGTGGTGGATTATGGCCTATAGTTTCCATTTAGGGGAAAGATGGAAATGATGATGTTGATTGTGGAATACGATTTGATAACTGTGCGATCAACTTTAAGGTTCTTATCCAATATCGTATAATAGGTGTAGTTCTATTCTAAGAAAAGCAAGGCGTTGATTAAATACGCAAGGAAAGAAAATCGAAACAAAAACTCAGGGAAAAAATCGAATCGGATATCAGATTGGTCCGACTTTGAAACCTGAAAACTCTCGAAGGTGACATAAAGTTGTAAACAGCGAATATCCAAATCGCTAACGGCTACAACAACTGACAGCTGATAAGCGTCTAATTCTTATCAGAAACGGTTTCGGCGGGTCAACGCACCGCCACCATTTCCTCCATCTTTACGACAAAGAGCGCTATTTTGGTACGCGCCGGTAAACAATGCATTCGTGACTGCGCGTACGCACGTATTTTTATCACGGTGTTAGTGACCCCAGCTCAAGACATTTGACTACCCGCTGTCTGACTGGTCTGACCTTCGTGGATGATGTATGCAGATAGGTTTTACTTGTATGTTTTATTTATATTGCTAATAGACCGCATTTGACCGCTATCACGCCTGATGCTAAGCGACGATGCTGTCGAACCTCTTTACACCGCGCGCCGGTTTGAATGTGTGCGAGAGTAGCGGCGCCGTGTACGCACGCACTTTTCACGCACACAATCACAAACGAACGGGGCCGCGGCATGCACTCTAGCTAACCTACTGTTCTTACTTTACTGTGGTGTTAGTAAGCGCAAAAACAAATACACAGCTGCGACACTACACAACTACGTCACCACTTACTTTTAGTGCATTAATTGTTGTGTATTAGCTTTTAGAAATATCAGCCGTGTGTGTAGTGGTGCGGTGGCGCCGCTTCTGTTGACAAATCACACATATATACACACACAATACCGATAATTGTACGCACACATGCAACACACGAGATATACAGAAAATAACACATAGATGTATTTTAAAAGCACACATAGAGAAATAGTTCGCTCGGTTGTAAAACAGGTTTGTTTGTTATCAATCAGTCAATCAGTTCTGTTTAACTTACACTTCCGTTTTATTAGATTTGTACAAAAAAAATCTTTCTAAATTGAATTTAATTAATATAACTATCTAAAATAACAACCCGTCTCGCGGGAAACTTGGCGTTTTTTCATGCACTTTTTAAGCTCCATTTGATCCCATCAGGCGATATTTCAAGAAGCCTTTGTTAGCTGATAGTACTGGAGACCTATAGGAAACATTTCTCCATATTTCACCTTAACAAGTCTTGCAGCTATTGAGTTTTCGTGATTAATCACTTAGTCAGTCAGTAATATTTGGCTTAAAACAAAGACATACGAACAACAATGTATGCTTACAAACAAACAAAAGTACAACAAAAAAATTAGACCATTTAAGGTCATTGCTCACCTGAACACCTCAATAAAAATCCGACTAGCATAAGTTTCACAGTAAACACACTTCAATCCATCCCATCCAAGCACACTAAAACCACAATACACAACAATAGTCAGCCGTTATCAGCATTAGCAAGAGCAAAATTCAAGCAACCATTTCACGAAAACGATACAAGGCGTACCAAAACTACAAACACTTTCAACTCTCGTATTATACAAAAGTACGCAAAAATCGTGCGGCGAGCCAGCGACGCAACTCTCGCCGCGTGACGCGAACCACACTGTGTTATTGTCTAAACTAAACAGAAATGTGACTGTAAGGCGCGCTACACACCGCACAACAACTTTGCGATGTTATGTTATGAGTTATGATTATGACTACCAGTGCCACGCGGTTTCTAAACTTAATAATTTTTTTTACTAAGATACGTGTGATCACTTAAAAGTAGTGACGCCTGCTCCAACCTCCTTACGCCGGCAAAAGAAGGGTAAGTCAATTTAGAGCACGTGACTGCGCTGACAATAATTTTACCTGATTAAATTGGAGCAAGTTGACTACAATTCCAAGCTTTATTATCGTCCAACTAGTGAAATTTAATCACTTTCACCAATTTTCCATATGTAAGTAGCAAATTTCATCAAAAAAGTTCAGGGGTTTAGGCGTGAAAAGGTAATAAACAAACGTAATGACACACAGAGAGTTATTTTCGCTTAGTAAGGATTAAGCAGAATAACGTGAATCAGTGGTTTCGAAATCGCGAAGATTCTTATAAAATCACATGTTGTGATGATGACTAACAAAACAAGCCAATGGGATGTACGATTTTGTCGATAGCAAAATAATGACGATGGTGTTAATAGATTGTGGCATGCTTTTTCATGAACGAATTGTAGTAGATAACAGTAATAAGTACCAAGTTCCAGTCTAGGTGCAGCGTGGCGCCACCATCGACCATATCGTCACGTGACTTGTAGTCCAACGTTCGTAAATGAATAAAAAATGTAACACTTAATTATCCGTTCGAAAACGCATTTTATTATAATTAAAATAAGCCGCTTTATCAGTTTCATTTATCAGATTCCGGCTTAATAAAACAGAAATCACCTATAATGACGTTAACGTAAATATTTATGAAATGACTCACATAGGTGAATAGAATAGAACAGAATAGAATATCTTTATTTGCAACACCAATACAATACACAATAATAATTGAAACAGTGGTAAGTACAGATTAAGAAGGATGGAGGGAGGGAGAATACAGTTTTAGCTGCTATTATATGACTGTGAAGTGGGATATAGAGCAAAGCAAATGTGTAATATGACCAACCAATGTAACATTAATTGTTCAAGCAAATAAATGAACATTGATTCATTCATCTTATAATCATAAATTTTAGGAACTAAAGAGTCATCTAAAAAGATGTGCAATTTGTTTACAACACCAAATTTACTCGCGGGATTACCATCATTCATTACAGATTGTTTTGGAGCCTACTTTCACGTGGAGAAAGCGCAATAACAAAAGTATACGAACAGCGACCTTGTTTATGGGCATGAGCCGATTTTGAAGGAATTTTTGGTAGAGTCAGCGATAAAAGTGTGGTTTGCCGTTTCCTGTACATTTTCCGGGATAAATAGTAACCTGTGTTTTAATAGTCTTTCTCAGTTTTAAATTTCACTTAAATCCGTTGAGCCGTTTTAGTGTGAAGCAATTCTCTCATGTTATCCCGCAGGAATCTTTCTCGGGATAAAAAGTACCCGTGTAAATCCAGGGTAGTAGTCTTTCTCCATTCCAAATTTCACTCAAACCGGTTGAACCGTTTGACTAAAGATTGAGTGTGAAGAAGCCCCAAACACAAAAAATTTCGCATTTATAATATTAGCGCGATAGCAGATTTATCAAAATTTGGTATTCAATCACTTTGTAAATAAAATTAATTGATTGTCGATGTTCATATCTGCGATTTTCTATGTGTTCAATATTTGGATAGATTTTCAATTTTTTTTCCCCCTTTCTTTTTACGTTATGAATTATGTTATGATAATGTTGTTCTACAAATGTTGTTATCCCGTGTACAGCCGCCCTAACACTATACAGGGTGGGTTGTATAACGGTTCAAGTGGGAGGAAGCACTACGATACGAGCCTTTACTTACAAGTCAAATGAAAACCAAATGAAGCAGCTCCTATATAGAGGGGGTAGGGGGTGGCTTTGAACAGAGTACAGAGGTACTATGGGGGGAAAGCACGCACTTCGGTTCTAAAGGTAGAGAGTAGAGACCGTCTAAACAAAAACTGGGTATCGTTTTAAAAACAATCGCCAGATTAATCGTTCAATTAGTCGACCTTTATATGCGTTAATGTATTTCGTTTTTTTTTTTCGAGCTATACCCGTGACTTCGTACACGTGACATTTATTTTAGACTAGCTACACCCCGCGGTTTTACCCGCGTCTTCCCGTATTTTCAATGTACAGATGGATAGACACAACGGTGCTACCGTTTTACTAATTTTCATAAAAGACTAGGTAACCTACCTACAAGACATGTGATTATTAATTATGAAACTTGTATGTGCATACATATATATATGTTTCACGATATGCATCCTTTAGCATTGATTGAACAAGATACCAAACTATCAATTGAACAATTATTAAACAATGGATATTTGAACTCTTTTATATCATCTTCTTTTTTTACAAATAACATACAGGTTAATCGTTGACCACATGCCATCAGATGTAATGTGACGATGTAGTCAAAGGTGGCGGCGCCACGCTACACCTGGACTGGGAACTGGCTCTCAAGTGAGGCTGCCGGAACACACCGATAGGTGCTCGACGACAGATTCCCAACTTGAGTGTGGTAGCTAGCCAGGCGAGCATAAGAAAATGCCCTACCACCAAGCCACTAAGCTATGACTTCGTCACGATGTTTTCTTTCATCGAAAGCTTAAGCTCGTTGCAGGATTCGTACCTACGGCCTGAAGGTCTCAAGCCGACGTCAATACCACTGAGCAATCAATGCTTTAGAAACAAAAGCTACAGATACATTAAAAATATAGATACCTTTTAGAACAAAAGAGGCGTATGAAAACGCGTGCAATTTCTAACAAATTCTATTTTAAAGTCAATGTAATGCTGTTCAAACATCATACGAACGCAAACATAATTATGTATACACCTATGTTTGCAAGCAATGATTTCAGCATGATGACGTCATTAGCCTGATAACAGCGTGTTAGTATCTTACTGAAATATACGATTACCATAATAGAGCATTGTGAGAGAAAAAAAAACAGTGCTTTCATTATACTGTTTTAAACTACCATGGTCAAAAACATTAGAATTAGGTTTTATAACGGGATAATTACCATGTATTTGTTTTTGTTTGAGTTCTCGATATTTCGGCACTGTTGCAAGCGCCCTGATCACGAGTATTCTCGTCATTATCCCGTTATAAAACCTAATTCTAGTGCTTTCATTGTTTTATATAAAACCAGTGACCCGACCCGATTTCACACGTATGCAAAAATAAATAGCTGATGAACTGCAGCGTGTCTCATGTTCATTTACAAGATGGTAAGAGACAAAGGCACTTTCAGTTTTGCCCGAATTTTTCAGGTACCTAAATGTACTGTCAGTTCCCAGTCCAAGTGTAGCGTGGCGCCACCTTCGATCACATTGTCATTTAAGATCAAGTGACTTGTGGTCAAACGCTACACTGTTATGTTGGGGCCACACTAAGGTCAACGTCAAGGGAAATGTCAATGTCTATAATCGCGATTAATTATTAACGCAATGTGAGTGGCTACACTTGAACGGTCAACGTGAATGCACTTGAGTTATCGGCTAACGACAAACGCCAATGTGAATGCCGTTATCAAGCTTCGTGGCCACACTTATGTCAAACGTCAATCATCGCGCTATTTAACGGCATTTCCTGTTAGTGTGGCCCCAGCATTAGACATAAAAAACAGTATATATCTTCCTTCTTTTTCATATAAAAATCAATTGTTACTCGTTCGGCTGGACCGAATTGATTTTATTTGTTCGTTTAATAATAAAGTGGTTTATAACTAAATGGGAAACTTCAAAGGAAATTTCGCATGAGAATTGCCAGGTGGTAAAAGTTCACCGAGTCATCTAGTAGGTATACTATAAAACTTCTCTATAGGTATTATAGATTGCCCCAGTTAAAAAACATAAATTAACCTTGTTTTTTTTTTCAAAAAAAAAAAAAACGCGCGCGCGCACAAACATAATGGCTAACTAGGAAGGCATATAGAAAAACTTTCTTTATATAAAAAAAACTAACTGAGATGGCGCAACGACACAAAGTGAGTGTTGGCCTCCGATAACAAAAGACGCCACTTCGCTCTGTCCTGCGCCACCTCCCGCCAGTCCTCCACCTGGAGTGAGCGCAAATCCTTCGTGACGTCGTTTTTCCTTCGTTCGTTTTCGTTTATTTATATAGTTTGGTAAAAATAACGAACGCGTCATCTTTCAGGTCAATGACACATATCAGACCAAACCAGAACTATTCCCAAAAGCCATTCTGCATTTCAGAATCAACATATAGGTTATATATAACAGATTGCAAAACCCAGAATCAAATCATTTCAGTGAAATTGTCTTAAAATGGCAACTTTAGCACGATTCTAACTGTACCTTCCTTGCCAAACTAAAACTACAACTTTGAAGCTTTATAATAGCCTCTATGCCTTGGCAATAGAGTCGCAAGCGCCAGCGTGGTAGATTCAACTGATACGGCAGATGAAATGGTGGTAGGTGTGCAGAATCTGGTTCAGTCAGTGAGACGAACGTTGAACTCGTTTTTGGAGTAGATAGGTATACCGCGAATTTGGTTGTTAAAATAGCTGAGACTTATAGTTTCGCCTGCATGGATTTACGAAATAACATTTTTAATGCAGCAACAAAAAAAACCGGCGAAGTGCAAGTTGGACTCGCCACCGAGGGTTCTGTACAAACTTTTTTTTGTTATTAATTATTTCATCATCATCATCGTCAGCCTTTCACGTTCCCACTGCTGGGACTCTGGCCTTCTCTCAAGAGAGAGTATGGGCTGTAATCTACCACGCTGGCCCAGTGCGGGTTGGTAGATGTCGCATGCCCTTGAATATTGCAGTTCTTAATTAATTTGGGTGTCTTACAGCTACTAATACAACATAGGTTACGGAGTAAATAGCGAAAGCCAATTAAAAGCCTCCGCTATTCATTATTACATTGTTACGGTTTCAGACTTTTTCCTTTACATGTGCTGCAAGACCCAATTTCATGTCAAATTGTATGATTCTAGGTCAACTGAAAGTACTCTAAGGTTTTGATTCCACCTGGATTGGGAACTGGATCAGTGCAAGCTAATATGAGGTAGATTGTGACGAAAAATATCTCACAGAGTAGGAATGTGAGCCGTAATCTACCATGCTGGCCCAGTGTAGATTATCAAATGTCACATGCCCTTGAATGTTGTAGTTCTTGAACATACCTGTTTCTTCACGATTAAAGATCTAGGTATATATTGGTGTCGATTCGGTTTTGCATTCTCTACAGCAAAACTAAGTTTGACAGGTCTAAAAGTAATGCTGTCCTTTTTTACTTCAGTGGTCAGAAAAAGACAGCAATACTATTAGACCTGTCAAACTTAGTTTAGTTTAAGAGAATGCAAAACCGAATCGACACCAATATTGAATTGTTTAACAATAAATAAATAATAATCATAGAACGTTACAGAATAAATGCATGAAGATTAATGTCGTACGTAACGTTACGATAAGATATAAATAAAAAAAAACCAGCTTGACATTGATAACGATAACAAATCATATGGATCGAAGTCTCTTTATATACAGCTAGTTGCGTCCCGCGGTTCACTCGCGTCTTCCCGTTATCCCGCGGAACTCTTTTCAGGGATAAAAAGTATCCTATGTGTTAATCCAGGATATAAGCTATCTCCATTCCAAATTCCATTCAGATCCGTTCAGTTGTTTTTGCGTGAAGGAGTAACAAACATCTATCCATCCATCCATCCATCACGTTTACAATATTAGTACGATTCGATCATTTTGCCTTATGGCAAGCGCGACGTGTGCCCTAAGTGGCCCTAACAGTTCTTGTCTTCTTCTTTCGATAGGAGATTAGTAACCAACTCTCGGGATGTTTCAACCTCTTTACATCGGTAAAAGAACAGGCAAAAAACGCTAGGCAGGTAAGGCAGGTCATTATTAGGACGCGATCATATTACATTATCAGACGGAAGTCAAACATTAAATGTGATGTAGGTATTATAATTTATAACAAGAGCAGAGTATAAACAATACAGCTCATAAATTAGAGGTTTATTTTAGCGCTTAGCGCCGTACAATAGCGCGATATATTTACAGCGCATCATAGCATTATGTCGTGTCTATGGTCCTCGCTTAGCGCTCTAAAATTCGTAACCGGTAATGTCGTATTATATACATCTAGCGTTCAGTTATGATTAGCGTGCGAAGGCGCGAATTGCGTTTAGCGATTTAGCGTGGCAGGGAGCGCGGGTATAGTGAGTCATCGTGTGCTAATCGCTGCTATCGGACGCGGCGACACATTTGTTAGGTGCTATTATGCTATTACAGCTTAACGAATTCAAACAAAACTGACAAAGCTTATTTCAAAACAAGACTTCAACGCTGGCTTTTCAAGTTTACGTTCTATACTTTTAACAAATTCAGAGATTTGAATTGATTTTTAATAAATTACAGCATAAATTAAATTACAATTAGCTGGTACTTATTATTGCATTATAATGATGTGTAAATGTAGTGTGTGAACAAATAAGTGTTGAAATAAAATAGCGCGCTAAAAGTCAGCAAATAATTTGTAGCGCGCTATTTCCATAATATATAGCAGCTTCGAACGCAGCACTATTATCATAAACACCGACTCCTGCGCAAGGCCTGTGCCCGAGCGTTCATGCGCCTTCCGCTTAGCCATTCTAATCGTTGGAATCTGCGCTTATTGTTTCCGGTTTACGTTTCCCCGTGCTTATGGTCCCGACAGTACACACATGCATAACGCAGACTGTGAGACTGTCACAATGATGATGCAACGTGTTCGATGTCGTAACATGCATCTTTGATGTAAGTTACCGTCTAAGCCTGGATAGGGAACTGGCTCTCAAGTAAGGCTGCCGGAACACAGCGATAGGTGCTTGGCAACGAGCTAGGCGAGCGCTAGAAAATCACCAAGCCATGGTTTTATAGAACACAACGGAACTCCAAAATCATTGGTTTGGATCAAAAATTGATTTGACAAAGGTTTTTGTAAGTTTCATAACATATGTGTAAGTTGTACCTTGGAAGATAACTTTGTTTATAAACATAACTTCCTCATAACATTTGATAGCGAACTTTAGACGCTTCGCAAAAAAGGCAGCAGTAAAAAATGAATCTGATAACTAAGTTGAGTCATACAGTAGACTCATGCGGGAATAATATGATCATGCGGTATCAGTTCCTAATCAGACGGGCCGTTCTAATCTGATAGACAAAAACTAAGCCTAAAAGTGCAAAAAAATTGATCGTAAAACTTATCAAGGCAAAACCTAACGTTTCACCTTGAAGGTTACAAAAAAAAATAGCTGACTGACGATCGATGCCTATTTCAACAAAAACGTACGCGGCACTACCTCACCGAAGAGATTTACGAGGTTTCGGACGACATAAACGACGAGTCAACGTAAGGTATGAATAAATAATTTTAAATACTACTTGTTTTAACAGAGAACTTTGTCGTTTTGAGCAAAATGACCAATTGTAACTGTTGGAAGAGGTGTAGACAGCATCTTAGGCATTTTGGCAATTGTCTGTCACAGCGAAATCTGTGTAACAGAGTCTTTCTTACATTAGTATATTTGCTACCATTCGGCACTATAAACGTCTGGAATAAAACAAAGGATACTTTCCCGGAAAACGAGCAGGCGTAGCGTGACACTACCTTCGACCACATCGTCACAGCATAAGGGAACTTCTGGACAAATGCTTACCAGAAAAACAAAAAGAATGGTTCCAAAAAACGGTAAGGTCTCAAAAGAACACAGAATACTCAAACACCTCTCATATTTCTCTTAACCCTGAACTTTACAGGACCTAAGTACCGAAGGCTGCTCTGTATTTTATCTATCCTCATTCCCCCCTATTCTAACCATTTTCTGCAAACAACTAAAGCAGTCATGCTCACGAAAGAGACTTTGCTTGCAGCGGCGTCGTGTGTCTGGTCGCCCTCTTGCCTCTAATAATGGCCGAGGAGAGCGATGGCTGGCACATGCGTCAACTCGTGAACGGGTGCTGCTCGTGGGGTCTCTGCTTTAGTTGTAATCCCGTAACTCTTTAATGTTTCCATATCCCAATGTGTACAACCTCTTAGTTTTAACATTTTCATAGTTTTAAACGAAATGATCGAGTAATGTGTTGACAGCAATACGGGACTCGCACATGTAGTGCAGCATTTTGATAAATAAAAAGAAATGAAACGGCGCAGGCAACATAAGAAAGACGGCTCTTCGGTCTTCAAGCCTTGAGCGGAACAGTCGCTATCAGCGTCTATAAATAGCCAAGCATGTGGTGATAATCAATAGCTCATGTTAGGCAAGCCTCCAAGGTTTGTTGTGACCTAACCTGGCGGCCTTGGGGGATGCATGCACCACTATGTTAGCGTTTAGCAGCAGAAATGTTAATTAGGCATAATATTATGACATGATTTCTAGAGCACGTGGTTTCGAAACTATGTCTGGGGTTTTAATTATTTTGCTTGTTTGTTAATTATCATAAATGGGAAGGCTTGAATTTGGATGCGGTTATCAGGCTTGATAGCTTAGGTTTTAACTTGTAAACTGAGGTATGACTCATAAATATCTTTGAATAGAGACCCCATCGTGGTTTCACCAGCGGAAATGTTTAAATTCTTCGAGGATTTTTAATTTTTTCACACACCCAACTTCTTTTACCCCAAATCTTTTCTTGGCGAAACCTAGTACCCAAGAAAAATGGGTATGCGAAATTTCAGCTTCGTATGTCTTGTATAATTTTCGAGATTTCGTGATTAATCACATCAAAAATGTATAGCATTCAGACCAGAACAGTCAGTCAGTACAATTTTTCTTATGTTAGATACTATACAGAAAAACGCTTACGATGGAATACTAGGGGGATAATGAACGCAGCGCGGGTAGAGTCGAAGGAAAAGCAAGTTGATAAAATAAATACTTAGCGTATGCCGTGCCATATAGCAACATAAGCACCGCCGCAATAAGCTTAAGAGCATTAAGTCGTACGACTTCAAAGCGAGGTGTCTCGTCGACAATATGCTATGTTTCTTTCAGTGATAGATGGATTTCGTTACAAAACAAAAAGGAAATGGATTGAAAAGGTTTCATCTTTGAACACCCCCACACACACACATGACTGAATATCATCGTGGAAATGAAGTGAAGATTCTCCAGACATTTATAGCAGTTAATTAAGAACCGTAATTATTGTGGCATAACAATAAAAATTAACTGTACATCCCAAGGAAAGCCTGTCGTGGAGCATTTGGCAACTGATTTGGCGTTATTGGACCAATATTGGAGCATTGAAAAAAAAACCACAAGTACAAGTTCCGTGTCTGGGAGTTGTGGATTCACGATACACGTAGCTTCTGATACAGGGATTCTTAATAAGGAGTCAGACCTGTGTAACTAAATAGCGAAAAATGGCTAGAAATGGATTGCGGAAGATCCATTGAAGAAGTTGCCTGCATAGAATTGTCTTGTAATTCTATGGTTGCCTGTATGCCTATGATAAATTGGCTCTGTGGATTGTCTCCATATATTGGCCTCGTGTAAATTCTCCATACACTGTCTATCTCTCTCGCTCGCGTACAGATGTACATTGTCGCGTACAGATGTACATCTCTTTCGCCGTGTAGTACGCCGCGCCGAGCCGTCAAAACAACACTAAACACGCGTAAGAGCGAGATAGCAGCAACATTTGTAAGCGAACGACCGAGACAGAGTCACACAACGAGCCATGGAGAGAGCTATGCTTGGAGTTTCTTTGCGTGATAGAATCCGTAATGAGGAAATTCTCCGAAGAACCAAGGTCACTGACATAGCTCTCAGAATCTGCAAGTTGAAGTGGCAATGGGCAGGCCACATCGCTCGACGAACCGATAACCGATGGGGAAGAAAGGTTCTCGAGTGGCGACCACGAACCGGAAGACGTTCTGTAGGTAGGCCCCCCACTAGGTGGACCGACGACATTGTAAGAGTCGCAGGGAGCCGATGGATGCAAATGGCTAATAGCCGTTCATGGTGGCGTTCAAGGGGGGAGGCCTATGTTCAGCAGTGGACTTCTTCCGGCTGATGATGATGATGATGATGACCGAGACAAACAGTGACGTGTCATTGAATGAAATTTTCCTCCAGCTCGATGCGCGGGCTTTGCGTAAAAATTCAACTTTCTTTGCAAGACATATTTTAACTGGCTGCAATTATTATGGATTGTACAAGATGACATGTCAATAGGTGTTGAGGAAGCATTGAGTAAATGCACTGATAACTCATAAAATCTTACGTCAGAATTACGTAAGCCACGTTCTTGTGTATTCTAAAACATGTGAACTGGTTGGAAGGCCTCGTTAGGTGTCACGGAGTTCTCAATAAAAACACCGGTGATGTTGACCCGACTGGATTGCTAACGGAAACGCGTCATCCGGTCAAATCCCATGCGGATGTGATGATTTAATACCGTCTAGTAATGATGCGGGATATAAACTGTGGTGTTACGATCTCAGAGCAAAGAGGAGGTAGCTTTTGAGCACAAGAGGCTGGATTTTCACCACAATGTTTAACCCATATCACTACACCATCCTCTAAAGGTGGGTCGAGTTTTTTTGATGGTCAGAACATTCATAATCTATTATGTGTTCGCATACATTTTTATATGTATAGATAGATGATTTACACTTGCCAAATAACAACAGGTTGATAACAGTGTACAAGATAAAAGGCAGCCTCAGATTGTGGCATATTTGCGCGATATTTAGTGTATCATGTACACTTACCATTGTTTGCTAATCACAATGGAAATGGGCTGTCTCTGTTGAAATGGTATTGTTGTATTCGCCTTTTATTGTTCTAATTTTAGATGTTTTTTCGAACATGTTAACTCTTGGTCACAGTCTGTATGGCTACTATGAGAAATGCGTTGTCAAGAATTGTCATAAATTCTACCACTATTATTGCTGTGATTTGGCAACCTCACTCGAGAATCTGTTGACAATTCAGGCAAAGGATGGCATCATCTTCGGTTGCATAGCCTCTAAAACATTAGGTGTCCTGCTTTCAATTGTAAGAACTAAAAGAAGTATAAATCTACACGACCGAGATGTGCATGACTATGTTTACTTGTTAGACGTAATGTATCATTTCATCAACTTACCGATCCTGTTGATAAAATATTTCACAGATAAGTAAATGGACTTTTGCTACACACAGTGCATATGCCCAATGTTGTAGTGACAAAAAGAGTTGACCAGAGTAAATTTTCAGAAACACAAAGTCAGATTAAAAATGGAGTTTCCACCATCACTGCCGTTATGGTGATTTTAATTGCAGCATAGTATGATTATAATCGTTATCTCTTCAACAAGAAACTAAATAGTTGCTTTTTAACACTTGTCAAATGAACAAGGAAATGTAATTTTATCAATCACAAAAGCACATTACCGTCGTGCCAAAACCTTGTAGCTTCAGGGCTAGTTTAAGGAAATAAGTTGCACATTTATAGTTACTATCTTGAATAGCAAATATAGCTACGATAGGATAAAGGCATGTGCGAAAACAAAAAAGGTAATGACAGGTAAATGGTAGACAATACTTTTTGTTTGATTTCTGAATTAACCGAGATGGTGCAACCAGCTAAATTGACTCTCGGCCTCCGATAATAAAAGCCAGTCATCCACCAAGAGCGTTTGAAAGTCCATCGTGACTATGTTGCTGCCCATGTATGGTGCAATACAGTACATCCATTTATCAACTTTTTACTATAAAAGTTATTTATTCAACGAGAATAGGTAAAACAATAACACCTGTTGGCATGTAAATTGCAATTGATATATTATTACATTCAATGTCTTCCGCAGTATGGAGGTGTACGCGTAATAAAAAACTGCACCACATATGAACAGAACAGAGGGATATCTGACACTGTGATGTGACATCAGCATTAGCCTTTCACGTTCCCACTGCTGGGACTCTCTTCTCTCTTTCAGTAAAATTAATTTGATAATAGGCAAGCAGCTTGCAGCTGATGTGCCTATATCAGACTGTGTTTAACTTTAGCAATGTCCGAAATTGCGCTATAGTATGTCCTCATAGAGATAACTGTTTTTCGCAACCAGCTGTCCAGCTGTCTTTTGAAAGAGTTCAAGGATCTAGCAGTGACAAAATCCTCAATGTTTTTAAAAAGGAAACTTGACTGGGAATATATCAGAAAATTTATGTAGATCAAAAAATAGATTAACAGATTTAGTTTCTTTATCTTGAGGCAAATAAAATAACATTTTCAATGCTTAAATTAGAAAACAAAAAATAATGAAGGCGTTTCATGAAATCTCACAAGGTCATAGGGGGTAGGTAGAAATCCTACTATAATGAAGCCCTAAGTAGATATATCGTAAAAATATCCATTACGTAGGTACTCGCATATGAATTCCATAAAGATCAGAGCAAACAATATTGTTTTTATTTATATTTTCTGCTTATATCAAAAACATCAACAAGGTGACTTGCAAGGACTTCAGCATTTTAGCAAGTTACAGAGCGTAATGAAAAAGTTACAAGGTCTCGAGCAGGACAAATAAAATATTCTGTGCTATTGTACTGTACTAGTACTGAAGTAGTAAGTAAGCAGCATTATTAGCTGGTGATAAGAAGGAGTTTTAGTCGTGATACGGCTACATTGTTAGTAATAACAGAATCATAACACAAGGCAGTTAGTTTCAGGCATTTTTAGTGTACCTTCTACATTTCCTACTTACACAATATTGAAAACCGTGTCCCAAATCCACTAAACACCTAAATTAACACTATTTTTCGGTGACACAGCACACCTATAGCAGGTACAACTCACAAGTGACTGATTGATAACACTATCTACAATTTACAGATAAATTTTATCTTAACACTATACATTAGCACAAAGAATCTTTGGCTTACAATCGCGTACGTCACGACAACAATCACTTTGCAAACATTTCTAGCACATCCTCTAATACGCGGAGGCCTAGTTCAATAAACACAGCAATACCGACGAGTCTACGTCATACCGGGGTCACTTTTTACAGCTACCGAGTCACCTGATAGGGTGAAGGTCCAAGCACAACAAGCGCACAGCCGTACCGTGACCCCATAACATAACTAAGCCTAATAACTGGCTAATATTTGAGGCAACAACGAAAACTTACCAAATAGAGTTAACTCGACTTTCGTAATAAACTTGTTTCCCACAGTCAGACTTATTTACGTAAATATATATCACACATTATACTGCTATCACGTTGCACAACACAGTATCACTCGATTTACTGTATAATTTTGTTAAAATTTATTGCTAAACAAAAGTTATAATGAATTGACATTTATCGCTACATTCGTGACAAATTCAACATGTCTTCCAACAGGTTATCCGGTCAACTGATAAACTTATAACGTGTTTATCCATTTAACTAGATAGAAATCATTTTTTTGTATTAAATTATCACAAAATGTTATTGTTTGTGATAAATAGAGTACTAGTTAGGAAATTTTACACGTACAGCATTTTAAAATTTATCATTTGACAACTATAGAACGTACATAATTTGTGAAGTGTGAAGGGCTGATGAATGGTTTGATGAAAACCATAACTTATAGAGTATGTTTAATTTCGGTGTTGTCATTTTGGTTGTCAATGTCAATTATTATTTGTCTACTTGTCAACAATCAACATGTCAACTAGCTGAAAGAATCTATGGCTGAATGAAATGAATGAAAAGATTGAAAATAAAAGTGAAAAATTAAAAGCTGGTGAAATTGAATTGAAACAGTTTAGTGAGAATTATTTCTATATTTGCTAGTTTTTCAATTAAGTAATTATGAATATCTCAAGCTTTACTGCTAACCCTTCGCATCCCAGTGATTTGGAAACTATGAGTCGTGTAAAAACATTTGTAAGTATCATTTTAATCTAGTAAGAGGTTATGTTTGTATACACTTGCCTGAACTTTAAATTTTTTTCGCAGAATCTACCTGGACAATGTTTTGAAAAACACGTTGCATGTACATGGAGACGAGGCAACAAGTTTACAATATATCCCCGTAGTCAAAAAACTGGACAAGCTCCGATCACCATCGAAAACAGAATTTTAAACATTCGCCAAAACATTTTGCTATTCATCCCTATTCTGCGGAAATTTGTCAACGAATCGAATGGCACCTACTTAGCATTACAAAAAGCTGCAGCAGCGTCCAAAACGTCTGACAACCAAGTGGAATTTCTCAAGCTTTCCCGCCAATACCGCTCAATTATACGTGTCTGCATAGAAAGCCTCCAGGAAGCCGCGGAAAAGTCAAAAGATGGCGTGGAAAAGGCCAACTTCCTCGCACATGTAACTATTTTCTACTCCATCGAGTGTATTTGGCATTTATGTGAGATTTTGTACCTGGACAATGTTCCCGGAGACATTGTCTTACCATTTCTGCTAGAATGGGTCAGGTTCCACTTTCCTTGCCATGAGCAGACTGCGGCACAGTTACTGGAAGCCTGCGAGCGAGGGTCGGAAGACCACAAAGACTACTGGGACACGGTGGTTGGAATGGTGGTGCAAGGAAGGGTGGACGTAGCCAGGGCTTTGTTGAAGTTACACTCTGCTTCAGATACCAATGAGTTCAAGCTGCTGGATAACTCTTTACGAAGCATGCCAGTTTACAATGTGAGTTTTTTCTATGTATATTAAAGTAATTCATTTATCAACAATGAAGCATAACTTTTTGTACCTTATAGTTAATGTGTGACAACTTCTATTGAAAAGTACTTGAAGGTATAAGAAAAAGGTATTGAACGTAAACCGGCCTTGATTAGTAGCATAACTATTTTAAATCATAATATTTCATCATATTTAAAAAATCGCAACCAAATAATATGAAAAGATACTTATATTTTATCATTCTAGGTATACGGAGGTATCTCTACAGGAGAATTCACGGTGTCTTGGAAGCACTGGCAGGCAGAGTGCCGTTCCAAGCTGGCCAGTAGAGTGCTGGCGTCACAGCAAGAACTTGAGCTCATTATGAAGGTAAGAGTGTGAACAATTCTCCATTTATTTCATTACCAATTTTGAGCGTAAGGCAAAGCAAGAACGAACAGATGAAAATGGTCACCGCATGTTGTAGTCATGTAAAAGAACAGAAACTATAAATTAGTAAAGATATAAACGTAAAAGTTTTGTGTTTAGCTCCAAAATTTGTTCAATTATAAATATACTATACAATTATAATATATATTAATTAGTATAAGAGCGATGGTGGCCGAACGGTTAGGCGTGCGACTTACAAGACGCCTACACCGAGTTCGAATCCTCTCGGCCCCGCACCTGTGACTCAATAAGTTATGTGCGGATTTGCCATCGCTCAAAGCGGTGAAGGAAAACGTGAGGAACGTGAGGTGAGGAAACCGGCATGCCCAAGAACTGCAACATTCAAGGGCATGCGACATCTACCAACCCGCACTGGGCCAGCGTGGTAGATTACAGCCCATACACTCTCTCTGAGAGAAGGCCAGAGTCCCAACAGTGGGAACGTGAAAGGCGGATAATGATACAATTATAAGGTGTTGATTATGTATACATTACTTAATTTGGTGTTTTATTGGAAACATAATATAATGACTTGACTTGAGCTGTAGTGTTAAATTTTTGATAAAAAAAAATTGTTATATTTCCTAGCTGATCATCGGTGACTACTCGGCGTTCAGCTCCATCCGTAAGAAGTACAACTCGTGGTTCGACGTGCTGGGCGGCTGGGTGATGTTCACCGCTCCGTGGTCGCGGCGGCACGAGCTGGCCAGCGCCGCGGCCGCCGCAGCCGGCATGGCGCCTGCGCCCCGCCGGCCTCTAGATGATATGGTGCGGGCACTGCTGGATGGAGACTTGCATCAGGTATGATTGGATTGGAAATGATAAGAAAATCCTTATTCCACCATCGCTATGGTTGATATTCCCCCGATCCACACAAAGCGTTTCGCTTCTTCAGTTATAATGCAAACAGCGAAGGAGTGGAACACCATGCCAGCGTCATTGTTTCCCAATAAGTATAGTACAGTGAATAAAAAAAAGAACTGTAGCTTGTATAGTTGTTCTTGACTAGGTGATCAATTGGCTCTGGACCCCTAAAGTTACCAGTACAAAGATATTTTTCTCGTGAGCACTATAAGTATCATTGTTAACCAATGTACTCAGCAATATGTGATTATTATTAATCAGAACCTAATGTAACTAATAACATCATCATATTGGGAAATTGTACTAGCGATCAGCCCCGCCTTCACATCGTCATCAGCCTGTATCAGTCCACTGCTGGACATAGGCCTCTCTAAAGGTACTCCACTGAGCCAGTCTTCGGCTCTTCTCATGCAAGCCATCGCTCCACCTAGTCGCAGGTCGTCCTACACTATGTTTACCAAGTTGCGGTTATGCTCTAATTAAATTTTTTTTTTTATCCTGTTGCTACCAAACTTACAAGATCACCTGCTGGACTATTTTGAAGATTGCCTGAAAGTGCCTTCAGAATCGGTGGAGCTGTTTTGAAGTTCATAAGGAACAATCATACACACATCAACTTTAATCAACTTTTTGATTAGTTACTTTTGTTTTTCAGGTGATACATGATATACAGCAAGTGTCAGACAATGGCTGGTTCGCGACGCACCTCACGGACATCTTGTACCATTGCGGGAAGCTGAAGATCATGGACAAGCAGAACAAGTAAGTTTCAAGTGCAGGTAAAAATATCGATGGGCAAGACCGATATTGTACATTGATTCAACAACATCTCTATGGTTTTCTCTCGTGGTTGGCTTTGAGTGTGTCCAAGATGTTGAAAGATGGCTAAAGCATGCGCGGATCCAGTAATTCTTCAGAAACCAACAGTGCAGTTGCTGTCGAGTCGAGAAATACGGTTGACATTTTAGTCTATAGTAGTAGTAGTGCACACGATGATAATTTTCTTTTTTAACTTCTTACAAGGTAGAATTTTTTTATTTTTTTTTTTATTGTGTGTTTTATACAATTGTCCTCGGACATGGGTCCGAAACATTTTGCATCGGCGAAAACATTTTTTTTGCGTAATTAGCTGCAACTATTGAAATTGCATCTAATTACGCAAAAGGTTTGCTCTATTTTCTTTGTGTGAGCAATATATATAAAATATATGCTCAGTCAGTTAGTGGGGTCAATAAACTAATCTACGGTCTTATACAATAAGTCTCAGGCAGAACTACATAAACAGGCTTCAAGGTGGCCTCATTATACTTTCCCATTATTTTTTTTATTCATTTTCCTACTCTTGTTTTTCTTATTTCGAGATTTCGTCTGTGTTTTTTTTTCTCTTATTTTTTTTCTTTTATTTTTTTTTTATTTTTTTTCTTTTTCAATTTACATTTTTACATTTCCCGGGACAACAATATATACACAACAAGGTAGCATTTGGCCATTAGTTGGTCGAAGGTGGCGCCACACTACACCTGCATCCAGGGGGAAGGGAAGGCAGAGGCAGGGTGGGGTAGGGCAGGGATCTACCTGTGTCTACGGACAGTATGACAGTGATAAAACTAAAAATGTAAGTTCCTTGTCTATTGATTGCAGTGTAACAAACCGTCTCCGTGAGAGCCTAATCCTCGAATATGGTTCTCTCCTAACCGAGAACAGGTCGCTCTGGGCCGTGGGGCTCTCGTACCTGTCTTCGTGTCCACATGAAGGTAAGGTACCAATTTAACTAAAGGCTTTTAAGATGTTTCACTGGAGAGCTAGTTTTCAGTCTAACAGGTACCATCTTCGACTAAATCGTCACAAAACATCAGGTGATCAGGTGAAGCACTAAAAGTAAAAAAGTATACTGAAATATATATATATTTGTTTACACAAATACCCAGTAATTGTTTGAGAAAATGGTTAAGACATTATTAGTAGGTTTAAAATGACGGACAAATACCTAGGTAGGACAGCGCACCTAAGTATTTTTCCATCAATTTAAACCGACTTAAAAAAGGAGGAGGTTCTAAGTCGACTGGCATCGGTAAATCAGAAGATTTAATGTTATTCATGTTAAATTACAAATACATATAAAAATACTACTTAATGTGTAATAAGTTCAATTTGTTCCTCCTCAAAGGTCTGCGCCGAGCAGAGTTAATACTGGAGCGCATGCCAGTCGAAACAGAAGCGAAGGCGATGAGAGTCATAGCTGAGGCGAAGAAATATGGCCTGCTCGGTGTTGGTAAGTATAATACTCAAAGCTAAGCAAAGAAATGGCAACAGAAATGTCAGTTATCTGAAGCTGACACTCAGAACACATTTGTCTGTGCATACACATCATGAAAAGTCTATTTGTCTTTGCTTAAGGATAGAGCTTGATAGAGATTTATGCTCCAGTGAGAACCACATATGTGTCAGTTTTTTTAAAACGACCTGTGCATTTAAGCGCAATGTGTGAATTTGAATTTGCTGTATGACAGCATCAGATAACCGCTCTATGCACAAGCGCATTGTGTGAATGTAGCCAGCTTTAGATACCGTCCTATAGACAGCCCAATGTGTCAATGTGTTGTACGTCTCGTTAATATTCATGTTTCCATATCCCAATGTGCACAACCAACCAAAAGAAATCTTATTAGTAAAGCTTAATTCAATCAGTTTGTAATAAAAATAAAATTGTCAAAGTGTTCGCGCCAAAAAAGTTACCTGCCGCGGGTTTCTTGCCTGTTCTTTTGCCGGCGTAAGGAGGTTGGAACAGGCGTAGCTTTAAGTTCGACGTTTTAAAGTGATCACAATGTATCCTATTGAATAAAAACATTTGAATTTTGATATTTTTTAATTTTTGTGCCAGCTTCAGGTAACCAACCCATACATAAGCGTAATGTGTGAATGTATTGTACGAGTCAGCTTCAAATAAACACCATATAAACTAACTCAATTTGTGAATTTGATGTACGTGTTAGCTTCAGGTAACCATCTTGAACACAAGCGCAATGTTTGAATGTGTTGGACGTGCCATCTTCTGATAACAGAACTGAACACAACAGCTATGTGCTGTACGTGCCATTTTCAGATAACCAACCTATACACAAACGCAATGTGTGAATATGTGTCTGTTGTACGTGCCAGCTTCCGTTAACGGAGCTGTAACACAAGCTCAATGGGTAAATATAAATGTGCTGTGTGAGCCAGCTTTCGACCAACCCGTACACAAGCGCAATGACAATGTGTTGCACGTGCCAGCTTTAGATAACACTAGTTGTCCGCATCCAGTGCAGACGGTCTCCCGCGGCGCGAGCGCGCGGCACCTGGCGCGCGGGCGCGTGGGCGGCGCGCTGGCGTGGGCGGTGCGGGCGCGCTGCGGCGCCGCCTGCGCACGCGCCGCGCACCGCGCGCTGCGCACCTACTGCGCACGCGCGCGCCTGCCCGCCGCCGACCTGCTGCTCACCGCCGGGCCCGCCATGTTGCTGCACGACACGCTCCTGTTCCTAGGTACTGCTGTCCCTAGGTAGGCCGCACTGCTGTCCCTAGGTAGGCCGCACTGCTGTCCCTAGGTAGGCCGCACTGCTGTCCCTAGGTAGGCCGCACTGCTGTCCCTAGGTAGGCCGCACTGCTGTCACTAGGTAGGCCGCACTGCTGTCCCTAGGTAGGCCGCACTGCTGTCCCTAGGTAGGCCGCACTGCTGTCCCTAGGTAGGCCGCACTGCTGTCCCTAGGTAGGCCGCACTGCTGTCCCTAGGTAGGCCGCACTGCTGTCCCTAGGTAGGCCGCACTGCTGTCCCTAGGTAGGCCGCACTGCTGTCCCTAGGTAGGCCGCACTGCTGTCCCTAGGTAGGCCGCACTGCTGTCCCTATGTAGGCCGCACTGCTGTCCCTAGGTAGGCCGCACTACGGTTCCTAAAAACCAATCATAACTAATTTGGTACTATTTGGAAACCTGTGATTTATGTTAAAGCATAGGATCATTTAAGATTAAACTGAAACCTTGTATGGTAAATTGTTGAAACGCGAACCAAGGTTTGTAATTTAGATTCCATTGTACTAATTGAATTTTACTCGTTGCAGGAAAGTACTGCGAATTCCACAGACTGTACAAGGACAAAGACTTCAAGAAAGCGGGTGATCTGCTTGTGTCGCTGATCACTTCTAAAATTGCACCGGATTAGTAAGTATCCACGAGTATACACGATCAGGGCCCCTAGCCAAGATGCATTCTGCAATCGTTGACGCTAGTAGAAAACAAGAAAAAGTATTGGTTTGACATATTTCAACGCTAAGTCACGTGGTCAGAAATATGTTAAACCAATACTTTTTTCTTGTTTTCTATTAGCGTCAACGATTGCAGAATGCATCTTGGCTAGAGGCGCAGGTCACTCGTCTAATAGTAAGCGTTACATCAGACAAATACACTTTCTTATTATTAATGGATCCCAAAGCGAAAACACCACCTTTGGGTGCTTTTAAAGGCGAGCCAAGTTGTCCTTTTCGAATAGATGGAATGAAAAACTTAATTAATTTTTGTTAACCCCTCTAGCTTTTGGGACACCCTCCTCCTGGACAGCCTGCCGCTGCTGGAGTGCGACACGGCGGTGTTCTCGACGGCCGCCACCTGCAGCATCATGCAGTGCCTGGAGCTGCGCCCCTCCACGCTGAGCGGCGAGCGCGCGGCGCTGCTGCGGCTAGCGCTGGCCAGGAACGCGGCCAGGGTCGCCTTGGAGGAAACCCAGGACAAGAACCAGTAGACTGATTGTGTTCTGTATGTGTAATTGGTAGAAGATTGCCTAAGTCTCCTATGCATTTTAACCATTGGTAGTGCTAACTAAGCCTAACCCTAATATTAGGAGGGTGAGAAATGATAGTCTTAGCAAAAGCAACAATATAATAATTTTAATACGATTAAATTAAACGTAAATAACAATCACCTAATGGACACCTCCATTAATTAAGTGAGGCATTTTTGAGAATTTTTTGACCCCCCTCCCCCCTCGGTGAGATATTGTAAGATTTTCCTCAACTCTTAATCTCACGCGAGATTCTTCCAAACTTCTATTCTTCTAAACGTGTTGGATTAATAAGAAAAAAAATATTTTCCCCGTAATTTTACACCGTTTTCTGTGAGAAAAATAATTACGTGATATTTGCCAAGACCCCCCCCCCCCTCCCCTCTAAGTGAGATTTGGAAATATTTAACTTGATCCCCTCCCCCCCTAGAACACCTCACGTAATTAATGGACGCCCCCTAAACGTTTAACTATCGACTACCTATTGTGCCACCGGGTGACAACTGATGTACTTCACGAACGTCATGCATTGCATTTGCTAACACCGCAGAATACAATCCATGTACGTATATTGTGTCGTTACACATTCATTACGTGACTACTTTGGAGATTTTTCGACCCCACTTGATGAGATATTGAGGTTGGCACGACAGCACTTAGTTTTACGTTTCACTCGCAATTTTTTGCTGTTACTTGCGGGAAATAAAGTTACGTGGTATTTGTCGAGATCGTCCCACTCCTTACGTGACTGGGTGACAGTCAGCTCACGTAATTAATTGATAGAAAACTGCAGAATAGTTTAAGATTAACTTAAGTAATATTGTGATCTAAGTGTTTTGTATCAAAATAAAATTAACCATTTGCATTTAAAAATAGTTTTATTTTTTACCTTAATGTTTAGAACTTCTTATAAATCAAATAACAACGTGATTAATCAATTATCATGCAACAACATAATACTAAATTATTGTATTCAAACAGGACAAAAATAATTGCAAGTTTATCTTCTAAGGTCCTTACTACCGATCACAATAATTTCTTTAGTTCGCTTAAAAATCAGTAGCCCACAACTTTTGTGACCTATTTTTGGCTTTTAAGTCATAACAAGCTTTACAAGTCTTCATGCATGGTATTCTCTTGTAAACAATGAATAGGTACTGGACGATAAGATAGAGTAGGTATATAACCTATCACAATAGGAAAAATTACGTTTGCTTCATACAGCTCTGCTCAAGGCTCAAAGTATTGGTAAAACTACAACATAATTACAAGCAGTTTTCAAAGTCCATACACAGCTAGTAATGTCCTACTTCACTGATTTCCTACTCTCATAGAAAGCTTCCATGGACTGCAGCTCTTCAATTTTCCACCACAATATTTTATCATATCCTTGGTAGTGGAACCTTCCATAGAATAGTTTGTTTTGCAACATGTGTGAGAACCAGTGTTTGTCATCCAACCACATGTTATTGTATGGGATTTCATCGCGATGGAACCACTTGGGAAGCATTTCTTCGGATTCTTTTGGCGTCCCTGCGAAAATGTGAGTTGAGAAGACCCTTACGTCCATCATCAGAGATTCACCTTCGAAAGTAAACTCCAGGTGTCCCACATTCTTCAAATCACTCTTGTTTACAGTCAAGAAACATTCTTCTTGCAATTCTCGGATGGCCGCGTCCAATATACATTCGTTTTTCTCCACTTTGCCGCCAAATCCATTCCACTTGTTCATGCCGAAACCGCGCTTCTTTAGGCCTAAAAGTATTTGCGGCTCGCTGTGCACAAACACTAGAGTGTACACTTTTTTCAAAATCATACTAAATTTGAGATTTTACGCCAGTTTTCATACAAGAAATTCAAAAATAGTTTCACGAAAACTCAGCTGCGTTACATACTATTATCAAATCAACATAGATCCGCCAATTCGTTCACGTCGCGCCTCGCGCACGGCGCAACGTGCAAAACTGCAAATTATAAATTGTAATGTGTTTGTCAATAATTATTGTCATGTCAACTTCAATATGAGAATGTCAAAAATGCGCGCGAGATTTGCGCTGGTTTTTATTTCGTGTTTCTGCGGATTTGTGCATCCGTTTTGCATTTTTAAACGAAATGTTTTACTTTTTTTTATTTTAGGCGATAACTTTAAATTAGGCCAGTTTTAGAGGCAGAAGAACCGTTTTAGTTAGATAGTTATCAGCGAAATGAGAATATGGCCTAAATTTTACTATTTCAATGCAGTTTTGTGGTGAGGAATCATTCCTCGGATGGCAATATGAATTGAAGTACGTTGAGGGCGTTTGTTAGGTGTATACTTTTTGTTACATTTATGTAGACACCTTGTTTCAGGAGTATCAAAAAATTCAGAAACTACTTCGATCAGGGTGTTTTTTTGTGCCTAACCCGTAGTGGGAATCGAACTTACGACCTCACGCTTCGCAGTCAACAGGTTGCCCTACGGCCACATCACAGCATAAAAGGACGCAATTTTTATTTTTTCCTCACCAAAAAAATAAAACTTATAGACAGCTAATTCTCGTTTCAAAAGATCGATTGAGATAAATCGCCTCACTAATTTATGTACATAATTGCACGAGTAGGTAGGTATTCGATAATCGAGCTCAGAGCTTTGCAAATAGAATATCGATTCTCTGTAAATGCACGCGGCAATGGGAATAGATTGCAGTAATTATCAGCTGTGCGGCCTGTGCGCAATTTCCTACGGGTTCATTTGGAACGCCTGATGAAAATGGCGTCTATCGAGCATCGACGTCCATCTCTAACTTACCTACTCGTACTTAAAAATTTTAAAACACTTTTTTAATGTTTTTTTTCAGTGCACCAGTGCACAGTACAGTACTTTTTTTTACTACTGCACATTGAAACGTTATTTTATTTATTACAATAGCGTGCAAACATTAGGATCAATGAAAAGCAGGATTGTAGTAAACTTGCAGAGCGTTTTTTGCTTGTTCTGCCGGCGTAAGGAGGTTGGAACATGCGTTGGCCGTAGCTAGTTTTAAGTTTGTCAAGATGTACGTATTTTTTTTTTAGTTTTGAGTTTGTTAGGATACAATCTGTGTTTTGTCGGCTAGGTACATACCCTGTTGTACCTGTTGTACCTAGTATCTAAGGCTAAGTAAGAAACCTACCTAGATTCGGTACTAAGTACAAACGTACTTGGTATAAATACTTCTTATCGGTATTGGTTTAGGTAGTATTAAATACTGCTCCTACCTACCTAAACCTATAGGTTCCTACATTTTACTATGATTATGGACTGCATGCTTGCTTACTCGATTTGATAATAGTATTATCATAAGGAATTAAGTGCGGTCACTGATAATAACAGAATTCTGTTCACTAGTAATTTCCTCCTGCTTCACTTAAAAGAAAATGCGAGTTAAATGCATGAGATTATGATTAGCATGCAAAAGAATTTAAAATTTGCTCATATATTAGGTCGTTGGTACACCTATAAATATAAGCTTAGCGAGACTTCAATCGCAACGTGCATTTTGCTATTTTTTAATCCCCAACGCAAAAAGAGGGGTGTTATAAGTTTGTCGTGTCTGTCTGTCTGTCTGTTTGTATCTCTGTCTGTCTGTAGCACCGTAGTTCGCGAACGGATGAACAGATTAAAATTTAGTTTTTTTTGTATGAAAGGTGAGTTACGGGCAAGTGTTTTTTTTTTTTTTTACTTTTTACAGGGTAGCGTTTGACCACAAGTCACCTGATGTTAAGTGACGATGTGGTCGAAGATGGCGCCACGCTACACCTGGACTGGGAACTGGCACTCAAGTGAGGCTGCCGGAACACACCGATAGGTGCTTGGCGACAGATTCTTAACAAGAGGGTGGTAGCTAGCCAGGCGAGCACTAGAAAATGCCCTACCACCAAGCTATGGTTTCATTTTCATCACGATGTTTTCCTTCACTGAAAGGTCAAGCTCATTGTAGATATAAATACATTTTATTTTTATGACTCTATCCGTTGAGTCTTTTTCAATTAATTAATGCCCGAAATTAATAATCGATCCTGATCCGTCATTCGCGATTTTAGATCGATATGTCATGTCATAATATGCCATTGTAGTAGTAATCTATCAAGCCCTAGTACTAAAATGACATATTATGACATGACATATCGACCCAAAACCGCGGATAACGGATCGGATCGATTATTAATTTCGGGCATTATACAGGCATAGCTAGTTTTAAGTTTGACCTTTTATAGTGATCACATATTGTTGTAGCCTACTGAATAAATATAGTTTGACATTGACATGACTAAAAAACAACCCATATTTGCTTTGCAATTATTAACTCGAACAAAACTACAAACATTACATTCAGTTTTACTTTATAGGTATGCATACCTACATTATCTTCCATTATCTGCATTTGGTTCTTAATTCTAGATAAATACAGATTTACCCACATTTTGTTATCAGCTTAATAGGTCCTCGGTTGTTACTAGTGTTAATGTAATTACAACACTTCGTTTCATTTATTTAGTGAGTAAATAACATTAACTTTAAACATTGTAATATTTTTGTTGTGCACACCGTTGTATTAATGTGCATAGAAGATACATAGCTTTGTAGAAGACGGACTGTTTATCAGTGGAAAGCAAAGAGCACCGGTAAGTGACCTACTTGGTATATGACCTTTTTTGTTGACACAATCTCATTCATAGCTCTGACCCATAAGTAGGTTTCATAATCATTTATTTATACTGTTTATTTATATCTTGGGTATCAGATACTACGCGGTTCGCCGAAATTAATAATCGATCCTGATCCGTTATCCGCGGTTTTGGATCGATATGTCATGTCATAATATGACATTTTAGTAGTAATATGTCAAGCCCTAGTACTAAAATGACATGTTGTGACATGACATGTCGATCCAAAACCGCGGATAACGGATCAGGATCGATTATTAATTTCGGGCGTCAGGGATCCATATAATGCGCAACACACAGTACATATAACAGAACAAATTAATGGGCCATGGGTCCGATATTCTCAAGGTACAAAAAAATATTTGATACTAGCTGGCACGGCGAACTTCGTAAACTCAAACTCAAAAATATGTTTATTCAATAGGATACATTGTGATCACTTTAAAACGTCACCTTAAAACTAGCTACGCTTTTTCCAACCTCCTTACGCCGGCAAAAGAACAGGCAAGAAACGCCCGGCAGGTAATTTTTTTGGCGCGATCACATTAACAATTTTATTCTTATTACTAATTGATTGAATTGGAGCAAGTTCACTAAAATCCCAAGATTTTTTTTGTCATCTAATAGTACGATATTTTTTAATTAGCTTTATCGTATCGCCAATAAATCACCTTAAACCTTCCCTGAACAAACACAAATATTCCAAGATCAAAATTATCCAAATCGGTCCAGAGAAGAAGATGGGTACATAATCATCATAATCATTTTTCCAAATGCGTATTAGATCAGTAATGTTTGGTTTTTCTTAAAAACCTACAAGGTAGCGTTTGACCATAACACAACACACGTGATGTTAAGTGATGATTCGGTCGAAGGTTGGTGTTTAAGATGATAAAGAGAATCGGAAAATTTGGTTTTGTTTAGTGATTTTTGTCGTTGACTACTACAGTAAATAAATTAATATTATGGGTGTAGGTGTGTATTAAAATGTATCCTTGATCCAATTAAAAAAGATTTATTAGTCCAAGACTATAGAAACAATTTGGTACAGGAACGGACCACGATAACAACATAAGGTTTTCCTCCCTTCTAATTTACTTACGTACAGATAGACCTATCTACATTTATTTCGTACGAACGGATTATGAACAGATAATCCATATCCCTACTTAATATTATAAATGCGAAAGTAACTAACTCTATTTGTCTGTCTGTCTCGCTTTCACGCCTAAACTACTAAACGGATTTAAGTGAAATTTTGCACAAATATGGTCTGGAGCCTGCGAAAGCACATAGGCTACTTAATTATCGCGATAAACTGCAGCCCACGCGGGCAAAATCGCGGGAACAGCTATCTTACAGGTAGGTATAAGTGTAAGAATCGGTGTCATTTTTATTTACGTTCAATTGCATAGTTGTTATTATTATTAATGAGATAAGACAGGTTTTCGCGTGGGTTTTCCCAGCTCAAAGGCGATTCGTTCGTTAATCTGCTACCCACGTGAGTTAATCTAGCTCTAACGCTAACATAATCAGCATAGCCCTTGGATTTATGTTTCGTGCATCTAGATTCTAGATTGCTTATTAAAAACGTGGTTCTGTTATAAGAAACAATATAGAAGTCAGATAAATAAATACGCTACACAGAAGTGCTTGTTATTAAAAGGTGGTATGTATTTATAAGTACCTATTTAACACTAATTAGTAGGTCAACAAGCAAGAAAAGTTTCACAGAAGTTCCATGGTAAATAAAGTTTTCTCATCATCATCATCATCAGAGGTCCACTGCTAGACATAGGCCTCCCCCTTTGAACGCCACCATGAAAGGCTATTAGCCATCCATCAGCTTCCCGCGACGTTGCGCGGGTGTCGTTCTGTATAACTCCCGGTAACATCAAAACTCCTTGTTGCTAGATTTGAACGAAATAAACTTTAAATACAAATAAAAATATATATTGCAGTAAATGCCCTGTAGTAGTCCGACTTCTATACACTCCTATTTTTAGGGTTCCGTATCCAAAGAGTAAAACGGACCCTATCACACCGCTGACCGCTCTCTGTCCGTCTGTCACCAGACCATGCTGTATCTCATGAACCGATCACGGTTCTATCAAGTTAGACAGTTTAAATTTTGTTGCCGCTATCACAACAGATAATAACTAAAAAACAGAATAAAAAAATATTCAAGGGGCACAGCAAACGTGTTTTTTTGTTGCATTTTTAAAGATAAAGTTGCGGAACCTTTCGTGCGCGAGTCGGGCTCGCACTTGGCCGGTTTTTTTAGTAGACCTATCTATAAGTTCTACTGATCGTTTAAAAGTTTTTTCAACAGGTCTGCTTCACGATCTTTTTGCCTCGAATTTAAACATTTAAAAGTAAATTTCTGGTACCGTTCCAGCTGAGATGCCGTGCATCAACAGCACCTGTGCTGCGTACATCCAGGGTTCAGCTGGAGTTGCCTTCTCGAGCGTGGTGACACAACTCTTGGCTGCCACGTGCCTCATCACGGAGCCCTGGCCGCAAGATTATTCGTACGGGCTGACTAGTAAGTTCACATTTTATAGCGATGATGGCTCAGTGGTACTGACGTCGACTTGCGATCCGTAGGACGTGGGTTCGAATCCTACAATGAGCTTAAGCTTTCGGTGAAGGAAAACAGTGATGAAACCATAGCTTGGTGGTAGGGCTTAATTCCTCCATCCCCATTCCATCATCGGACGTCACGACAAACGGCGAGACGCCATCGGTATATGGTGGATATTCCACCTGTACGCACGAAGCGTTTCGCTTCTACTTTCTTAATGCGTACCGCTAAGGAGTGGAACTCCTTGCCGGAGTCTGTATTTCCCGAACGCTACGATTTGGGAATCTGTCGCCAAGCACCTATCGGTGTGTTCCGGTAGCCTTACTTGTAAGCCAGTTCCCAATCCAGGTGTAGCGTGACGCCATCTTCAACCGCATCGTCACTTAACATCAGGTGACTTGTGGTCAAACGCTACCCTGTAAGTAGTAAAAAAGGCCATTATAAAAACTAGCTGTGCCCCGCGGTTTCACCCTTTTTGATCTTTTTCCAGAAATGAAAACGCACAGACTATGACTAGATGTGTTATTTTTTGTTTCATGTTTCTCATGGTTGGTATTTTACGAAATTGGTCACGTTTAATTACCAACAGATGGCGACAAATTCGACTTCATCATCATCGGTGCAGGCACGGCCGGCTCCCTGCTCGCAAACCGTCTGACGCAGGTCGAGGACTGGAAGGTTCTACTCATAGAGGCTGGAGGCGACGCTCCGATGGAGAGCATTGTAAGTGATGATGAAGATGTAACTGGAGGAAGTACCATTTTCGATCAACTTTCTAATAAGAACTGCAAAAGAGTTGAATGCCTTACCATGGTCGGTGTTTCCTGAAAGGCACAACCCAGGGATGTTCAAGTCAAGAGTGAATAGGTTTTTGTTAGGCGACCGTCATCATCGCTTTTCGTGCTGGTTAATTCTGGATACTAGATATCGCATGTCCTCAAATTTTGTCGAATGTTACGAGCCAAAGATCAGGTAGCCAACCTTGGGAGTGGCCTATGTCTAGCAGTGGACCGACACAGGCTGATGATGATGATCATCAGCGCCTTGTAAGGCGCAAGAGTTACTGTTCGACCTGTATAAAAAAATAAGTCAGGAAGTAATTTTTAAGTAATTTTCATACCACTTGTATGAGTAATTATTGATAGGCATTTTTCAGGTTCCAAATTTCTCAGGCGCAACACATAGATCCAAGCATGCGTTTCAATATTACTCAGAGCTAGACGAGACTACAAACCGAGGTTGTAACGCCGAAAGGTCCTATTGGCCCCGAGGCAGAGTACTGGGAGGTACCGGCTCCATCAACGGTCTCCTCCACATGAGAGGTAGTGTCAAAGATTACGAACCCTGGCATTTGACAGAAAATGATGGATGGGATTGGCCAACCATCAAACACTATTTCAAGAAAAGCGAAAAAATTATAGATCCCTTCATTCTTAACAACCCTGAACTTCTGAAAGAGCATGGCACTGATGGAGAGTTCGTCATCGATCAATTAAATTTCACTCACCCAGGTATAGCCGAGAAACTAACAAAAGCTTACCAGGAATTGGGCTTAAAGTATTTAGACGATTTGAACGGCCCAACGCAAATGGGTGTGGGTAAAATTAGAGGAAGCAATCATAAAGGAAGAAGAGTAAGCACAGCGACAGCTTTCTTGAATCCAATCGGGGATCGTAAGAATTTGAAAGTACTGAAAAACACATTTGTATCCAAAATAGAATTCGAAGGTAAAACAGCAAAGTCAGTTCGAGTCATTCTTCGTTACGGTGATATTGAAAACTACTTTGCAACAAAAGATATCATTGTCAGTGCTGGGGCTGTGAACACACCTGTTCTTCTGTCCATATCTGGTGTAGGACCGAAAGAGCTCTTAAAAGAAAAGAAACTGAAAGTTGTTGCTGACTTACCCGTTGGAGATAATCTTCAAGATCATGTAAGAATACCTATCCCAGTGACAATAGAGACAGGGGCTGAGCCAAGAGGTGAATCGTTTTGGAAAAAAGCATTGGCGGAATACCTAATAGACCAAACAGGACCACACGCTACGAATTATGACCAAGTTAACATCAACGCTTTTCTTTCCGTGCCTGATAGTAAAAATTTACCTGATGTTCAAATAGATCACAATTATTTCTTACCAAATACGTCCTACGTCTACTCAATGTGTACAGATATACTTTCATTCAAAGATTCTATTTGCAAACAGCTTGTTGAGTTCAATTCTGATAAGGAACTGCTTATATTCTACGTTTCACTATGCAAACCACACTCTAGAGGGAAAGTGGAAATTCGTGGAATAAATGCACTGGAACATCCTAAAATTATACCAAATTATTTTAGTGACAAACGTGATATGAGTACGTTCATCGAAGCTTTGAAAAAAGTTACAGAAATCACTGATACTCCAACGTTTAAGGCAATTAAAGGTGAAGTTAAAAGGATACAGTACAAAGATTGTGATGATTTCAAATTCAAAAGCGATGAGTATTGGGAATGTATGGCTAGAACTGTCACATATAATGTCTACCATCCAGTAGGAACAGCTAAAATGGGTAAAAGGACTGACCCTACGTCAGTAGTTGATAGCAAATTGAGAGTTTATGGTGTAAAAGGTCTGAGAGTCGTAGATGCTAGTGTGATGCCTACTATACCAAGTGTAAACACTAATGCAGCAGTTATGATGATTGCAGAAAGAGCTGCTGACTTTATAAAGGAGGAATATCTTGCTAAGAAAAATAAAGATGAATTATAATGATGTTTGTATTCGTTTTATTATTATGATATCAGCTAATAAAGAAATGTTATCACTTAATTTTCTTGTTTCATAATTTATGTAGGTAGGATTTTTTTTTGATCAGTTCTATGCACATGGTCATTTTTGCAGTAATTTTAGAGGAGTTACTGAAACTTTTTTCTTGATTAATAAATTTTAACAGTAAAACCTTCAACTATATTTAGAAGGCATTATATTGACATTATGATTTCTTTCAAAGTACCTTCTGAGAATGTTTACATTCACCCATCAACTAATTTTGGTTGAACTTATTATATTTGTTAAATCAACACCTATAAAAATTTTAGACAAAGGTATATTACCTCTAGAAATAAATTCTATCGCAATACAATTCTTCTTAGATATTGAAAACGAAGACAAATTGAATAGTTGTAAAATATACTGTCGGACTACTAGATGCTGTTTGGTTGATAGAGAAGAGACGGATTGCAATTCTGTGAAGTTACACGGAGAATACGACGATGTACTGAATCCTAAAGATAGAAAGACATACCTATTCTTATTCCTAACGTTGTTCCATGCCAACCAACGAGGGTATTGCGATTTTGGATTACGCCATCGTTGTGGGAGACAGTTAAACAAAACGGAATATATTAAAGTTTATTTCGATACGCGTCTAATTAAGAACAAGAAACAATTTTTGCTTCGGAATTTCCAAGGCCTAAAGACAAAACACTGCAAAACGATAGATGAAGATCCTCTGAACGGGTGTGAACCAGTCAATTGTGACTTGAAGTACTTTGGCACAAAGCCGGTCTTCAAGAAAGACATTAAAAGATGTGTCGATGTACCTGAATGTATTTCAGATCTGAAGAAAAAACTGCCAGACATTGTTTATGAACCTATTAGCAATACCTGCAAACGTTTGGAACATTCTTTAAGCCTGGCTGATATTTACGCCATCAATTCTGGGTTAGGGGTTACTGTGCAGTCAAACGCTACAGACGAAGACTTGAAAGTTATGACTGTGAAGCCAAACTGCTCAACAATATCTCAGAATATGCTACTATTGAGAGATATTCTTTATGGAAAACTGAACCCTGTGAAAGGATATACTGTGGATCTTCAACAGTCCTGCAATAACGCTATGAGATCTATATTATCTTGCGTTTTCGGATTAAGTGTCGCGATCATACTATTCGTTTGCTGTGCCAATGCCACGGTATGGTTTCGTAAGGAATTGAGAACTGGTGGTATAGCTAGTAGAGTAAACGATTTGAAATCCAGAATGCAGTCAAAACCCGTAGAAAGATGCGAAGAGAAGATATCAAGAGTGAATAAGGATGTAACGAGTAAGTTGCTAAGAGAAGTGATTGTGTCAGATTTACCTTTGGAACTGAGAGACAGTGTTGTAGATATCTGTGAACGAATAGGAAAAGAAGTAAGATGGAAGAGGAGATATAGGATGATAGATGCGGGAAGCGAAATAAATCTTAGAGCGGTAGATGAGAGCTCAGATACATCGACCACTTCGGATTTAGATACGAGTGAAAAAGAAAGGTTTTTGAAATAAATTGACTTACACTATTTTTTTATCGTTTTACCTTACTTACCTACATCTTATTCTTCTTATGTAGTTATATCGTTTAGTTTGATAGGTAATATTTACTATGTTAGAGATGATTTATGTTTCTTTAATTATTTCTAATTTTTTCTTTTTTTATTATTACGGCAACCCCCCTGATGTTGCAGATGTCCATAGGCGACGGTGACTGCTTTCCATCAGGCGGGCCGTCAGCTTGTTTGCTAATCTATTACATAAAAAAAAGGGCCTGAGTTGGTCTTGGTACCCAAAGCCCCTGCATGGCTTAAGACAGCTCTGAATGAACAATTTAGATGTTTAATCATCTAGTTGAACAAAAAGTAAACAAAAATAAGACTGTCTTGCTTTGATTTCTAGCTCCTATATGCTGTAAATTCGAACATAATTACTTTTGTCTTCATTCTTTAATAACAGCTGCACATTAATAACGCTGCCAACTCTCTTCATTTCGACGGGGATCAATATCCAATTAATTCGTTCACAAAAGTCTCGTTTCTTGAGCAACAAGTATTGTCATGAACAAAATATAATGAGAATTTTAATGGAGTTTCTTTGTGCGGCGATTACAGCGGACATAGGGAGGGCGGAGGGCGGGCAGACAATGCGACTTACTCGAGCCGTTTCTTCTACACCGCCTTTGTCACTGACTTGCCTTAATGAGGAAAGGGTCTGCATTGTAAAAGGAGGACCTACGACAGTTTCTTATTTTTACAGTTTAGGGAAAAACGGTACCCTTATAGGATCACTTTGTTGTACAGTCAGCGACAAAAGTAGCCGATCGTTCTCGATTTTCCAAATGTGTTTCAAATCAGTAATTATTATTGGTTTTTTTACATTTTACATGGTATCATTTTGACCACAACATAACACACCTGATTTTAGGTGATGATGAGGTCAAAAATTGGTGTATAAGATGATGATAATAGAAAAAAGTGTGATTGTTCAGCGACTTTTGTCGTTGACTGTACGACTTTCTGTCAAGGTCTTTTTCTCAAGAATCCGTTGAGGTATCAAGTTGAAATTTAGAACAAATATTCAGCTTTACAGTCTTTTTGAGCTGTGAAAAAATAGAACTTGTAAATTAACGTGATCACAAGATATGACTGTTTATGTCGCATATTTTCACTTATTTTATGATTCTACAAAGAAATCAAAACCTATACTTCCCGTCGACCTAGTCATAAAATCTGACACGTAGCAAGGTTCTTACAACGGATACAAAAGAGAAAGTTTGAAAACCGTATATATGTAGTTTAATAACAAAAAAAAACAAGTTTGTACAGAACCCTGGGTCCGCGAGTCCATCGCGCACTTAACCGGATTTTTTTTCCACGAAAGTTGCAGATAAAATGGCCTATTCTAGAATAGAAAACTTTATTTGCTAAAAATGTGAAAACAACACATAGGTATACCAATTGCATGGCATGCAAAAATTTAACAATTACAAATCATATAAAAAAGTAACATGCACCTGACAAAAGCTTAGTAGATTCACAATAAATTCATAAATTACATATATTCTCAGGTTCTGACTCTTAAGTGCCCTACTTATTTTAGTTAGCTACAAAGTCTCTCCCAATTAACGCGATCCCTTTGGCCTGACACTACATCTAAATACTAATCCGGCTTATTTCGCTCCAAATCAACCTCTTCAGTGCGAGGGCGACAAAAGCGATTCAAAGTTAATTTATTAACGAGAAACTCGACGAAAGAAATGTCTGTTCATCCCTTTTTTGACAACTGACCCTCCTTACCCTTTTTACGTATTGAAGGGTCGAGTTTTAAGAGAAGTAGGTAAAATTACGGAATGAATATATACCTACCTATTTCAAAAATATCAAGTAAACTCAAGTAAACTTTAGGTTTTGAACTAATGCGATTCAGCTTATTCATAACTAGCTGTTCCCCGCGGTCTCACCTGCGTGGGCTACAGTTTTACGCGATAAAAAGTATCCTATGTCTTTTCTACTTCCCCTTGGCAGACTATCTCTGTACAAAATTGCATATAAATCGATTCGGTAGTTTAGGCGTGAAAGCGTAAAAGACAGACAAACAGACAGACCTACATTCACATTTATAATATTAGTAGGGAAGTAGGGATGAACATCATATTATACCTACTTCATAAAACTTAGGCGAAAGACCAAGAAAGAAGAAAGAATAAATAAGAAGAAAAAAATAGTCTAAGTAAAAATATAAATGCAGCGATGGTGGCCGAACGGTTAGGCGTGCGACTTACAAGACGCCGACACCGAGTTCGAATCCTCTCGGCCCCGCACCTATGACTTTAAGTTATGTGCGGATTTGCCATCGCTCAAAACGGTGAAGGCAAACATCGTGAGGAAACTGGCATGTCCAAGAACTGAAACATTCAAGGGCATGCGACATCTACCAACCCGCACTGGGCCAGCGTGGTAGATTACAGCCCATACTCTCTCTCTGAGAGAAGGCCGGAGTCCCAGCAGTGGGAACGTGAAAGGCTGATAATGAAGAATATAAAATAAGGTAACAAATAAAAATACTGCAATAGATTTACTCATTTACTTTAATTAAAAAAACAAAGCCTTTAAATACCTAACACATGTAAAACAAAGTTGTTACCAAATATTTGTAATTTTAAAACACAAAGACATTTTAAAAATAACAATAAATTTGCATAAAAATGCATACCTATGTAAACCAAATATTAAAGTAAAATGTAGCTAACCTTGTGTTCAACTCAAAAATAAAGTTACATTTAAAAAATATAAATTTAAGAAATGTAATTATGTAATTTACCTAAAAAAAAATAAAACAAATATTATGTCAAAAGTTCACCCTTTTTACTGGAGCCCGGTTTGCATCACGTCTGGAAGTTTAAAAAGAAATAATTTATTATTTTCTGTTGGCTTTGAGTCTGTAGAGACGTCGAGAGAGTAATCGCGACATTCGCGACAATGTACGCAAGCGGCCGCGATGTAAGCACTCGGCACTTGGGGAAATAAGGCACTCCACGATCGCAGTAGCGATGTTACGAGTCGAATAATCCGACAACTCGAGTGACTCGAGCAAAACTAATCGAGGCGAAACTCGAGTCGAATTGACTCGGTTCTCAGTTTGCAGTTGCTAGGTGAGTTATTCAGCATTATATTAATAAATTAATAATTCAATTGTTTCATTCGATACATTGTGGTCACTTTAAAACATCAAACTTAAAACTAGCTACGCCTTTTCCAACTTCAAATCAAAATCAAAATCAAAATCAAAAACTTTTTTATTTAATAGGATACATTGTGATCACTTTAAAACGTCAACTTAAAACTAGCTACGCCTGTTCCAACCTCCTTACGCCGGCAAAAGAACAGGCAAGAAACGCCCGGCAGGTAATTTTTTTGGCGCGATCACATTGACAATTTTATTCTTATTACTAATTGATTGAATTGGAGCAAGTTCACTAAAATCCCAAGCTTTTTTTTTGTCATCTAATCGATATTTTTTATTTAGCTTTACTAATAAGAAGATTTATCTTGTTTGGTTGTACACATTGGGATATGGGAACATGAATATTAACGAGTTGCGGGATCACAACCAAAGCAGACCAGACCCCACAAGCAGCACCCGTTCACGAGTTGACGCATGTGCCAGCCATCGCTCTCCTCGACCATATGAGAGGGAAGAGGGCGACCCGACACATGACGCCGCTGCAAGCAAAGTCACTTTCGTGAGCATGACTGTTTTGGCTGTTTACCGAAAATGGTTAGAATAGGGGAAATAGGAAAACTTCCTTACTCCGGCAAAAGAACAGGCAAGAAAAGCCCAACAGGTAATTTTTTTGGCGCGATCACATTGACTATTTTATTCCTATTACCTACTAATTGATTGAATTGGAGCAAGTTCACTAAATTCGATTTTCTATTGTCGTGTGTGCATAGCAAGACAGTGAATGGAATGAAATAGCTAGGTACACCGTTTATTTAGGGTAGATACCTACTTATAGTTTGTTATTTCCACCAACGACTTGTCTTCGTAACGGGTGTTCTTTTTAAAATGTATCTATGAAATAAAAGTAACATACCCGTAGGTACTTAAAATAAAACGTAAAGAAAAAATATTAAAATTGTCTTTTGTTATCTAATAATTGTAAATTTCCATTAGTCACACGGTAAATAAATTACTTAATAATTACATTGCTCGGGTAAAATTATCCGCCTCGTAACTTTTCAAGCTACAGAAAGTTACTCGAGTTGACTCGCTATCCGTCTGACTCGAGTAACTCGAATGAAATGACTCGACTCGTCACATCGCTAGCTCGCGTCATCAGGGAAATTGAGGTAAAAGCACCCGGCGAGTCTCACGGGTGAACCCAGGAGAACGTTTTATGAAGTGTTAATAATGCCTATATTAAATTTAGCTTATTTTTTGCCACTGTCGATATAGAAAGGTATAAGCTATCTCCATTCCAAATTTCATCCAGATTTGATCAGTAGTTTTTGCGTGAAAGAGTAACAACCATCCATACATCCATAACTCACAAACTTTCAGATTTCTAATATTGTAAAATAGACTTAAATAAAAATGTATTATTTTTAGATTTTAAGATAATAATTAAAGAGAAAAATGGTTTTAATTAACCCCAATTATACAAGTTAATCTCGGAATATCTTGTGTTGACCGAAATAGACGAAAGTCATGTCCACGACTTATTCAAGCCGTCTCCGTAATTCTCATCTCCATCTTGTCCCCCTCAGGCTCATTGGCTGGCGACGCCAACGCCCTTGAGTAGGTTTATAATAAAGTCTACGACATTTACTTTTCATATTAATTTAATTGCTTACCTTTATGTTTGATATTACTCTGTGTTTTCAAAGTAGTACTGCGGACATTTTTGTTGTAAGTGGACGAAGATGGCGATTTTCTATGAATCGGTACACATTCTTCATCGTCGTTGTATGGTGATTTTTCCTACAAATGGGTAAATAATGAAGTACAATTAAGTTTGTAGATGGACCGTGAGAACGACAGTTTGGAACGGCCCACAGTTAGGAACAGGAGCAGAGGAAGACCACTGACACGATGGGATGACGAAATAAAGGGAACGGCCAGCTCGTCTTGGACCCTGGAGGCACAAGACAGGGACTCATGGGAATCTTTGGAGGAAGCCTTTACCCGGTCATAATATTATGATAATTAATACCAATCATCAATATTATAAATGCGAAAGTAACTGTCTCCTCTGTCTATTTGTGACCTTTTTAAGCGTAAACCGCTCAGCCAACCATGTTAATGAAATTCTGTATGGAGATCCTTCAAGAGAAAATAAAGAAGATATTGAGGTCTCACCGAAGTGACCATGATACTCTCCAGCTCCTGACTCTTGATGAGGTCCCAGAACTGGATGCACCTGGTGGTGGTCTCTTCTGTGTCCTGGAGCTGCGGCGTGAAGTCTATGGTCGTGCGCTGAGGTCGGAGAGGCTCCCCACTCGCTCTCCCAGAGTCTATTGTAATTTTCTTCTCAAATTGCTTCTGCTTTTAGGGAACACAAATTTAGTTTAAGGAGAGGAAGATTGAGAGAGAAAGAGAGGCAAGAGAGAGAAAAGGAAAGGGGAGTGTTAGCAACGCAACGTAGATTTAAGTTAATTATTAGAAAATTGTAATTATGAATAAAGATTAAAGATAGCATGTAGGTAGTTAGTCCCGCAACTAGCAGAATAGAAAGAGACGGCTATATAATCACCGATAGGGATAGCGATACCACCAGATTGTCAGAAAGGGATAGCTATGCACGCCGACAGAGACAGCAATAACACCCGTCACGGTGACGCCATTGGCCCGACGGCCGAGAGACACGTTCTCCTGTCGCCGCTAGTTGCGAGACCTCTAAATGATATATAAGCGAGACATTTTTGCGAGATATTTCAAATCCGACTCCCGCGGGTAACGGTCACCCGCCGCGTTTCCTTACTACTCGCCGCCGTCGGCGTCCCCGTGTTCGTTTCACCCCCGTGGGTGGTAATATCTCTCCGACCCTTCAAGCAGGGCATCAGCCCTCACCCCCGACGCCAGCCCAAGCCGCGGGCGGCACCCTTCAGGTGCCGCCACCCGCGAGCGTGGCGTCATTAGCTTAGCTAAAACTTGGCGGAGGGCGCCTTCCGCGCCCCCCCCAGCAGCCCGGTGGAGTTGTCAAGGTTACTTGACCAACAGCATTAGTCCCATCAAAAAAAGCGAGAAATTTGTAGTAGTTAGTTCGCCAGCAGTTCACCAGTTGTAAGCGAGAAATATACGGAGCCTTGAAGTCAGAACCAGTGCTTTCCTTCTGCCCGCCGCCGCCGGCAAGAATCCTACGAATATACAGTCCACTACAGCCCGGTCCCCTAGACCCCAGGGATTACCTGCAGGAGAGAGAAAGAAAGGGGAGAAAGAAAGACTTTATTTGGGAAAACTGCAGAGGCGTACTTTGGGAGAGGCATATGTCCAGCAGTGGACTGAAATATCCTGAAGTTTAGACAGGCTAAGTAAAGTGAAGCGATGATAACTGGAAAAATATACATTTGCGTTCCAAAATTTTTTCAATGCCTAATGTAGGTACGGGCAGCGACAAAAGTAGTTGATCATACTCGATTTTCCAATTGCGTATAGGATCTGGGCCCCTAGCCAAGATGCATTCTGCAATCGTTGACGCTAATAGAAAACAAGAAAAAAGTATAGGTTTGACATATTTCAACGCTAAGTCACGTGGTCAGAAATATGTCAAACCTATACTTTTTTTTGCTTTCTATTAGCGTCAACGATTGCAGAATGCATCTTGGCTAGGGGCGCAGTAATGTTTGTTTTTTTTCTTACAACTTACACGGAGAAAAAAGACCTTCCGAAATACCGTTTTCCTTCTGAGTCAAAAGGGAAGGAATTTGTGATTCGGAAGGAAAACTAATACAAAATAAGGAAGGAAACGGTCTTGAAAGGTAAAGACTCAGAAGGAAAGTCAGAATTTTTTTCTCAGTGTAAAAGGTAGCGTTTGACTATAACATTACACACCTGATGTTAAGTGATGATGTGGTCGAAGGTTGGTGTTTATGTTGGTAAGAGAGAATCGAAAAACGTTTTATTGTTCAGCGACTTTTGTCGCTGACTGTACAATGTTCATCTTTCGTTTAGCGTTTAAATTCTATCGCTCAAAATGGAGAAGGAAAACATCGTGAGGAAACCGGCATGCCCCAAAAACTATATGTTCAGGGACATGTGACAATTACGAAGCTGCACTATGCCAGCGTGGTAGATTATGGCCTATTCTTGCTCTGAGAGAAGGCCTGTGCTCCAGCTGTGGGAACTAAATAAGCTGGTGATGATGACGCACTTGGATTGCATTGCGTGTAAGCGCCCCGACTGATGTTAAGAGACGATGTGATCGAAGGTGCCACCACACTACTCTCGGTGCGATTGAAAAAATGATCCGCAAACCACACTATGCTCGCCCGGCTTGGAAATCCCGCTGGTTTCCTGTCAATTTCCGTTCTTCATCACAAATATGTTTACCATTACAACGCCTGGTTCTGAGGAGGCCGACGTAGTGACGGACATCGGTAGCGTCTGCAGGCACTGGCAGCAAAACACTGACAGGATGCAGGTCAACCAATCTGACACCACCTGGGAACAGGTCCTGGTACAATGACAAAGAGATTATGGAAACCTTAAAGACCTTCAGGGACCTGAGACCTTCTTTAACCTTAAAATATGGTAGGCATTATCTCAGCAGTTTCTATTTCCAGGCTACTATCGACGGTCTAGAAGACAAGCGTCCTAATTAGAGGAAAGAGGCGTCGTGTGTCGGGTCGCCCTCTTCCCTCTAATATGGTCGAGGAGAGCGATGGCTGGCACATGCGTCAACACGTGAACGGGTGCTGCTTGTGGGGTCTGGTCTGTTTTAGTTTTAATCCCGTAACTAATAATCGTTAAAATGTTTTATTTTTTCTGCATGTTTTTAATTGTATTCAGTTCATGTTTCCATATCCCAATGTGCACAATCTCTTAGTCTTTAATTAGCTCATAGCATAATATAATTATATTTAAACGCGGAATTACCTAATACGCGGAATTACCTAAGAATCTGGTTCCTGAAACACAGTTTCCACTAGTTCGGGAACCAGAGGCTTCATAATTACTTTGTACATACTACTGTGTCAATAAATGCCTTTGATTGATTGATTGATTGACTTAAGTATCCTAAATGAAAATGTGTTGACAACAGTCCGGGCCTCGAGCTTGTACTGTAAAAACTTGATCAATAAAAAAATAAATATAGGATAGATGGTTTTTCAGCAAGCTTCCATAAAAAGGAGCTACGATTTGGGAAGCTACGGTTAGTTCTGGCATTAAAATGTCCATCTAGTATAATTACTATCTGCATAAAAACATAATATATCGAACCGTACCCAGTAAAAACATTTCTGCAATTCAAAAAAAGTTATGTCAATATGTCGTTTTATTTGTGCATACTAAAGGGTAGTATTTTGGTTAAATGTTGCATGAAACACATTATATGCTAAAACATGACAGGTCTATAAGAACCGATGTAAGTACTTGCGGTTTCCACAGTCCAAGGTTGAGATTAATTGATGTAAATTTTAGATGCTCGTTTAACGACTTAAGCGGAGTGCAAAAGGCGTGATCATGTCGCGTGTGGAAGTGGCGATCAGAACGTTCCAGTTTTGCAATACGGGTGTATAGAGTGATACAATGAGTCACTGAACCGATCAGTTGCTGCACGCAAGGGGCTCCCCGCTACAATCGAGGTGGTGGCTTTTAGATCACTTCTGCTTTTTTATAGGGTAGCGTTTGATCACAAAACACCTGATTAGTAACGGTACGGTCGAAGGTAGCGCTACACCTGGGTTGAGAACTAGCTAACAAGTGAGGCTGCATTTACCGCGTGGAGACAAAATCTTGGAATGAAATACTATTTAGTGCAGTCTCTGAGGTGGAATCACCCTACACCCCTCGCTACCGAGGCTGAAATATTGAAGCGGATAAAACCGATCGCGTTGACCATGCCGGTGGAACTCATCCGACCACGCGGCCACGCCACCTCAACGTTCCTACCTCACTACCTATCTAAAAGGAAACCCCCTCTTGGGTAAGCTAATTTATAACCAATTTAAAATCATTGTTGGAAAATATTAAATCAGTAGCTAACCTATTCCTGTCTCCGGACGCATCAAGTTTGAGGTCGACGCCGTGTGCAGAGGGGGTTAGAATTCAGAACATAGCTTTTCTACAAACTAACGGTTACCCATTTGGCTTCAAAGCGTCTTAACGTTCGTAATTCTGAGATGGAAGGGTGATGGGATCTAATAATTTTGGCTCACGACTATAAAGGTAGGTAAGTATTATAGGAATAGGTATATTGGCATCACCTGAACTCGTTTCCAGAGGCGAACGAACCGCTGAATTAAAGGATGGAAGGTGTAGCAACTAATCGTTAACATTAATGCGGCATTACATTGTGATGTGTAGGTAGCAAAGAGAATATTATAATTACACTACTTAAATACTCCGTCCGTGGTAGTAAATATATGCAGGGAGGTAAATAATGAATATTCAGTGATTTTTGAAAGCAGTCAGGCAAGTGACGGCTTGTCATACCGAAAATGTCGTAAACACACTGGCGTAAATAAGTATGGTAAATTGGTAACACGTGAAATAAAAGATTAAAGTCTCTAAAAAGACGAGCTGAAGAAAATAGAAAAGTAGGCCAAACTATAAAGAGGTTTAAAGCACATAATACTATTCTCTTTGGATACATGAAGAAGACAGAAGACAGCACTTTACTTATTATACTTCAAACCGTTTGGTCACTCGTTATGCCAAAAAACCTTTGGATATCCATTGGCGTTTAACCTCTTTGGAGTCGAACCTCAGACGAAGATCACCTTCTAACTTGGGAGTTGGGACTTGGGAAACGTCTATTTTTATGGTTCAAGCATGGATATTATTAGACAAGATATTAATAAGGTATCTTTAAACATTCGTTTACTTACATTTAAAAGAAATCTAAATAATTTAATTGGTATATTCTAACTTTTATTTCGTTTCAGTGCTTGCTTCCACGGTCTATGACGTCATCTTTGGTTGTAGAGGGAGGGTTAAACATATAGGTATATTATGATGCTGAATGGTTGTAAAAGGCCGTTGTTAAGCGTCGTACATGATCTTCATATCGACGCAGTCGGTCTTGACTCTCCTGTCGAAGCGTCGCATGTCGCTGCGTCGGTTGAGCGCCCGGTCCGCGTCCCGGGGCTGGTATCCAAGAGAGCTGCATGCGCATGGTCCGCAAGTGCAGAATGCACAACGGGCACGCACCGCGCCTAATGCACCTGGATGTTTAAAGAAATATCGAATCAGATCAAATCGAACCTCGTCTCAGAAACGCGTTGAGGTATCAAAACTTGGGTCTACGATCTCTTTCAGCTGCGAAACAATCATACTTGTAACTCAACGCTATCAAAAGATATGACCGTTTATGTCGCATATTTTGCATTTTCACAAGGGAATCAAACCTATAAGTTTGATTCCTGATACTAGTATATATAGTAGTGTATTTTCAGTTGACCTAGAGTCATGAAGTTTGGCATGAAACAAGGTCATACAGCACATGTAAAGGAAAAATGGCTGAAAACCGTAAATATGGAGTTTAATAACAAAGAAAAAAACAAGTATTTGTTCTGTGTCTGGGTGTTGTGGATCCCCGATCCTCGTAGTTTCTGATACCCTAGATACAGGGAAACCTAGTTAGGGGTCAGAGCCTATGTATGTGATTGTGCGGGAATTATTATTATTTATTATTATTAAGTATGATCGGAACCCTCCGTGCAAAAGTCAAAAGTCAATTTTGATGATGATGATGACAAGATTTCTCTTGTTTGGTTGTACACATTGGGATATGGGAACATGCAAAGCAGACCAGACCCCACAAGCAGCACCCGTTCACGAGTTGACGCATGTGCCAGCCATCGCTCTCCTAGACCATATGAGAGGGAAGAGTTCGCAAGTCCAACTCGCACTTAGCCTGTTTTTTTGATCGAATTAGAGCAATTTCACTACAATTTGAATCTCGTTATAACCTGGACCTTTCGGGGAAGGAAAATATCGTGATGAAAGGGCACTGCTTGGCTGTAACCCATTTTCTATTGGTCACCTGGCTAGCTACCATCCTCTTTTGAGAGCCAGTTTCTTATCCATATATTTTATAGCGATGATGGCTCAGTGGTAGTGACGTCGGCTTGCGATCCGTAGGACGTGGGTTCGAATCCTACAATGAGCTTGAGCTTTCGGTGAAGGAAAACATCGTGATGAAACCATAGCTTGGTGGTAGGGTATTTTCTAGTACTCGTCTGGCTAGCTACCACCCTCTGTTAAGAATCTGTCGCCAAGCGCCTATCGGTGTGTTCCGGCAGCCTCACTTGAGAGCCAGTTCCCAGTCCAGGTGTAGCGTGGCGCCATCTTCGACCACATCGTCACTTAACATCAGGTGACTTGTGGTCAAACGCTACCCTGTAAATAGTAAAAAAAAAAAAAAAATATGTAGCCCCTTTTGCTCTTGGCTGGTACATAGTAAAACGTTTTTCTATAGCCTTACCAAGTTTCATTGCCATTTCAGCGTAACGTAAGTAGGGCGTGTCAACCTGATCGTCTATGGGCGCCTGACAGATCCGCACCACGTCAGGTTTCTCGAACGTGTTACGTTCCTTTACGGCGATATGGCGAGTTCTCCCGAGCAACGGGCAGGGGCTGTTCGGATACACTTTCTGGAACGTAAAGGTCCTTCGTAATCGCTCGTAGGGGAAGACAGCAGAGCTTCCCTAGTCCTTTCTATCCAGTGAAGAAAACGTCATGTGGAAATATCCCTAGCGCTTGAAACTGACCCAAAGGCCGTTTGTGCCTCGCTGAGAGGTCCTTAACGTTTGTGCTTCAAAGACGATCAATGCATTACCTGGTAAATTAAACCCAATGGATAAAAGAATGAAGTCGACTTTTAACTGTAAGACGTTATTAGTTTACTCAGTGATCGAGTTTCAAGTAGTTCCGATGATGGGCGAGAATGTTCGTCATTTTGGTCAACAGCTCCCAGAAATTCTTCCATGGCTCTTTCCTTCACTGTTTTTAACTCATCAACTAGTCTAAGAAAATTGTCGACATTATAATTATTAAAACTCGTTGGGTGTTCGCAACAGACTACTTTATTCGAAAGAACGACGGTCATACATTCTTGGGTTAGTTACAAGTTTTCTCACTAGATGGCATTAGTAGTAACCAAAGTAGAAGTGTAAATCTATTTTGATATATATTACTATCACCCCCACTTATCAAAATAAGCCAAAACATTATTCACTTACAATACCCAACATGTGCATGAACTTATAATGCTTTACATGACACAAGCCTTTAGTCATAATGTCGGCAGGCTGTTCTGCAGTAGGAACATATTTAATTTTAATTATGTTATCATTGATGACATTTCTAATATAATGATAACGCACATCTATGTGTTTCGACCTGTTATGACACTGTTGACTAGTGGCCAATTTCATGGCACTTTGATTATCACAATGTAAATCAATTACATATGAATTCCCAGTAATCTCATGAATTAAATTCCTTAGATAAACAGCTTCTCTGGAAGCTTCAGACATAGCTGCATACTCAGATTCAGTACTAGACAGACTAACTGACTTCTGTTTACGGCTTTGCCAGGAAACTGCTGACCCTGACATCATAAAAAAGAATCCTGAATAGGATTTCCTATCTACGGCATCAGATGCCCAATCACTGTCTACAAAACCTTGCAAATCCATATCATTACTGGTATACTTTAAACAATAATTTTTGGTACATTGTAAGTATCTCAATACTCTTTTTGCATAATTATAACAACTTACGCTATAACAAGTGTTAAATTGGCTGAGATAGCTTACAGCATAGGCAATGTCTGGCCTAGTTAATACTGCCAAATACATTAAACTGCCAATGAGTTTTTGATACGGAACATTAGGTAAACATTCTGTTGATTTTTCTACATTCAATTTCGGTTCAATAGGAGTACTTTGTGGTTTACAATCAGACATCTGGAATCTTTCAACTAATTGTTCAATGTACTGAGTTTGATCAATAGTTATAACATTTTTATCTTTGTTTACATTTATTCTCATTCCTAGATACTGTCGCACATGACCCAAATCCTTTAACTTGAACTCTGAAGCTAATGATTTCTTTAATTTTTCAGTTTCTGTGTCATTGTTTGAAAATATCAAGAAATCATCGACATACAGCCCAATGATTATTTTTACATCACCCTTAGTTTTTGCAAACAAACACGGTTCATATTGACTGTTATTAAAACCTAATTTACAAAGACAATCTTTTACTTTCTCATACCATGCTAGAGATGACTGCTTTAAGCCGTAAATCGCTCGATTTAATCTTAACACATTTCCCCCACTTTTGTTTGCAAACCCATCAGGTATAGACATGTAAATGTTTTCTTTTAGAACACCATTTAGAAAAGCAGTAGTAACATCTAAATGTGTAATGCTCATTCCCATTTTTACACTAAGAGCAAACAATAGTCTAAGACTGGAATGACGAATTACAGGTGCAAAAGTTTGAGTATAATCTACACCTGGCTTCTGCGTAAAGCCTTTAGCTACAAGCCTAGCCCGGTATCGCACATTATTGTCCACATCAAACTTTTTTACTAACACCCATCGACACTTCACTATAGATACATCACCAGGGTTTTTGACGAGCTCCCATGCATCATTGTCCTCAAATGACTGCAACTCATCAGCCACGGCACGCCTCCACTGCTCCTTCTCAGGCCCTTCCAGAGCCTCTGAGATTGAGATCTCCTCCGATGCTGGAACAGTATTGGATACGCACATGTTGCTAAAGCCATACCGCTCTGGCTTTTTCCTTAGCCGCTTTGTATTCTCACAAGTCTCCGAATCTGGAACCAATGTTGTCTGGACCTCCTGCACTTCACTTGGTGGACATGCATAAAATGTTTCTTCACCATCAGTGTATACTGAAGAATCTGAAAAGCTGTTACTTTGATCCTGTGCTTCTGGAACATTTGATGCCCCCACTGAATCGCTGCTCTCCTTCTCCGCACTGATCTCTGGTGTTCCCACACTATGCTGTGCTGTCTCATCATCTGGTATCTATATAGCGCCTTCGCTGGTTGCTATTTCACCCGACTCACCTTCTGATACAATGACATCCCTGCTGGTGATGATAGTGTTCTTGGTTGGATTGTACAACCTATATCCTTTTACATCCTCTCCATATCCGACTAGGATATGCTGTGTGGCTTTTTTATCCCATTTGAGTCGTTTCTCCTTTGGGACATGTACCATCACCTTACTTCCGAACAATCTGATGTGACTGAGGTTGGGTTTTGACCCATGCCACAGTTCATAAGGGGTCTTCGGTACTCCTGACACAATGGACCTGTTTTTAAGGTAAACAGCAGTACTGGCCGCTTCCGCCCAAAATCTCTTGTCCAACTTTGCATCATATAATAGACATTTGCCCTTTTCAACCACAGTGCGATTAGCTCTTTCGCAGACACCATTTTGTTCGGGTGTATAACTATTAGTTTTCTGGTGAATAATACCATATTGTTTCAAATAATTTTCGAATTCTTTACTGCAGTATTCAAGACCATTATCTGTGTGAAAAATCTTAATTTTCTCTCCTTGCTGGTTTTCTACCATTGATTTAAATTCTTTAAATCTAGATAAAGCTTCACTTTTCTGTTTGAGAAAATAGATGAAAGTCATTCTACTATAATCATCCACAAATAGCATGAAATATCTGCTCCCATTTAAAGAATTCACTTCCATTGGTCCACACAAATCACTGTGTATCCGATGACATGATTTCGTACTTCGTTCACCAACATGAGAGAATGGCAACCTCATTTGCTTTCCCTCACAACAAGTGGTACATTCTGCTTTTGTTATGTCAAACAAACCATCATAAGACAGGCCATCTACCATGCCATTTTTCATTTTGTTCATATCTTGACTGTTGATATGAGCCAGCCTCCTGTGCCATAATTTTCCGGTTACTGCAGGAGCTGCCAATACGTAACTTGGCGACTGCAACCTCAATTTATAAACACCATCAGTTAAATCAGCTATCGCAACTAAAGCATCACTTCTGTCATAAATATAACAATGCTTTTCTTCAAATACGACTTGGTTGCCATTCCTGATAAGCTCGCTAACTGATAATAAATTTGTTGTCAAAGTAGGCACGCATAGCACATTTTTAACAGTTATGTGACATTCCAAATCCGAAACGATTTCCACATCTCCGGAACAATCAACTGACAGTTTTGATTCGTTAGCAACGATGATTTCTGGTAAACTCATCGATACGTTCATGTTTTTCAACCACTCTTTGTTTACGGTCATATGCGCACTCGCACCACTGTCGACGTACCATTCAGTCTTATTAAACTTTCCGTTTATAAAAACAACGTTGAAAACACATTTATTAGGGGTTTTCTTCAATAACGGGCACTGGTTTCGATAATGTCCACTGCTTTTACATTTGTAACAAACAATTTCTTTTGTCATTGTTTCTGTTCTGTCTTCTTGTTTGACGCGTTTGACGTAGTTGTACCGCCATTTTTCTTGGGCTTAGTGTTGCCATTGCTAGAATAATATTTATTCTTCGCTACGAATGCAGCGCCACTAGCTCCACCGTTGATCACTTCCATGTCAAGCAATTTTGACTTAATGACATCAGCAGTTATCGAAATACCCGAATGTTCTATGGCCATAATCATCGGAGAATAATGATCAGACAAACCTGCTAACAATAATGATCCCACCCACTCATCGGTTATTGTAAATCCTGTGCCATTTAACCTTTGAGCTGTTTCGACAATTTGTGTGATATAGGTAGCCATCGAGTCACAATTATCCAATCTTGTTGAAATCAAAAGTCGAAGCAAGGTTATCTTCCTCGAGAAACCGGAGTCGTCAAACATGGTCTTCAATTTAGTCCATAATGCCGCTGAACTTTCCGTATTTTTGATATGCACATACAAACTAGGATCAATTGTCAATATTAGCTTTGCCTTCGTTTTTGCATCTTCCACTGGCTTGACTTCGAAACCGGCTGGTGGTTTTACTTTGATGTAATTGTCCATGCCATCCAGGACCAGTAAGTTTTCAGCCGCAAAACACCACTCATCGTAATTCTCCCTGCCCTTTAACTTCGGCACACTAGCGATATAGTTCGAGTTCATGTTTCCGCGAATCAACAAGCACACTTTATCTATTTTAGCACGTAAAATAACTGATAAATGCGAGAGTAGCCCATAACCTATTAAAACTCGTTGGGTGTTCGCAACAGACTACTTTATTCGAAAGAACGACGGTCATACATTCTTGGGTTAGTTACAAGTTTTCTCACTAGATGGCATTAGTAGTAACCAAAGTAGAAGTGTAAATCTATTTTGATATATATTACTATCAATAATGATGGTACTCACAGTGGGCCATCGTTTGAAGCACTCAGCCAATGGTTTCCTTTCAATTAGGAGCTCTTCTGAAGTATTCTGTACTAGCCCCTTCCAATTTCTTCTACGACTCTTACAGATCGGGCGACATCTGTGATGTTTAAGATTACGAGATGATATAGGTGGGAAGAATTCTCAAGGAATGTTTTCTTCAGACAAAGTAGAGTTTTCAGTAAGAAATCACAATACTTGTAAAACAAGTCGGAGAAAAATGAGACGACTGGCTGCTATCCGCTTGCGCTGGCTAAATGGTTTGTTTAGAGTTGATGTGAAGTATGAAAGAAATGTAGGATTCCAGTAAGTCAACAAAAAAGTCTTAACTAACTTTCATATACTACTAGCTAACCTACTAGCTAACCTTCCCTGAACTTCCACAAATATTTCAAGATCAAAATTTTCCAAATCGGTCCAGCCATTCTCGAGTTTTAGCGAGACTAACAAATAGCAATTGATTTTTATATATAAGAAGAAGAAAAAGTAGATAACAGTATTGAGAAAACTTCTGTGAGTGAAACCGGGGCGAGGTCTAGTCTTCTTATTTATACAATGAAAATGTAATTCCGAGAACTGCACTTTTCTGTTGAAATTAACTCCACTTCGCTTCTTGGTATCATTCCAATACCTTTTTTACCCGGAAAATGAGTTCCCGCGTGAATATGAAAATAAAACCAATATGAAAGTAGACGTATATAATAAAACGACAAACTTACTGGCATAGTTTTTCGGTTACTTTCGGGTCCCTTTTATGTTTAGGAAGTTGAATCATTTCGGTTTTGTATATTGTGAGGGGTCAATTTTGGTTTGTTTACTGTTGTTTTTGAGTGACATTTGCTACTTGACGTTTGACTTTTTCTTATTGAAGATTTGATTTCATCAATATGTATTTTGTTACCTGTTTGTTACCTTTGATGTATGTCTTTGCCTACTCTTCCTAGGTTCTACCCTACACATTTCATTGCTTTTGACTACAAGTCAAAACCTGGATTGGCAACTTGCTCTCAAGTGGGGCTGCCGGAACAAACCGGCGACTTGGCGACTGTTCCTTGAGTGTGGTAGCTAGACAGGCGAACAATAGAAAACGCCCTACCACCAAACTATGGTTTCATCACGATTTTTTCATGCACCAAAAGCTCAAGCTCATCATAGGATTTGATGAAAAATCACATTACAGATCGGTCATTTTCAACTGGACTATAAAGTCTTGCGCAAACTACGAGCGGGCTGCAAAACATTTGCATCTCTGTCGTTCGTTTAGAAAAAGAAAGAGGAAAAATTGTTGCAGTATTTATGCGTTGCGGCGAGGCCCACCCTAATGATGGCGAGCGACACGACAAACGTTGAAACTACAAGAGCACTATTAATTTGAAAAAGCATCAAATCTACGCCGGCAGAGCAGAACGTTTTAATGAAAAGCTGGAACTTGTAAAATAACTTTAGTCTAACAACAGGGTTTCCCAACCTTTTTTTTGTTGATCCTCCCTGGACTATTAATAATATTTTCATCCTCTTCCCTCCCCTTAACTTTATTCAATAAATATTAAAAAAAATCGCACATTAAGTATGTACTTAAAAGCTTTCTTCTTCTTCTTCTTCTTCTTGCCCTGGTCCCATTTTGTTGGGGTCGGCGCAGCATGTATTCTTCTTCCACTCTCCCCTATCAGCCGTCATCGCTTCATACTACAAAACTAAACACTACTACTACACTACTACTACACTTTTACTGTACTTAAAAGCAATATTTATTTTAATTTTAATAACAAAATTTTAAAATTTTATTAATAAATGTTTTTTGACAAAAAATTGTGATAAAGTAATAGGTACTAATGAGATTGCATGTTCTGTTCCAGTCGGTTTATTCTAGGTTCTGTTTTTTGCCAGAGCTATATATAATCAGGTCGCTATTGCCACATTAGTGGTATAAAAAAAAATGCAAACGCTTTCCGCCCCCCTTGACATCTCTCTATGCCCCCCTGGTTGGGATCTCCAGTCTTACAACGACGGCGCGCTTCAAACTGAAATGCTCTTAAAAGTCGAGTTGGAACTGTACTTAGCAAGGTACCAAGTTAAATTGTAATTCGTCATAAGGTACGCCGTTGAAATTGTATACAGTAAAGTAGGGAGTGGAGTTTCATATCCGTTTAAAATTATTACGAGGCGCAATAACAAACTTGAGCGTTAACTTTTGTGTTAGGGAACATTTGCGAGTGAACTAATTGACCGACGCTGCGGGTGGTACAAGTTACGGGAGGAGCGAGAGTCTACACTACTGAACAGATTTTGTAAGTAAATTGATTGATTTTTTTATTTTAGTGAGTACGTGTGTAATAATTATGTATGTTTGTTACTTCTTTAGGCTGAAACGGTTCAATGGAATTGAGTGAAATTTGGCGTCGCTTGTGTATAATAATACTGTGGGTATCCTCACGTGAGAGAAACTATTAGTGAGTAAACAAAACGTCATTTATGTCAATGTCAGTATCAAATGTCGTGTCAGTGACAGATAGACAGAGCTCTCTCTATCTCGCTCTCGCATTCCGATTTCCGCCCTTTTTGCTAATGGCTGTGTGTTCTTCACAATATAAGTATCAGATATAATTAGTGCAATCTGCTTTTATTTTCCACAAAACCCATCAGAAACACTGGGGAATAGCCTTTTTTACTACTTACAGGGTAGCGTTTGACCACAAGTCACCTGATGTTAAGTCGAAGGTGGCGTCACGCTACACTGGGAACTGGCTCTCAAGTGACGCTGCTGAAACACACCGATAGGTGCTTGGCGACAGATTTTTGACTTGAGGATGGTAGAGACAGTGACTACTAGAAAATACTCTACCACAAAGCTATGGTTTCATCACCATGTTTTCGTTTACGAAAGCTCAAGCTCTTTGACGGTTTCGATCCCACGACTTACGGATCGCAAGCCGACGTCACTACCACTGAGCCATTATCGCAATGCAATGTCTTATGACTTGGGCTTCAAGTTCAATGCAGCGTACATAACACAAGACTGCCGGTTTGTTAGCTAATTGTGCTGCAAAATTAAATTTACGGTACATTAAGTTAAGTGCATTACATGCTTGCGTTATTTACGAGTATATTAGATATATGTACAAGCTTTTTGAAGCGATGGTAATGACGTCGGCTTGCGACCGACGTGGGTTCGTATCCTACTACGAGCTTGAGCTTTCGGTGAAGGAAAATATCGTGATGAAACCATAGCTTGGTGGTATAGCATTTTCTAGTGCTTGCCTGGCTAGCTACCAACCTAGATAGCACAGTTTTTATTTCAATTTATAGTCACAATGTTTTTTTTTTTTTTTTTTTTTTTTATTCTTAAGGTTTTTCCTGGGAGTTTTGTCAATTTTGACAATGTCACCCCCGTAAGTCAGATCAATCATGTTAGATCAACTAGTACCCCCGAAAATAAAAAGGTACAACTTAATTAGAACTAAGGCTTCACTAGAAGAAGGAGAAGCCAAGTGACTATTACATAGCCCTACACTGCTATCAACCAACATTGAGACACAATGTTTTATATAGCAAATTAGAAAGAAAATACTATATATATTTTGTAGCTATTACTTATTGCATATTGTTTTGCTTTGTATTTTGTATAATTTGTTGCAAATAAATGATTCTTATTCTTATTCTTATTCTTAAATATTTGAATAATTAATTTTCAATAAAATTCGGGAAAAAACTGAATTGCTTTCTCGCCTTTCATTTGCCTGCCTGTGCGAAACCGGGGCATTCGCTAGTTTAAAATTGTATAGTAAAATAAATAAAAAATAAAAAGGCCTTTTATTTCATGCATATAAAATCATTATTAAAGATGAGTAAAATCAAAAATAATTAAAAAAATTAGTTAAAATTATGTTCGGAATGGCCCTAGATAAAATTAAAGATTAGTGGACTGTATACAAAGGTTGGAGAGCGATGGTGGCCGAACGGGTTGGCGTGCGACTTACAAGACGCCGACACCGAGTTCGAATCCTCTCGGCCTCGTACCTATGACTTAATAAGTTATGTGCGGATTTGCCA